>NW_020769310.1:7513431-7634004 GCF_900518735.1 Pseudonaja textilis | reverse complement strand
GCAGCTGCATCACTACCCACTTCAAACCCCTCCGAGCCATACATGAAGCAAACCGACACCCACTATGAAGATGCAGCACGACCACGAACTCGAAGCCAAACAGCAAGATCACAGCTCACCAACTCAAATCCCCCAGCAACTAAGACTAACCTGAGCACAACCGAGCCCCCACCTGAACAGAACACACCTCCAACCAATCAGAACACGGCTAACCCCCCCAACCAATCAGAACACAGCCAAACCCCCTACAAATGAGAACACACCCCCACCCAATCAGAACACAGCCAAGCCCCCACCCAATCAAGTCCCACCCCCACTGGCAGTTAAAAGGAAGAAGCAGCTGCAATCTCACATCACTCTGAGAAGCACAGAACCGGAGACAGAAGCCTGAAGATGATGAATGAGACTTCATCGAAACGTTGCCTAGATACTTCGAATCTTACACGGGAGAAAACCCGAACAACCAAAGATCCATATATATATATATATATATATATCAGATAATCCTCCATAATCCTCAGAAGTTCTTCTCTAGATGTTCCATTAATGAATTGCAATGGATGGGTCATAAAGAAAAGGATGTGCTGCACCAGCTCTGAAATGTACTGTACCAAGAAATGTAGGGGGCTGTTCAGAGTTGGACGGACATATCTTCATTTCACATTTCTTTATATGTGCTTCAGCCTCTTATTACGTTGAGTCATAATATGATCATTTCTGCCTAGGATTTTCATCTGAATGTTGAGTTAATGTTTCTGACTTACCATCTTGAAATCTTGATATAGAACAGCCTAAGAATATTAGAACTCAACACCAAACCAAAGGAAAGTCAATGAAACAATTAAAAAGTTCAGGTGAGGTGAATAGCTTTAAGGAGAAATTGAAGAAGAAATTGTAGGAGATGACCAGGATGAGCCTGTGGGAGGGGTCAAACGTATCATCAATCATGAGTGTCTGCACACCCGCAAGAGATTGAAGTTCAGCCCATCTTGAATTCCTTCTTAACTTCCGTTTATTTCCTTTGACTGTTAGTAGTTCAGATTCTTATAGAGAGCTTAAGCTTACAATAAATTTTATACTCATTTGAACTGCCTGAATCTCCTGATTTTTCTGGCACTTGACAGCAATCTGTTATTTCAAATATGTAGAATATTAAAGCACATTTACAATCTGCCTCAGCAAGTAGCAGCTGCTGGCTAATTTAGGGCTTGGAAGTGATGCAGGTCAGATCTGGTTAGTATTTAGGCAACAGATCTCTTGGGAATTCCAAATTAGACTAAGAATTTGAAAAAGCTTTCTAAGGCAAATGGAAAACATTTAATATGGATGCCAAGAAACGTGTGTAGATGTGTTGGTCAGTCTGAAAGAGATTTTAGCTTCACCTTCATGCTTAAAATATTCAGCATGGCATGTATGTTTTATGAAAATTGTAAGTGAAGGATTGGTCATTTATGTAATAATAAACACTATGCTTCATACACTTATGTTAATATGCAAAAAGATATATTGAGAGAAGATGCATACACAGTCTATGTTTTTAAAAATGTATTGAAATAGGACATAGTTGTGCTGGATGTATAAAAACTAGTATCCATTTATGGCTTTGGTTGCTGATATTTTTATGATACATGTGGTATTTTGATATCGTTGAAAGAAGTCACCATTAAAAAAAATCAAATTCATCCATTTTACTGGCTAGATTGTGCTAAACACACAGCAGCTAGTACATAATACTACATTTAAATGAATGCCATCTTTAGTTACATATTTGTATAGCTAAGAATGGGAAATATTTTTCAGGGTTAAGATATTTAGTCCATGGAATATAAATACCAAATATTACACATGATAAAAGTTAAGGATGGGCAATGGACAGATACTTTTCTTATCCAAATCAAAATCTATGATTTGGAAATACAAATTCCCAGTTGGGTTTCTGACAGTATTCCTTTACTAAAGCTTCTGAATAAAGCCCCCTGAAGTGTGCTAGTGTGCTACTGAGCTCCTTTATCATCCAAATCATTGTTGCCTGATTGGTAGGTTTTTATCTATTTCATTATTTGTTGGGTATAAACTTCCATTGTGTTTATTTTGGAATTATAGAATCCTGAAGTCGAAGGGGTGATTTAGGCCATTGCATTCAACCTTTGACTCTGTGCAGGAAATCAGATTAAAGCTTTCCAGGCAAATGGAAGTGTACCCTTCACTTGAAGACAGCCGAGGAAAGGGAGCCACCATATCTCTGCATAATTGGTTCCACTGTCAAACTGCTCTTATTTTTAGAAAGGTTTGCTTTTCCCTAACCTTCCACTGAAATTTGCTTTCCTGTAACTTAAATCCATGACTCCATGGATTTAAATTCTCTACATTGGTATGACAGAAAATCTTTCAAATATTTTTGAGTGTTTGAAGAGTGTTGGCCTACTGTCCCCTAATCATATTTTCTCATAGCTAAACATGTCAAGTTTTTTCAACCTCCCTTCATAGGCCCTTCATAATCTCCCATCATCTCTGTTGCCCTTCTGTGAATCTTTTCCAATTTATCTGGGATTTCTTAAGACATTTTCAGCCCATTTGTGGAGCATATCAAGACTATTCTGAATTATATTTTGCCTACGAATAGGCAATACACTTAACAATGTTAATGATTTATGCAGAAATCTTTAGTCTTTAGGGTAGATAAGTAGCTAACGAACTATTGGGATAAAGGATGGTGAAAAATATTATTAGATCATATCTCATGATACCCTTTCCTTTATGGAATACTAAATCAGGTTTTTAGATTAATGGAAGAAAAACACTTTTAGATGTAACATGCTGAATGTGTTTGTTTATCTATTATTTGGAATTTTGGTTCAATTTTCAGTTCGCTCCAAAAAACAAACAAGATTTTTCTTTTCCTTTCCCTTCCTTCCCTTCCTTTTCTTTTCTTTTGGTGTAGGTGAATTATTACTTAACTCCCACCAGCTTCTGGGTTATTTGCAAACACAGATGGTTATTATTTATCCATATAAGGTTTTTGGCAAAGAAACAAAGGCCTCAGTAAGAAATGTTGATGCTTGGATAAAATAAATAAGATTTTTTTGTGACTTACTAGTTCACTCGATAATCATGAATTTACTCAAAGATATATTTATGCTTTTTAAGACAGCGGTCCCCAACCTTTCTGGGTCCTATCCTATCCTATCCTATCCTAAATAGTTCTTTCTTTCATTCATCATACTTGTACCTCCTGTATACTGAAAAATTCAGAAATCACCCAGAAGATTTTAAAATATTGCTAAAAATGATACAAGCATACCCATAGAGATACTAGAAGTCAAATGCAACTTTAAGGCTGATGTTTATTCCAACCCAGCTCTTCTTGTCCCCAAAGGAAAATGACCAACCAGCTATTTGATTGTGTATTTGTTGGTAAGCCTATTGTCTATTAGCTACTCAAGTTCAAGATGTTGCCTATTATTTGAAGACTTAAAATTCCAGAAATAACATTCTAATGTAGCAGGAGAACTGAATTCATGGCCCATGGGGAATGTTAGTTCACATTTTCTTGATAAATGTGTCTAGGTGATATGTGTGTGTGTGTGTGTGTGTGTGTGTGTGTGTGTGTGTGTTTTCCAACATGTCACTTGCCCGTGTTAAATTTCTGTTGGATATTTAAAACATTTTAGGAATACACTTAAAGGCAAGATAGCTTAAATTTACAGTTGTTTAAGACTACCATCCCAAGGATGTATTGCTTGATGTTTGGAAAAAGCCATCACAGCCTGCTGGCCTGTCATTTTTGTAAGTGTAATTGTATAATTTGGTGAAATAAAGCAAGTCTTACTTGCCTCTGCTTGTCTGACAGCAAGTTTTTTTCAGGAAAATATCACTGCAAATAATCCACTTCACCCCCAGTCATTTTGATAAATTGCTTGTGGAAATGTAATTGGCAGTGAGAATGCCAGGGGTCATGTCAGACCTTGCAATTTAGAATTATGCCTGTTATTTAACTTCAAGGGACTCCCAGATTATCTTCCTTGTTGCTCTTGAAACCTGACCTGTCTTGACGCAATCAAACCAAGCCTGCAAGAGTTCAAGAATGAGGAAAACATCCCTGCCCTTGGGTTCAAAATATGGGCTTCTTCTAACTGGGAGAATAATGGGATTTATGTGCAATTTGCTACTATAAAAATAGCCATTGGTCACCTCGTCTCTAGTTCTGAAGTTTGTATGGAAATAGCAGCTTTTGCAAATGTTTTTTATTTGGGCTTCTGGGAGTTTTTATAAATGTTTGGCTTAGTTTTAATGGGTGTTTTAAAACTCACAGCCAGTGTTTGTTTGTTTGTTTTAAAAAAAATCTAAGCTTTTTTCCCCCCAAAAGAATGGTTTCCTGGTGCTGTTTCCAAAGCATTTTAAAAATGCAATTTAATTTTTTTGACTTAAAATATCAAAGCACATATAAGTTCTGATAATTGTAGAATACTAAGACAACAGAAACAAAATTAATATTAAATATTCTATTAGTGGATAATCGGGTTTGTTAAATATCTTACTTAAATGACCCAGAAGACTAGAAATATCTGTAAGTGTTTAGAGACTTGCCAGGAATGCAAAGCTATATTTCAATATTTGGAGAAGCATTTTGAGCAGGGGTGGGATTCTACCGGTTCTGTCCACTTCTGTAGACCCGGTTGTTCTGAAGAGCAGCAAACAGAGAGCATACATAGAACTGGTTCTATGTCTGTTGCTGTTATGGCCACCCACCTACCTGGGCTTTTACCTGACCTTTATTTGCATTTTCAACCGCAGTTGCTTTGCGTGACACAGCTGCGGTTGAAAAAGCAGGAAAAAAGGGCTTTTCCGACCACTGCGTACTTTCATGCAGCGCTGCTCAGCAGTCTGGGCAGATGCACGCACACAACGCAGAGCGACAGAACCGGTAGTTATGCTGGTCGGATCCCATCCCTGATTATGAGGAAAATCCTTAGGATTTGGGTAAAAACTTACAGCATTAAGGCATTTCTTCTACTGTAGTCTTAAGCCATGGTAGGTTAAGGTTGTAAGATTTGGGTATGGAATCTAATTTAGGTAAATAGCTTTCATCTCTTACCTTTCCCAGTCAGGTATGGGAACTTCATAACTCTTGGTCAGAAGAAGGAGGACAGCACATCTACAACAAATAGGAAAAGCCTCAAGGTGATGTTCCTGCTTTGTGTGGAGTAATGCAAAATAGGATTTCAGATTATATGAACAATTCTAATGTTCATATATATATATAGGTCATTTCACAGCAGCAGCTCAGATTTGCTTACATTCCAGACAGTAAGCGAGATGCTCTTCTGGTAATGAAAACATGTCTCCACTTTACACTACGCTGTGTTGTTGGATGTAGTGGTGGCAGCCTTCCTGAATACCTTTGAACTGTTTTCTTCCTTTCTTTGTTTTTCTAGAAGATAAAATTTTACAGATGCATTTTAAAAGGCCGGATAATGAGGACCAGTGTTTGCAAAACAAGGAAAACCTTTCTTCGACCTCTACCCCACCGGTTTCAGACAGCCTAACTTCATTAAGAAGGATTTGTACTCCAGCTTAATCTTTGAAACTGTAGAATATGCATGCCAGAGTGGTGGGTGTTTTACATAGTTTTGATCCTTTCTTGTTGATTTCTAAAGGTCACATCTTAGAGCTGAGAGCTGTTAGTTTGCTGCCCTTTTTTTATAGCTTTGTTGACTTTGTCTCCTGAATTCTTGGCACTGGGGAGATGGAGGGATTGGGGAGGGGGGGGGATTTTAATCGAGACTTGTGCTCAGTTATACATATGCTATAAGGGATGCGGTGGCTAAGATGCTGAGCTTGTCGGTCAAAAAGGTCGGCAGTTCGAATCCCTAGTACTGCGTAACAGAGTGAGCTCCCGTTACTTGTTCCAGGTTCTGCCAAGCTAGAAGTTTGAAAGCATGTAAAAATGCAAGTAGAAAAATAGGGACCACTTTGGTGGGAAGGTGTAATAGCATTCCATGTGCCTTTGGCGTTAAGTCATGCCGGCCACATGACCATGGAGATGTCTTTGGACAGCTCTGGCTCTTTGGCTTTGTAATGGAGATAAGCACCGCCCCCTAGAGCCGGAAATGATTAGCATATATGTGCGAGGGTAATTGTTACCTTTATACATATGCCCCTAAGATAATATGTTCTTAAGAGTAGCCAGGACTGGAGGGGACTGGAGGCTAAAGCATATGAAGAACGCTTGCAGGAACTGGGCATGGCTAAGTCTAGTGAAGAGAAGGACCAAGGGAGACATGATAGCAGTGTTCCAATATCTGAGGGGCTGCCATAGAGAGGAAGGGATCAAGCTATTTTCCAAGGCACCCAAAGGCCAGACAAGGAATAATGGATGACCACAGAGAGATTCAACCTAGAAATAAGGAGAACTTTTCTGACAGTGAGAACAATCAACCAATGGAACAGAAGTTGCCTTTGGAAGTTGTGGGAGCTTCATCACTGGAGGATTTCAAAAAGAGATTGGACTACCATTTATCAGAAATGGTGTAGGGTCTCCTGCTTGGCCGGGGAGTTGGACCAGATGACCTACAAGGTCCGTTCCAACTCTATTAATCTAAATCTTAACTGGACACCATGCTGAGAATGGTGTCAGTTGTAACCCATGTGGGCATTCTAGCAAATTTAGCACTTGGTGTGTGCTTTAAGGAACACAACAAGCAAAATAAGCTGGGGTTTGGGTTTTTTTTTTTATATAAATAAAATTCCCAAATCCATCATCAGGTAATATCATTTTTGGGATCAAACGATATACATGAAATTATGGGTAAAGTGGTGAAAAAAGAAGGATACTCTTGATACAGCTCCTGGAATTGACATTATGGGATCATTTTAAGGAACAATTCTGGCCCTGTTTGAAAGCAATTGGCAAAAACGTCCCCTTTTAGTCTTTTTTGGAAAGCTCGCTGGAAAGTTCTGTCTCTGTGTGCATTTTGGAGAATTAATAGAACACATTTGGGCCAGCTGTACTTCCATTTAAAATATATTACTTCAAAATCTCATAGAACATCCATTAATTTGTGGGAAGGCTTAAAAACTCCTTTAATCTGAGACCACTTCATGGTGACTTCACATCTGTGTAGTTTTCTTGGCAAAGTAAAGAAACTTTTTGCCCCTGCCTTCTTCCAGTCCATTTGGTGGGGAAATTAAAAATTACAATGGGATCTGTTCACCCATTGGCAAAATCCATGCTCTTGGATCTGTGTATGGATAAAAATGTCAGAAGAATAGAGTCATGCTTTGCTTTCAAATGAAAGGCAAGGTCAGGTGAGGTCAGGTGAGGCACACCAAGACTGGCCTAAAAACAGCAAGAGAGCAGATGCTGTTGATGGTGGGGAGGTAGGGGAAGAAGGGATTGGAGGACAGAGCTCAAATGGCTCACAGTTGATCCCACAACCTGTTAGTAGCAGTGCAAATATAGTGAAGGCGTGTGGACTTAGAATTCACTCTAATTCTATATAGCAATAGCAATAGACTTATATACTGCTTTATAGTGCTTTCCAGCCCTCTCAAAGTGGTTTACAGAGTCAGCCTATTGTCCCCAACAATCTGGGTCCTCATTTTACCCACCTCAGAAGGATGGAAGGCTGAGGCAACTTTGAGCCTGGTGGGATTCAATTTGCCAAATTGCAGTAGGAGTACCTTGCAGTACTGTACTGTAACCACTGCACCGCTGAGCATATGTATGTATGTATGTATGTTATCTATCTATCTATCTATCTATCTATCTGTCTATCTGTCTATCTGTCTATCTATCTTTATGTTTTCGCGGGTATTTGTATGTGGATCTTTCGTTATTCGGGTTTTCTCCCATGTAAAATTGGAAGTATCTTGGCGACGTTTTGACGAAATCTCATTCATCATCTTCCCTCATTAACAAACGAGTACCTAACATGAAGAATGACACCAGACTCACACCCACGAGGGCCACACAAGATGCTACCACCACACTTCCACATAGAAAGCAGACTCACACCCACACAGATGATGAGACATGACCACGGACCAGAAGCCATACCGCAGCTACATCACTATCCGCTTCAAACCCCTCCGACCCATACATGAAGCGAACGGACTCCCACCATGAAGATGTGGCACGACCACGAACGCGAAGCCAAGCAACAGGATCACAACTCACCAGCTCAAATCCCCTAGCAACTAAGACTAACGTGAGCACAACCAAGCCCCCACCTGAACAGAACACACCCCCAGCCAATCAGAACATAGCCAAGCCCGCACACAATCAAGTCACACCCCCACTAGCAGTTAAAAGGAAGAAGCAGCTACAAGCTCACATTACTCCAAGAAGCACAGGGCCGAAGACACAAGCCTGAAGATGATGAATGAGATTTCGTCGAAACGTCGCCAAGTTACTTCCAATTTTACGCGGGAGAAAACCCGAATAACCAAAGATCCACGTGTGTGTGTGTGTGTGTGTGTGTGTGTGGCATTCAGCTTTGTTCGGGTATTTTCCCACGTCATTGTAGTTGTGCTTTTAAAGTTGTAGCGATATTTCGGCAGAATCTCATCTGCCATCATCAAGCTTCTGTATTGTGTTCATCTGTGAGTCAGACTTTTACAGTTGTTTCAGTTTTAAATTTGGGGCTAGCCTACTGCTGTGCCAGAATGTTTTTTTCTTCATCCTGATTGGTTGGGAGTCTTGGTCTGTGTTTATTGGTCTTGGAGTTTGCTGTGTTCTGCTTGATTGGTGTTTCTAATATCTTCTGTCTGTTTTGTGGCTTTTTTTGTGTTGATTGGCTGGCAACATTGTGTTCCTGTATTGGAGGCTTTTAGTGCAGCTTGGCTCCGAGTAAATGGACGGCTATCATTTATTAGGAAGCTAGGTTTCATCTGGGTGCCTGGTTGGGGTGTGTTTGAGCTGGAGGTATCAGGGGGGATCTGTTTGTGCCCAGGTGTTGCCTGGCTAGTGGTGTGGAGATTATTTTGCTTGTGAGTGCAGGCTTCCAGGATGCCTGTTTTTTGCCTTTCCCAGGTTCTGGAAGCTTTCCTCGAGCCTCCGGGAAGGCAAAAACAGCCTCACCAAGCTCCAGAGGCTCTCTAGAGCCACAACCAAAGCAGTTGTCGGATAAAAGAAATCTGTAGAAATGTAATTTGAGAAAATATCTCAGGCTGGACTGTCCCGAGTTCTCTTGTAAGTAAAGCCAGGTAGGAGGAAGATGCTTTCAGACTGGTGAGATTCTGTTACCATTACCCTACAATAAAAGTAATTTAGTATTTCTAACTTTGGTTTTCAAATTTGGTTGAGCCTCAAAGGTCTGGCCCTTAGGCCTTAAAAACTGCATTTGGAAAGGAGAATGACCCTGAGTCTTTTGTTTTAAAAGTGACTTATGACCCTTTTTCACACTTACGACTGTTGCAGCACCCCCACAGTCATGAGAGGCCAGGCGAGGAGATGCGTGCCTTGATGTGAGTGATGTTGAGTTGGCCACGCCCAGCCAGTCACTTGACCACCAAGCCATGCCCACCACCTATGCCACGCCCATAGAACCGGTTGTTAAAAATTTGAATCCCACCCCTGTTGACTGGGAATGTGAAGGGAGACTTTCCCATACTCAGATTGGTGGGAGTATGGAAGAGAAGAAACATCTGAGACCCATACCTCTTCCCCTTCCCTTGCCTGCCCTCCATAGCCACAGCCTGATGGACACTGAGCTTTCTTACCAAGGACAAGATGAGGTCTGCCTCAGGGCCCAGAGGTCTCTACTTACACCTCTGACCCTAAACTTGCTTAGTATCCTCGGATACATTGGAAGACACATTCTAACCACTTGTATTGAAGTATAATTTGCATCCAAATTTTCTGTAAGTGAGGAAACTGGGACATCACCCTATCCCATATCTGGATAGGGCTGCAAATTCTAGCAAGCTGTCTCAAATCCACCAGTCATTTCAAGTGTAGTAAGCTTAAAAGGATTCATTCTTTCTCATCCTAAGAGTTTCCTCACAGCTCGTGGTCTCTGCAGTTGGTCTAATTAACAAATGCTGGACAATCCATTAGTGATTTAAGATTTCTTTGCAGACTTGTTAAAGGACTTTTCTTTTGTCTAGACATCACTGCCTGATTTTGAGGTTCCCCTGCTTTTTATGGCCTCATATATTTTTTCCTTCAGCAAATTTGGGGTTCCTCCTGAAGATGGTACTGCTACCCTCTCTTTGTAACTTGTTACTCGCTCCACGGTAATAATAGAAAAGCAATACTTAAGAACTGGTAAACCGGCCATCCTTGTCTTGGGCAAATTCACAAGTAGGACTTGAAGGTATATTAAATAGACTTTGTTGATATAGGTCCTGTGTGTAGTCATTTTTTTTTGCATCCGTTGACTCATTCAGCCTCATTGAAGGTCTTTCATTGCTAAGACCACAGGGGAAACAATTGTCCCAATCATTTTCATGTTGAGTCTACATTTTGCCATTTAAGAAGCCAAAAGGAGGTGAACGAGACCTTATTTCAGCATCTGATCTTTCCAAACACATCTGCAAAACATTCTAGAAATCATACCTCTACAACCTTAAACCTTGCTTCTGGTTGTATAGGTTTGTATAGGAGTCAAGCCAAATTTTTGCCTATCTGTAGTGACAGACTTAAAGGCATCCAGTCAGCTTCATGACTGAATAGAGTTTTGGTTGTATACACTGTAACTTCCCACTCCTTCTGCTGATCTTAGCCCAAGTGTTTTTGAATGGGTTTGCATATAATTCTGTGGTTAATTAATAACAGCTTCACAGCATCTGCCTATCCCCTTCTCTGTTTTGACTTCTACAGGTCAGCCTCTGTTGGCCTGGCAATTCAGCCCCATTTTTGCTTGATGATCAGGATATTCTGCATTTTGAAGAAGAAATGGAGTAATATCATGCTTTCTTGGGTTCATGAGTCCATTTGTGAATTGCCTGCCCGCCCCTCTGTCTTTTAAATAAATCAATGAGAAATACATCTTTGCACGAATGCCTGTATTCAAGAAGCATGCCAGAATCAATAGTTAATAACTAAGTAATACTTAACAGAGCTCCTCAAAGACAATCTCTGGGCTTGGAGATCTGTGTATTTTTTATCATTGTTGTACACTTTGTTTCCAGGGACTGTGGGTTCTTCCTGGGAAAAAATGATAAGAAGTCTGAGATTAGGATCTCTCTTCCTCCCTCCCCCCAGCTATCTTGCTAGCTATCTCTTATCTATTTCTCATCTATTTTTCTCTCATGTCATTTATCAAATCATCCTATCTATCTTTCTTTCTTTCTGTCTGTCCATCCCTCCCTCCCTCCCTCTCTCTCTCTCTGTGCCTGTCTGCCTGCCTGCCTGCCTGTCCTCTGTCTTATCTATCTATATCTATTTACCTATCTACTTATCTATCAAACTACCAAACTACAAACCTATTCTGGTTACTTCTTCAGATTCTTGTATGCAAGTTACAAAGAGAGGGTAGCAGTACCATCTTCAGGAGAATCCCAAATTTGCTGAAGGAGAAAATATATGAGGCCATAAAAAGCAGGGGAAACCTCAAAATCAGCCAGTGATGTCTAGACAAGCATACTCAGTGATTACATAATACTGAAGGGGACAGGAAATTGAAGAAGTCTGGTAAGGGAATTAAATGGATGCTGTTTAGAGTCATATGGCTGAAGCAATATTATAAGGCATTTTTCCCCCTTCCATTCAGTCGTGTCCAATTTTTGGAGATTGACTGGATAAGTCCCATTACCTCCTTCTTAGAAAGTGACCAGCCCAAGGAAAATCACTCAGCTGGTTCTCACATTTCTAGCCTGATGCCTACTACCAGAATGGGGCAATAAAACCACAGCCTACTTGCCACAGCCGACTCACCACGGCTGATTTGCCACAGGACAATTCTCCACGGCTAACTCACTGCAGGAAATTCAGTGCGAGGTAACTCAAGGAGACAAGAGGGACAAGTGATGACACACTCACCCCCACCCCCCAACCTCACCTACCCCAGCCTTGAGGACTTGAGAAGGTTCAAACCTAAAGCAGGACAAGGCCTATTCAATGGTGGGGTTCAATTTTTTTTACTACCGGTTCTGTGGGCGTGGCTTGGTGGGTGTGGCAGGGGAAGGATGCTGTAAAATCTCCAGTCAGAGGCGGTATTTGCCGGTTCTCCGAATTATTCAAAATTTCCGCTACCAGTTCTCCAGAACTGGTCAGAACCTGCTGAATATCACCTCTGGGCCCACTGCAATTCACTTGTCCCACTCTTGAGTTATTCCACACTGAATCGTCCCACGGTGAGTTGGTCATGGCACGTCGGCCAGACAAGTCAGACCAGATGAAGGTGTCATAAGCCGCTTAACCACTACACCGAACTGACTCTCCATATAAGAATTAACAGTAAACAAACTTGTCTGCCTCACCCTCTTTTCTTGCTTTTTCAACTATGTAGGTTTAACAAAGCAATGTGTATAATGGGCTCTCAATGTTAATTCAGAAGAAAATGCGTGCCGTGCCTATCAGTTCTGAAATGGTGCATAAAAATATATAATTTCAAAGGATGCTATGCCCCACAGACCGCTGCTCGTAGATATGCCAGGCAAAATAGAAATTGGCAAATGAAACCACTTGTTTTGGACTGCAGATTATTAGAAACAGATGGGCTCCCCCCTCACTCTCCTGGAACACGCTCCTATCTTGAGCTAGTTGAAAGCTCTCAGATCCTTTAGAATCTTGCTCAAGAAAAGCAAGATCGCATGTTATGTTAAATAATCCCCACGGGAGTTAGGCTACGTTGTTAATCTCATCTGTTTTATGTTCTGCTTTCTTTAAATTATGAACATTCAATGATAACATTGACTTTTCTGACACTGCTCCTCCACCCCCCGTTTAGTCAGATTTCTATTATCCTTCCTCATGTTCAGGAGATTCTAGTAGGCTTTCTTACAAAAGGAAGATTTTAAACATCTATTGAAATATAGAGCTATGTTTGTACATGGAGGCCTTGGGCAGCTTACATAGTTACAGGGTTCAAGGCTCTCCTAACAATTATATTTCGGGGCATGGGATGGGATTTTAAGGCAGGGCTTAGCTGTGCAATTTGCTATGTGTTGTCCTTCCTTTGTTTATTTTTATCCCTCC
Source organism: Pseudonaja textilis (assembly GCF_900518735.1). The sequence continues at coordinate 7,620,860 of NW_020769310.1, read as the reverse complement.
ATTTTTATTTTTTTAAATAAAATCTAAGGGGGCACAACACTTTATTTGAATCATTACAGATACTTCTCAACTTATGACCAATCAGTTAGCCCATAATTTGCATTTATGATGGACCTCCCCAAGCTAATTATGACCCAGTTTCCAAGTTCCAACAGCAGCCCCTCCCCTGCTGTCCCATGACCGCATTTTGGGTGTTTGGCAACCGGCTCGTATTTATGGCCATTTGCAGTAACCCATGGCGAGATGATCATGATTTACAACATTTTTGCCAGCAACCAGTGTTTACTTCTGGTTTCCATCAAAAACCAAGCAATAATAGACCATGGGACCATTTAAAGACTACCCTGTTCACTTAATGCTACCCAAGAAAGGGTCATAAAATTAAATCTCTCTCATGATCAGGGGTGGGATTCAAAAATTTTTAATAACCGGTTCTGTGGGCATGGCTTAAGTGGTGGGCATGGCTTGGTGGTCATGTGACTGGCTGGGCATGGCCAACTCAACATCACTCACATCGAGGCATGCATCTCCTTGCCTGGCCTCTTGTGACTGTGGGGATGCTGCAGCAGTCGTAAGTGTGAAAAATGGTCTTAAGCCACTTTTTTCAGTGCCATTGTAACTTTGAATGGTCCCTCCACACAAGCAAAGTACCAGCAAAGGAGGGAAAAATAACTCCAGAGAAGTTCCTGAGACAGGAAGTCTAGTCCTGCCAAGAATGTAATAAGGATTAACAGAGAGGCAGTTTCTGTAAGCAACACCAGAATGTTTCCTTCCTGCCTTCCTTACAGGATTAGCCCAGTAATTTCTTCTAACAACCGGTTCTCCTAACTGCTTAGAATGTTAACAACTGGTTCTAGTGAATAGGTGTGAACTTGTAGAATCCCACCCCTGCTCATGATGACTATTTTTTTCTCGGGCTCAAGGATGGTCAAAAGTAGGGTTGGGCTGCTACTGAACTGGGGTGAACCTGTAGCTAATTTTATGGCCTGTTTGGTGAACTGGCAAATCTCACCCCTGATTGGCCCCGTCCACCCCATCCCTCCCCTCCCAGGACTCCCCACGCGACCCATTTTGGATGCCAAGGCCGACATGGAGGCTCAGGGAGGGCGAAAAACGGGCCTCTCAGAGCCTCCGGAAGGCCGGAAATGGGCCCCTTTCCAGCCTCCAGAGGGCCTCCAGAGCCCAGGGACGGAGAAAACATCCCCCCTGCCATGGTGCAGGAGGCTGACTAGGCCACGCCTACCATGGCCATGCCCACCAAGCAACCGGGGAGAGAACCAGTTGCTAGAATTTTTGAAGCCCACCCCTGGTCAAAAGTTGAGGATCCCCTGTATGTAAAATTAAAAGAATGGGTGATCAAAGCACTGCTGCTTCTTGCCCAACTAAGATGTAAGAGTCGAAGTCGACCAGGGAAGCCTAATGGGGCATTTTAACTATTATTATTAACATTAGAACCAATAGTGACGATGCAAGTTAGTTTGTGTAAGTAGCATAACTCAGAGACCTTCAACCTTTTGGGCACCAGAGACCGGTTCCATGGAGAGAGGTTTTTCCATGGAGGGGGGGGCGGGATTTGCATCCTGCCTGCACCCCACAGATGGGGCTTCACTTGCTTGTGTGGCCCAGTTGCTGGATCAGGGATTGGGACCCCTGGCATAAATGGTCTTCCTATACAGCTAGTCCTAGACTTACAACAGTTCATTTATGCCCTGGTCTGTCGACCGGCCCTGGGCTGCAGCATGCCAGCAACCGGTCCGCACAAACAAGCGAAGCCCCATTTGTGGGATGCAGGCAGCACGCAAAACCACACCTCCTCCAGTCTGTGGAAGTTATAACAACACTGAAAAAGTGACTTATGACCATTTTTCATACTTACGACCGTTGCAGCCTCCCCATGGTCATGTGATCAAAATTCAAATGTAACAGGTTCATATTCATGACAGTTGTGGCGTCCTGAATTTCATGTGAACAGTGTTTGTGAACTTCTGACAAGCCAACTCATCGGAAAAGGCAGATTCACTTAACAACTCTTTACTAACTTAACAACTGCAATGATTCACTTGACAACCATGGCTAGAAATGTCATAAAATGGGGCAAAACTCACTTAACAAATGTCTCGCATCAACATGAATTTTGGGCTCAATTGTGGTCATAAGTTGAGAACTTCCTGTGTAAAAGAACTGCTGCTCCAAATCTTAACAAACTCCTGCTTGAAATCTTGACTTCAGTTGAAAAGCTGACAATTTCACCGATCTGGCTTAACATATCATGTAATACCATATCTCTTGGCCAGGCAATGGCAGATAGATTATCCTCCTAGGCCTTTTGACAACTGCACTTCCAATACAACTGCTTGCTATATGAGGTATACATTTATACTGTAAATGCCATAAATCTAGCAGCTCACAATCATTAAGAGGAAATACATGAACATTTTCAGGCATTCTTTCTTAGTACCAATGGTGTGTATACCCTTCTTTTTCTGCCAGGATTCATAGTTTTAATGCTCCATTTAAGAAACATACTTTTCTTAGGGTCAGAAAGTAAAATAATAGTAGCAGGCTGTTTCCAGGCTGTTTCCAGAGTTATTCATTCTGTTAGCTCCAGCAGTAACCACAGGATCTCTCTCCCTTTTCCTCAGTGTGGCCACACCTTTCCGTAACTCCTTTTGTGGCTAGCACTGCTTCCCACCATACTGTTGATGTGTTGATTTGCACTAGAGTTTTATACCAGGGAGCATTCAGTAACGGATCATTGCTATTCACCTATGAAAAGGTCCGTGATTGTTAAAATTATGCTAGTTAAACCTGACTCTTTGAGTTGCTTTGTTTAGTGTAGTTTACTTTATTGTCATTGCACCTCTTACAATGAAATCAAACTCCATCTTCAGTGCATATCATGACCATGACCATGAAAATAAACACAAACACACATCCTTCACACATTGAACCGGAAACCCCTGACACCATAACAACACTGCACTATATAGCAGAATTCAAAAGAGTTACTGCCCTGGGATAGAAGCTGTTTTTCAGCCTATTTTCAGTCCTTGTTTTTATTATTCTGTACCATCTGCTAGATGGTAATAGTTCAAAAAAAGGTGACCAGGATGAGATGGATCTTTGAGAATGTTTTGAACTTTCTTAAGGCAGCGGGAGCTATAAAGCTCTTCCAAAGAGGGGAGAGGGCAACCAATGATCTTCTGGGCAATGACGTTAACCCTCTGGAGTGCTGTCCTGTCTGCCACTGTGCAATTGGCAAACCATACAGAGGTGCAGTAAGTTAAGATACTTTCTATGGTGCAGCAATAGAAGGTCACCAGCAGTTTTTCATTCAGTTGTTGTTTTCTGAGAAATCTCAGATAGTATAATCTCTGCTGGGCCCTTTTGACCAGCGCTGCGATGTGAGTACCCCAGGTCAGGTCTTCTTTTATGGTAACACCCAGAAACTTAAACTGGCCACTTGCTCCACTCGGTCTCCATTGATAAGCAAGAGCTGTCTGTCTGATCTGTTCCTTCTATAATCTTTGGATAGCAAGATAGACAGCATAGAAATACTGTATAATAAATACACTTTAAAAAGTCTGCAGAAAAACACATTCAAATAATGCTCATTAGTCATAACACCAGAAAACAGGAGAAAAAAAGAGAATGAGTGGGTGATAGAAGATCTGCAGTTTTTAGCCATGTGTTCCTCGTAATTTGTATTCATTTTTATGCATTCAGAAAGAAACAAATGGGAAACGCTTACTATATTGATAGAAAACAGTGCTTGTTGGGAATAGTCCACTGTTGATGTTGTATAGCATTGTTTTATCTGTTTGTGTTTTACTGATACTGCTGAGAGCTGCCCAAGGTTATGCAATATAAGAAGATTGTGGAATATAAGATGGGTGACTATGTAAGTTTTACAAATAAATACATGCTGATGCCTTGGAAGACATAAATAATATTCAAAGTAATCTCATGGTTTTTTTTAATGGCCAAGGAATGCCAGATTAAAATGAACAGGGATAAATGCTGTTATTCATTTAGGTAAAATAAATCAAATGCATCAGTCAAAGATAAGCTATACCTAACTCTTAGCACAATAGTCCATCTGAAAGTGATTTTGGAGTTACAACCGATTATAAGCTAGGAGTCAGTAATATAATGTAACTGCAAAAAGAGCAAATGAAATTTTAGTCTAGGTCATAACTTTCCAATAACGAAAATACTTCCAGTTTGTGTGCAGTTCTGGTCACCATATTTTAAGTAGATCAGGTAGAAATGATTTAAAGGACAATGAAGAGGATCAGGGAACTGAAGTTAAAGAGAATAGAAAATTGGGGAAGGAGGCTCTAATTGTGCTTTTCAACAGTTCATATAGTGACTAATGGAATGCACACTAATTTACCAATTCTATTATTGTAGTAGTCCATGCTAAAGTAGAATCTCTATTATTATTATGATAGTAAATAATGATAATAATTAACCTTGACTCTAATAATTTGTGATTATAATGCCATATAATGGTTGGGTTTAGAGGACAGTAGGCTCATTCCCATATACTGTGTTTCGTTTTTAACTACTTTTATATTATGGGATAATATATGGCTAGTATCCAAGCTTGTTTACCTATTAGAACTATTAGAGATGCTGCTGCACATCTTTAAGGAAAGATTTAATTAAAAGCAAGTTTACCCTTCAGCATGTTGCATACAATCCCTTATTTTCTTCCCATAACTGACTTTTCTCTCTGTCTCAGCAATAATATTGATTGAGAAACGTCAAAAGCATAACATAGTCAATTATAATTTTAATGTCATTTTATTAAATTGGTGGGCAGTAATTGTCTTAACTTTTGGTAGAAAAATATTGCAGGTAGTCCTTGATTTTTACTGTTTGAAGTTACAACGGCACTGAAAAAAGTGACATATGACCATTTTTCACACTTGTGACCATTACAGCATTCCCACAGTCATATGATCAAAATTCGGATGCTTGGCAACTGATTCATATTTATGACGGTTGCAGTGCCCTGGGGTTATGTGAACAGCTTTTGTGGCCTTATGTTGTGGTTAGCCAGCAGCAGGTGCGGACGGCTGAGGAGAGCGAGGACTCAGATGAGGGGCCAGGACCATTAGGGAGTGGATTGCTGCCTTCAGAGATTGTGGGGGCTGGCAGCAGTGATGAGGAGGTTCCCGAGGAGCCAGTGCGCAGTGCGTGTGCGCGCAGGATTGCTCGGAGGAAAGAGCAGTTACAACAGCACTGGCAACTCGGGAGTAAGTCTGCAAGGTAATGGCCAAGAAGATAAAAGCCAGCTGTGAACGAATGTATTTTGCAGAAGGCAAAGATATTTTGAAACTCCAGGCTTGTGGACATTCCAGTATCCTGAGTTTGTATTTGAAGATTTTTGTATTGCAAATTATTTCTTGTCTGTTATCTTTTGACAAGTCTTGCACAGTTTGGCAAGGCTTGTGCTTATCACAGCTAATTATTTTGCAAAAGCATTACAAGGTTTCTGTTCTATATGGATTGTGTTTGATTTGTTGGGAAAGGGTGTGGGTCAGAACACCTTATGACAAGCAAACTCAATGAGAAAGTCAGATTCACTTAATAATCCTATTACTCACTTAACAATAGCAATGACTTATTTAACAATGGTGGTAAGAAAGGTTGTAAAATGGGACAAAACTCACTTAACAAACTCACTTAGCAAAATAAATTTTGGGCTCAGTTATGGTCATAAGTTGAGGACTATCTGTACATGAAGGATACTTATATACATGAAAAAAGCTATGATTTGTACTTCGTATCAAGATTGAAAAACATAGAATAGATTTAACTTCCTAATGTTGAGGAATTTTAATGACACCTTCCAGTCTTATTGTTTTATGTGAAGAATAGGATTCTTAATTTACTGATTTCATCACCAAACTTTTTTTTTTTTTGTCTTCCAGAAAAAAGTGCTGTAAAGGTTATAAGTTTGTTCTTGGACAATGCATTCCCGAAGGTATGTAATTAAATGTTTCTTTATCAAGTTTATCCCTTCCATGGCTTTATCTTCCCTTGCTAAATAATAAATATAAGATTGAGTATTAATTTAACAGGCATGGTGATGAACCAGAAATCCCTGTGATGTCCCCCAGCTTTCTATTATTCAAATGTGAAAGAATTTGGTATGCTTTTGAGATATCTTAATCTGTTTATCAAAAATCTTTCAGAAAGCAGGGCGGGGTAGTCATAGCTAACATTGAAGTCATATAGACTGTATAGTGAGAAACGACATGTGGAAGGAAATGACAAATTCAATTTAGGCCCTATCCCAATTCTGAAGATACTGAATCCAGCTGGACATAAATCTGTACACACCATATTTCTTTCCTTAACTCAGACTCTTCCACACACAAGACCCCCAGCCTGACATGAGGGCTGCAGCCCATGGAATGGGATAGACCAGATAAGTTTCTGAGTCCATTAATTATTAGCTCAGCTCCTCTTTAGAAGAGAAGCTTCAAAGAGGGTTAGGCAGCCCTCCCTCTAGGGCTGCATGGCAGATAGTTCCTATGGGCAAGAAAACTCACGAGCCTGCCATTTTGTGTCTGATATTTCTTCTTCTTGTAGCCAAACAGCCACCATTTTTCTACAACTTCAAGAGGTGACGTTGAAGTTTGTTTTGTTTCTGGAAGCCTTACCTGTCTTCACCATACCACTTTACCCTGGCCATCTCATGTCGACAGCTCTATTCTTTTTTTTCTTTCTTTCTTGGAAAAGTATGATTTTGGGAAGTTCTGTTCATAAAACAAGTTAGACCAAATTTTACCTATCCATTGCAGCAGAGTTACAGTTTTCCCATCAGCTTCATGACTGAATAGATATGAATGTGAGTCTTACCATATGCTCTGCTCATTTTGCCATGTGGACTCTACCCAGGAGACATGATGGAAAGAAATTGCTCGACTCTTGCTTGAAGTGCATTAGGTCTTGGGGAAGGGGGCTTTTTGGAGTGTTCTAGGGATGCTGACTCTGTTTGTATGTGTTTTCACATGTGTTTGTATGTGTGTGAAAACACATACAAACTGCTATCTACATGCACTCTCACACCACCACACAGCACAGATCAATTCTGTAGCCGAGACACTCATCTCCAGAACAAAATGCTTAGCCGACGAACAACACCTAAAAACCGAACTACACACTCTCACTAACGTACTAACAGCCAATGGATTCCAAAGAAAGAAGATTACCCACCTAATCCAAAAAGAAACCCCAACCAAAATCCAAGACAGAGAACAAAAGAACGTCAAAGCCCTCCTCCCATATATAAAAGGCACTACAGACAAAATCAGCAAGATCCTCAAAAACACAACATTAAAACAGCATTCTGCACAAACAGAAAAATATGCACCATCCTAAGAAACCATAAAGACAAAATCAAGTTAGAAAACCAAGGAGTATACGAAATCCCTTGCACCGTCTGCCCCACCACATACATCGGACAAACTAACAGAAGAATAAGTGCACGCATTGAAGAACACAAGAACTCAATCAAAAAAGAAGAACCAACCTCTTCCTTGGTCCAACACTTCAAAGCCACAGGACATGAGATTGACTTTAAAAATACCAGAACTATCGCCAAAACTGAACACTTCAACAACAGAATAATCAGAGAAGCCATAGAGATAGAAAAACGCCCACACAGCATGAATAAACGAGATGATACCTCCCGCCTACCAGCTATTTGGAAACCCGCCCTCATTAACAAACGAGTACCTAACATGAAGAATGACACCAGACCCACACCCATGAGGACCACACAAGATGCTACCACCACACTTCCATGCAGAAAGCAGACTCACACCCACACAGAAGATGAGACACGACCACGGACCAGAAGCCGTACCGCAGCTGCATCACTACCCACTTCAAACCCCTCCGACCCATACATGAAGTGAACTGACGCCCACCATGAAGATGTGGTACAAATGCAAAGCCAAACAACAGGATCACAGCTCACCAGCTCGAATCCCCCGGCAACTAAGACTAACCTGAGCACAACCAAGCCCCCACCTGAACAGAACACACCCCCAGCCAATCAGAACACAGCCAAACCCCCAACCAATGAGAACACCCCCCCAATCAGAACACAGCTAAGACCCCACCCAATCAAGGCACACCCCCACTAGCAGTTAAAAGGAAGAAGCAGCTGCAAGCTCACATTACTCCGAGAAGCACAAAGCCAAAGACACAAGCCTGAAGATGATGAATGAGACTTCATCGAAATGTCGCCTAGATACTTCCAATTTTATGCGGGAGAAAACCCGAATAACCAAAGATCCACATACAAATACCCACGAAAACCTCAGAAAACATATATATATATTTATGTGTGTGTGTGTGTGTGTGTGTGTGTTTTCTTAAGTTTTCACGGGTACTTACATATATGGCATTCGGCTTTGTTCGGGTATTTTCCCACGTCATTGTAGTTGTGCTTTTAAAGTTGTAGCAACGTTTTGGCAGAATCTCATCTGCCATCATACCCGAACAAAGCTGAATGCCATACATGTGTGTGTGTGTGTGTGTGTGTGTGTGTGTGTGTGTGTGTGTGTATATATATATATATATATATATATATTTATTTTCGTAGATTTTTACAGGTACAAGTATGCAGGTCTTGGTGTATTCAGGTCTTTTCCTGTTTAAGATTGAGACCATCTTGGCAATGTTTTGACGAGGTCCCACTCGCCATCTTCAGGCTGATGCTTTCGGCTTCGTGCTTGTGTGAGCAAAGTGTGATCGGAGCTGCCATCTCCCTATATATACTGGTGGGGAGATTGGCTGTGTTGTCAGTTCTTGATTGGTTGATGGAGTTGATGATTGCAGATTGGCTGGCTTTTTTGTAAGAACTTTATTAGATAAAGGAGTTTAACCTATGACTCATTCCTTATTAAACATTCACACACATAGAATGTACATGTAAGAGTATGTTTTATAGGTCATGCATTTTCAACTCTGGCAGGTCTGCATTGTTACGAGAGTTATAAGACAATGCATAAATTTGACACTCTTCTTGTTGTGAACCAATGTTGTGAAATCAATTAAAGGACTCACCTTATTTTTATGGTAGATGTAGCATCAGCAGATGTTCTAGTTTAGTAATGGTTCAATGTTTGGGGAATGTTGGCAGCCAGGCACAAACTTGATAGTGTATTGGGGCAAAACTGTGATAACAGAACTTGGTAGATTATCAAATTCATGAAGTGATTTCTCTTTTCTTAACTCTGTTTTCAGCACTGAGAAAACCCTCGGGACTATACATTCTGTACTGACTTTTGAAATTGGTAAAAACTTTGAACCAAATGAGAAACTGTGATTACAATTCAAATAGATTCGACACATTACATCATCTGCTTACACACTTACCACAAAAGTAGCCAATTGGAAACCAAATGTAGTTTGTGACTTCAAATCAGGTTTGGATGCACACATCAAAATAACCATTTTGTGAGATAAATGAGAAAATGGGGTTACAATCCTCAATGGAAAATGTTATGAAAAATCTCATCTGATGGTTTTCTTCTGCAACTATTCCTGTTGGCTGAGCAAAGAAAGATGCCCCAAATTTCAATCAAATTTGGTATGAACTAGACATTTTTGGAAGTACTTATTGGCATAAACAACTATGATTCTTCCTCCTTTCTATTTAGCTTAGTGTTGCATGCTACACAGAATTACAACAGTATGCTCTAAGATTTCCTGTCCTTTCAAGTGGCAGTCAGTGAATTTATTTTACTACTGTACAAGAAGCTGTGCAAAAGTGCAGGAACATGAATGCTTCTAATAACTAATTCCTGGTATTTGGAATTACTTGTTTTTTAAGTTAATTCTTATTGAACTATAAAACTCCAATTGTGCTTGTGAATAGCACACAGTTGGAGGATACTATATATTCATGAACATATAACAGCATTTCTAGAAGCCTGGCGCTCAGATAAATCAGTCATCAATAGATACATAGACATTAACATCTTCTGTAGTCCCTATGCAAAGGAGACAATCAACCAGCCCAAAAGAGAACAAAAAGACTCCAGTACCTCTCCATCAGTAATCAGCACTCAGATCAGCATAGATCCGTGATGGTGAACCTATGGCATGCATGCTGGAACTGGCATGCAGAGCCATCTCTCCGGGAACACCAGCTGTCGACTATTGCTCTTCTGGGTTCCAGCGCTTGCATGCGTGCTGGCCAGCTGGTGTTCGCATGTGCAGGAGTGCCAGAAACCGGAAGAGCAGCTCCCTGGCATGCATGCGCGCCAGAAATCAGAAAACCAGATGGCTGGCACACATGTGTGTGCTGGAAACTGGAAGCTCAGCCACGCATGTGTGCCAGGGAGCTACTCTTCCGGTTTCCAGCACTCCCCCTGTGCGCGCACTCTGGTTTTGACACTCAGTGCTGAAAAGGTTCACCAACACTGGCGTAGATTAACTCCAAGGTTAACCAGACCAACAATCAAGTAAGCAAAACCCCAATCAAGAAACTGCCAAAGAACCATTAGTAAATACTGATTTAACAATTTCTTCTTTAGGGAGATTGGTACACTGCTTTTGAATTGTTTCCCAGTTTATTTTACTCTGGTTCCAAATTTATTCCATGATAAGACTTTCCAGGATGATCTTTTGACAAAGTTAGATGCAATTATTGGTCTTCTCCAGTACACAATTTTCCATTTTTACTTATGCACTTGACTGTCATATAGATAAATTCTTTCAAAGATAACCTCTTCAGAAAAGTTCTTCAAAAAAACAGGATGCAATTGAAAAATAGTTCTTGTCTTTTTCTGTTTATTTAGGTAGTTCTTTATCAAGGGCAGTGGTTTGATATCCTTCCATGATGAGTAATTTTGAGTAGATCTACATTAACACATAAAGATAAAACACATACTAATATTCCATTGCTGCTGCAATTTGGGAAAGTTGCTAACTTCAGTCATATTCTCTTTTTAGACTATGATGTTTGTGCAGATGCTCCTTGTGAACAGCAGTGCACCGACAACTTTGGTCGAGTCTTATGTACGTGCTACCCTGGTTATCGGTATGATCGTGAAAGACACAGGAACCGAGAAAAACCCTACTGCTTAGGTGGGTGCAAAGAACTGCAGTTGAAATACATGTAGAACTAACAGCCTTTAGTGTTATAATAATGTAACTGTTTAAATGCTGTTTTCATGCCTTTCCATACATGTAAGTGTGGATTTAACTGTGTTAACTTTATACATTTCTGAATAGGGACAGTTCCATCAAAAGATACAGTGAGGCAACTCTTGCAGATATATCTGGAAAGTCTTTCTGAAGTCCCTATGTTGTAGGACAGTGTGCTGTGGATTGTATTCTGCATTCTGGAAATAAGTCTCCTACCTCTGGTGCATAAAATAGGTCTATCACATCATAACATCAAAATAATCTCTCTCTCTCTCTCTCTCTGTGTCTCTCTCTCTCTCCCTCTCCCTCCCTCCCTCCCTCTCTCTCTCTCCTTGAGATCTTGTTTATTAGATGAAAACTCAGCACAATTTCTTCTTGCATATTTGTTTTCAGTTGAAAATAAAAGGCTCGTGGCAGGAACACGATTACTTTTGGAATTTCCTGTTCTTTTCCTAATATTCTGGCATTTTGGATTGTGGTTTCACAAATATACATTCAAAATTGTGCAAGTATTCCTTTTCATTATCTGCCCACTGAGGTTGCAGTACTGTGCATTTGAACGCACCTCTTTTCTATCATTTTCAAAAAATGAACATTCCTATTGTGTATTGCAGTTTTCCCCAACTTGATAACCTTCAGATGTGTTCAATGACAGTCTGCTTGCCCAGGCCAAGAAACAGACACCGACAGAGATTCCAGGAATGTTATTTTATTGTTGAAAAGTAGAGTAATAGAATCTTAAAAGCATACCCAAGTTTCTCTCTGTCCCATCGTATATTAAATAAAATCAAGTTGAGGTTATTTTGAATTGCTTTATCATGCTTCTTTCAATGTCTTAACTGTGAATTGCTTTTCCAAATCCTTCCTAAATCACTTTCTCCTTCCTTCCTCCCTTCCAGAATGCCTTCCCCAAGATCAGTTATAAATTATTTTATAAGATATTGGAAGGACACTTGATTAGATAATCTGTAGTGGAAAACAACCCAGGACTTCCCTATGCAGAACATATGCCTGTTTCTGAGCAACAGTCTCTTTCCAAATCCAGTACAATGCACCCAAAGTTATACGCACATTATATTTACTTTCGATCATTTCATTTCCTCAATGCTTACATATGTTTCCTTTCAGATGTTGATGAGTGTGCCACAAGCAGTGAGCCTCTCTGTCCTCACATCTGTGTAAATACTCTTGGTAGCTATCGGTGTGACTGTCATGAAGGATACATACGTGAAGATGATGGGAAAATATGCACCAAAGGAGATAAAGGTATTACATCAAGCCTTCTAAATTATACTACACCAGTTCTTTGTGGACATAAAAATTGTCCAGCTAAATTTCATGTAAGCTTCAGGCCAGTTGACCATGCTTCAAATAATGTTTTATTGAGATCATCCTTAATATTCTTCACTAAAGGATGCAAAGGATGTTGGAAGAAGTAGTTCAGCGAGTCTTATTTCTGTATCCTTATTCTTGAGGGATTAACTATAAAGTAACAGTACTTGTCTTCCACAACTTGATTTTCTCCAGATGTGTTGGACTTAAGTTCTATTAATCAACGGTTATCATGAGTCATCCCTAACTTCCATGGATTATATAAAGAGAAGATAACACATCTGGAGGACATCCAGCTAGAAAAGGGTTGACAAACACTACCTGGCAATAAAGAGAGACCAAAAAAAAAACCCTTTAATTTTCCTGCTATCTAGTATTTATCCTTTTTTTTCCTATGTCTATTGTAGTTCTTTCAACACTTTACTCAGCAAGCTGCATGATCAAAGAGAAGCAGATTCTAGCTGACATTTTGGAGATGAACTTTTGACTGTCCAAAGTCTCGTACTGAAATTTTCCAGTTCTGAAAATTGCTGATTATTTTCATTGCAATGCTACAATTCGCTGTCTCTTTGCTATTCCTCCTACAAAGCTTTCACTAAAGTAGAGAAAATAATGCACAACTTTAAAATGATAAATCATGCAAATATGCAGGTGATGTGAGCCCATATAAAGTCCAAGTAGGGGGCCTTTAACATTGAGCATTCTTCATTCTTGCTGGTTGCAATTTAGATGTTGTAATCATTTTAACTGTGCTGACTAGGACCTCTACATGTAAAGCACACTGTCCTGCCATTGAACTATTGTCCCTCTAATTTGTTTACTTTTTAAACTTTATTCTGATTCTGGAAGTCATAATAAGGAACAAATACTACAAGGAACGAAGAATTCTCTTCTGCATAGATTCTCCGATGATAAAGATTCATTGATTGATGGATAGATCCCTACCCCACTCTCTCCCAATTGGGTGAGCAATCAAAGTGGCCAACAAAACAATATTTTTTTAAAAAAACTTTAAAACACAGATGAAAAAATAACAATGAGGCATTAAATAATTAAAGGTCTATCAAAAGTGGTGTGTTTTTGCATATTTATTTTATTCATCATATTTGTGTAGTTGCCAGTCTCACAAGAGATATTTGTGGTTGTGAGCAATGCAGGTTAAAGCCTTTTATCGTGTACCTGAAAAACAGCATGGCTTTTAGACAGCAGGTTCCTGAAAGACAGCATGGCATTTTGAGAATTGAAGTCCACCTGTCTTAAAGTTGCCAAACTTGAAACCCAACTGTCTTTTAGTACAGAAATAATAACATTAAAACCACCTCTCTTTAATTTTAAACAGACACCAGTTTATAAAGTATCTTTAAATGCTAATAATCAACATACTAAAAAACCAGTATTCACAAAGTATTCTTAATTTCATTTGAGACACAGTAAATTACCAAGAGAAGAGAATGTCTATAGTTCAGGGTTGAACTGTGGGATCCAAGCTCAGAGAGCACCAAGGACCCCATTTAGTAAATTATCAGATGTAAATAAACTTGTATTTAAAAAGCTACAATATTTTTCAAGTCAAGTCCAATCTAATCTTCAAATACCAACGTCAAAGGAAGATCAAGTAATTGAAGCAGGAGCATGATGGCTAAATATCATTACCAACGAAACAAAAAGAAGCACAAAAACTCAAAAAACTTACAGGGAGACAATTCAAGTTGTAAGCAGCTGAACATGTCAGCATAACCTACAAGAGGGGCATTGATCTGTTTGAGGCTCTGCTGAAACATCTTCCGGCATTTTTGTTCTCACCTCACCTTGAAGGAAAGACTTTAAGTACAGCCTGATGAAATTACTGTAGTTTTCAGCACAGTGTACATATTTTCACCCTTAATGGAATTTATTTGGTGGAAAGAAAAAAAGAAGGCTGAAGAAAGTGGATAAGGTACATCATCTGGATCTTCTATGAACTGAGGCAGTTTGGTAATAAAAGCTTCATGTAGAAGCACGTCAGGGTTAGAAACCAGGAATAAGCTGAGGCAACATACATGGAATAAACTGGATAAAACAAAAAGATAAGTTGTTAATCATTTGTAGCTGGAATTTCAGACCAGCACATGGTTAGTGTAAAAATACAGTTCCCTCCAGTTGATAATTATTGTTTGGAACACCCTACTTTGAGTACCACCTAGTGGTAGATGTCAGTATCCACCTGTTAGAAAACTATAAACAATTTGCATTATTGGTAACCTATTAAGAACATCTACCTATTGCAATCTTACTCCATTCAGGCAGAACTTACAATAAATTCATGTTTATAGAATTAAGGCTGTTTGTCTCTCTTGGGCTTCAGAAATATTTTCTCAACTTTTGCAGAGCAAGAAATAAGGCAACATCTTTGTGACACGAGGAATCTTCTTCCATATTACCCAGACAATAAAGCACAGCTAATCATCAAATGAAGGCACAGTGTAGCTAATACAAGACAGATGACAAGTTTAATCACCTCCCATGAACAAGAATGCATTACAAACTACTTTCTGGCAGCAACTGCCAAAATAAATGAGGCAAGATTTAGGTTTCAAGGCTTAGGACATGTAATTTATTGCCCTTCACCAAGCAGAATTCACTTAACAGCTTTAACAACCTGGCTCATCAGTTTTCGAACTAGAATGGAGCTACAGGTTGACATCAAAGAATGCAACTTCTTATAACACACAAATTGTCACGGGCACCCTTGGAGAGAAGGACAGATGATGAAGTACATGCAATGACATCATTGTGTAAATATTATGATTTATTTAATTTAATCAGAGGTTGGGATGCAAATGTGCAGTTGTGGTATTCTCACAGTTAGTCATTATGGACTTGTCTTTTTGGTGTCATCACATTTTGCTGTAGACAGCACTGCAGATAGTATTTACCCATTAAGTCATATTTTAGTCTGACTTACTATAGTATATTTACCATATCATCCACACTAAGCCACAGATAAGGAAGTGGATCAAACGACATAATTAGCAACCTGTGATTCTTCTTTGCTGTTAAGTCTTCTTAACTCTACACTAGCACGTCATACAAACTCAAACTAATGGTTAACATAGAGTGAAACACCCAATATTCATTGAAGAAGAGAATATGGCATGCTAAAGAGGAACCATTAAATAGAAATATTTCCCCAGGAAGATCTGTTCTGGTCTAGTCTAGTCTATTATCTGAGCAGAAAGTTTGCTTTCAAGGAAACAATCTATAAACATCAGCTTTTTATATTGTCAGAATAATAATTGTAGCTATCACATTAGAGATGACATATCTGAAAACTTAAAAAGCCACTATGTAATTCAGTTTCCTTCTTTTCCACTTTTCTATAAAGTGTGCTGTAGAATTAAGCATCTCTAGAATGTCAGTGCTCAGTTTTAGTGAGATTCTGCAGCTCATCATTATGCTTAGAAGTTTAGAAACGTGTTGGCTATGCTGGTCAATAGCCTTTCTCTCTAGGAAACCATTTTGGAGCGGACAATGAATAACTAATCTTAACAGGCTTCTATTTTCAACTAGTACCTTCTAAATGTGCTGGGCTTATAGCAATAGCATTTAAATTTATATACTGCTCCATAGTGCTTTATAGTATTCTCTTGAGTGTTTTAAAGTGTCAGAATATTCCCTCTATAATCTGGGTCCTCGTTTTACTGACCTCAAAAGGATGGAAGGTTGAGTCAACCTTGAGCTGGTAAGAATCGAACTGCTGGCAGTGAGTAGTGAATTCGCCTGCAATACTGCATTCTTCCCACTGTGCCATCACAGCTCATTATAACTTCCAGATTCCCAGGTACTTACACTGACTTGGGATTAAGATGCCATTAACTCAAGGTTATTGGAGAGAGCAGCTGGCCTGAAATTGATTGAAGGATCTATCTGCATGTTGTATTGAGACTATATAGGAAGACTGTATATTTTCCATTACTGCAATCACAAACTATTATTTTAAATACCTTGATCATGGAGCCAGAACTCAACATCTGTAAAATGTCAGCTTTTATCTTTGGTAAAAATCAAGTTTCTAATCCTTTCAATTTAAGGAAACTGACTTTAAAGCAGAAAAGCAATTCTGAGTTGGAAAAGGTAAGAAGTGAAGCAAGAGTTTGAACCATTAAAGATAAGATTTCCTTTTCCCCACTACCCTGTCATGATTTTTTAAAAACAAAATATGTAAATGGATTGTTCATTTATGGAGTTTATATTCACATTTTTTGCCACTGGATGCAAAATAAGCAGATGTTATCAATAATTATAGTTCACATGTGACAGGTTCCATCAGCAATTCATCTGTATTTCTTTTAAATAATTAATGCATCATATATTTCTACTTTATATTGCTATATAGTTGCAGTAGAATGCATCCAAACAGATATAAACAGTAATTAGCACACTTGCTAATGTAATCTGGGGGGACAGAGCAGAATAAAAACTTGCTCTTTTAGAACAAAAAGTTTTATCTTTATCTGGTTTGATAACAGATTGCCATGTAAGAATTATTAAGAAAAGCCGATGATGTATCAGATTCAGACATTTTGGGGTGGAAAAGTTTAAGCATTTTTATATCAGTCTATAAGAAAACCATAAAGCCTTGATATTTTACCATTTTTCATAATATCACTAATATCAATTTCTTCATATTGTGAAGACTCAGGAAGTAGGTTATTTTATTGATTGTCCAAATAGAAAGAAAAAGCTTTAGTTCATCTTCTATTAAATCCTTTATTTTTAAAAATAGCTTTTGAAATCTTAAATATAACTTCCTGGGCATTCCACAGTTGTGCCAAATCACTTAAAGAACATTGTAAGTAGTTAGCACAACTGCCGAAGTTGCATAAGTTATGGTGGAAGGGGACAGAACAAAAATGTGCTGTTTTAGGACAGAAAGTGCTTAGACTAATTTTTCCCCACATTAGAAAGGTCTTGATGCATAATGTCCAATCAATTGTAGAAGTCCTTTTTTACTCTCAATCATTCACCCTGCATCTCTACTCCAGAAACCACACTTGCACATGGGTGACAATAAGGTTTGCATTTGTGCAAACTTCAGGCAGTTCTCCTCGCTCAGGTTACTGTGTCACAATTTAGGGTGTCTGAAATTTGCCCTCTTAATGGGAGCTGATAAATCACTATGGGTCTTTTACATCTCACGTACAGTAAAGACTTAGATAAAAGTGGAGAAGTACACCCTTCCCCCCCCCCCCTTTTAAGATATAAAAGGAGTTTTCTGAGAGGCATTAAGAGCTGCTAACTGGAAACAGCTGCTGCTAAGACTGTTTGCAGCTCTCCAGGCATTCGTGAGGATTCACGGAAAAAGCTGTTAAAACAAAGGGCACCTCTTCTTCTCACGGAATGTCAAGGAGGAACTTTTTAAAAAGTTCCTCGGTGCGCAGCTTCCCTTTGGCATTTTTCTGCCCTCTTCCTAGTATCATCTCCATTCAAGAAAAAAAGAGAGAAGTGGGTTGTACTGAAATATTGGTCCTTGCTCTCCTTCCCTCCCACGTTTTTTTTTTCTTTTTAAATTTAAAGCAGGCTTTTCTGAGAAGGTGGACAATGTGGTGAAACCAGGAGCTTGTTGTGCCTCCTGCCGAGAATTCCACCAGATCAAACAGACAGTCCTGCAACTGAAACAAAAGGTACATTTACGAAATGCATCCCTTCCGCCCCATATGTTGAAATCATAGGTGTTGAAAAAGGGGAGGAATTGGTGGGGGAATTTAATTGCTTGCATAGATTGTGGGATTCAGTATGGGGTTTGAGCGGGTGGAGACACATCAACCATTTTAGAATGGAATAGGATTGGGATTGGGATTGGGATAGGAATTGGAATAGAAATAGAAGTATAAGTAGAAATAGACATAGGAATAGTAATAGATTAGCATAGACTAGAGTAGAAATAGAATATAATAGCATAAAATAGAATAGCATACATAGAATCATAGAACAGAACAGAATAGAAATAGAATAGAAATAGAATGGAAATAGAAATAGTGTGGAGTGGAATGGAACAGAACAAAACAGAATAGAATAGAACAGAATAGAATAGAATAGAACAGAACAGAATAGAAGTTGGAAGGGACCTTGGAGGTCTTCTAGTCCAACCCCCTGCTGAGGCAGGAAACCCTCTACTATTTCAGATAAATAGTTGTCCAATCTCTTCTTAAAAACTTCCAGTGTAAGAGAATTCACAACTTCTCGAGGCAAGCTGTTCCACTGGTTAATTGTTCTAACTGTCCATTGCCATTTCACATGATGTTTTTATTAAACTGGAGTCGCCAGATTTGGCAACTTTACGATTTGTGGAATTCAACTCCCAGAATTCCCCAGGCAGCAAGTCCATGAGTCTTAAAGTTGCCAAATTTGGAGACCATGTTCTAAAAGGCAGGTGGCAAACATGATCTGGTTTGGGAGAGAGTTTAAAGGATCTCTTTCATTTGAATGGCTGCTTTTAAAATGTCACTTAAATGTGTGTTCATACTTCCCAGCCCCTTAGATGTTCTTCTTCTTCTGCCTGGACTTTGTTTGCCTCCAATCTTTCCCTGGAGGATGTGCCCTGAAGTGTGCTGTATTTTTCCAGGTGCCATATCACATGACCAAAATATTCTAACTTTTGCTTTTTAATGTTGCCTCCAGGACATTATTGGGTGGGAGAAAAGATTGCATCAAGCAATTTACCTCGGGTGGTAAAATGAAACATTGGCTCAATTAGTGATAGGATCATTCTGGTGGTTTATAATAACAACTTGATTATTTCTATTGGCTTTCCCTGGCAGCTTATCACCTCATTTCTGATTTACAGTTGCCTGTAAATCCACATTTCAAATACTTCTAGTCTCTTCAAGGGGCTTTCTGTCAGAGACCAACTCTCCACTCCATAGAGCAGGATAGAAAAGATGTAGCATCTTGACAAGCCTGATTTTCAGTCTTAGGCTTATGCTGTGACTGCAGAAGACCTTTTTCATTTTGAAGAATGCCGTTGGAGCTTTCCTCTAGCCTTCTTTTTACTTCAGTGGTCATGTCCCAGCTTTCATGTAATCTGTCTTTATAGTAAGATTAAATTAACAGAATCTTGCAAGTTTCATACCTTACTTTTACTTTCCCAAAAATTAGGGAGCATCCTTTCTGATGGATGTTTTTGCCACCCTTCCTCTTTCAGATCCAAATTTCATTTACCAGACTGTTGTCTGGACTGTGGCTCTTCCATCTGTTTCCCAAGGTCATTCCCACATGTCATTACTGGCAAAAAGATATTGAGACTTAATGTAAATTGCAGATAGTGAACTCACAAAGAAAGTTTTGAGAGTTTTACCCCTTCTTGTCACTTTCTCCCAAATTCCTAAGTTGCTCGTTGTGGGACATTCTGGGGGAAAACATGACAGGCTTGACAGACCTCACAAAATGTGTGAAAGCAGCATTTCAGTGTTGCCTCCAGGACATTATTGGGTGGGAGAAAAGATTGCATCAAGCAATTTACCTCGGGTGGTAAAATGAAACATTGCCTCAATTAGTGATAGGATCATTCTGGTGGTTTATAATAACAACTTGAAGATTATTATAAATTCAAGTCATAGAAGGCAGCAATGGCAGTTATAAATTGGACCGGTTTTTACCCAACTTAGGATTGGACGGGCTTTCTAAATTGCAATCTGAGTTTACAGTATGTGATGGCAAAATTCAAACATCTTGAAGAATACTGTGCATGAATTGATCCTAAATTATCCTCTGGAATTCTCTACATTGGTTGGGATTTGGGGCGGCCATGCCAGAAAAGCTTTCCTGGACGTAGACATTTTTCAGAAATTTCTGGTTTAATCTTCTACTCTATCCCCTTGACAGAATTGCAAAACTAGTCAGAATGCTTTTGCCAAAGGAAATAAATCACAGACAGTCTAGGCATACAAACATTCCCATGTGTGCAAATACTCTGTATGCATATGTGCTTACTCAGATACAAGCAAGTATGCATTTAATTAGAAGAAAGTCCTAGACTGGACTTAGCCAGGCCATCTCCAAGCCAAGTTGGCAATTATTTCTGCATGGAACTTCTTCAAAATTACAACATAACATGTAGGTTTCAGCAAGGGTTTGAATTCATCTCCATGACTGCTGCCCCTCTGGATAGGGTTCTGTACAAGTATTTACATTCTTGTAGGGAAAGATTCGTGCATAAAGTAAGGCTGAGGTCATTCTCAACTTGCGATTCCAAGACTGAATCAAGACAGTGGAATGGAATAGAAATGAGTTCAGTGTGTGTGAGCATCTGGTGAGGGCAATAAGGAGGCTCCACATCAAAAACAGACAAGTATTGAAATCCAGAAGAAGTCAGTGGTTCTTCCAGAGGAGAGTGGCAAGTGAGGATGTTGGCAAGTGGGAGAACCAGCCCATGTGATCTGGACTTCAAAATCAGGTTGCCATAGCAAGCTGGCCTCTTTAACAGAAATATTTAATGCTATCTTAGATACACAGTTAAAATACTCCACCTTCCTATATGAGAAAGAAACGGTTTTCTCAATGTACAAAGTCTGACTTCTAGAAGTGAAAACCCTTCTTTGGCTCATCAATAGATCACAGTTCTTGAATGGAGGTTGCTCCAAGAACAATCACGAGTCCTTCATCAAGCGGTTCAGGCCAGTGCAAGCAGGTATCTAACTTCAAATCTCAGCCCTCCTGCCCATATCACCAATGTTAAAGAACTGTAGATGTGGTCTTTCAGAATATTTGCAGGGTATTGGGCTTTTAGTCCCTGATGAGAGACTTGGGTAATACCATAGCTGTAAGATCCTAACAAACTGCTTGTATACACATTGTTGGTATGAAGCAGCACCTGAAATGGATTTTTTCCTTCATTCTAAACCCTACTTTCTTTTTTCAGCATTCAATTTATCCATCAATAAATTTAATGGTTCAGTTGTCAGATTTGACATCAACTGTTTTGTCCCCTTTGCAAACAGTTAGATCACAGTTCTGACTATGATCATAAAAGTTCCACAGTATTAGCGTTCTAGCTGAGACCTCCATGTAGCAGAGTTTTTGAGGTGAGGGATTGGGGGAAGAGCTACACTATAATAAGCTACATGGCAGAAATCAAATCTACTCTTCTGACTTTGATCCTCAGTTGTAATTTGAATCTGAACGTAGTAAATGTAGGCTATCAATTGTGTTAGTTTTTTAATTACATGATACCTTCAAGTTATGCAAGACGGTAAACATGGAGGCTATCTCATTTTATTCAGTAAAATGAGGAAGGCTGGGAAGCAGACGGTGCTTCCTGTCTCGTGCTGTCCCCTCTATTACTTTAAGGCTTCCAAACTTAAAGTTATGGACATGATAACTGAGGCCTGCAATTGAGACAAAGAACTGCTTGATGAACTGGCTAATTAGATAAAATAAAATTGAATAGGCAAAGTGGCTTCCAGTCTATGATCCTTCTTTTATTGCAGGTTGCTTGGCTACCAAATAATGCTGTTGACCTTAACAAACCAATCACAGGAGAAAAAGTACTTGCATCCAATGCTTACGTGCCTGGCCCTCCTGGACAGCCAGGGGATCGGGGTCCTCCAGGTAAGGCAGTAAAATAGTTCCTACATTTTAAAATGTCTTAAAATAAATGTTTATATATTGCATTTGTATCACTCCTCAGACAAGAAGCATGGATCAGGAGCAGACATTGATTTTTCTGAAGTTTATTGTTAGGGCCATTTAGTCAGGCTTGCTCCATCTAATGATTTTCTCATTTTATGAGCTGTCCAAGGTGCTGTAAACTTCACTTCTCTCTCCTAACTGAAAACCATCCACTCCCAAGTTGTGTTAAACTTCAAGATTGGGAATGGCAAAGAAATTAGAAACAGACTGGGGATTTTCCATGAAAACCTCAGCCTGGAAGCCTTTTATACTTGCATTTTAATTGCAATGTATGTAAGTGTCCATTAAATTATTATATAAATAGTTATAATTTTTTAATCTGATATTTTGGAACTAAAAACTCCAGTTCATATTAATGTTATGTGTTTTGTGGTATAATGTGCAATCTATTCTTTTGGTAATGAATTACATTATGGGTTGCTGATTCTATAACAGCCTGATGTTTATACTTTGTGTTACAACAATATTTTATTTATTTATTAAATTTATATAACTGCCTGTCTCATATGAAGTGACCCTGAGCAGCATACAACAATCAATACTAAAAACTGACTAACACATTAAAATTACAAAAGCAAAATTCTGCCATTTTTTTGTACCATGACAAGTTGATTGCGTGCTATCAAATCACTTTCGTCTCCTAGTGGTCACATAAAGAGATTTGCTCAATGACAATTTGAACCTGGTTGCTTGTACCTGAAGTAAGAATTCTGGGTTGATTTCTTGGATAATCCATTGGTTTGTTTTCTTGGTTGTCAGAGTATACTCAGGAGTTTTCTCCTGTCCAACTTTTATTTACATAGAGTATCACGAGTTGCATGCTTCTGATCTTTGCAAATATAGACACATCACACCATTTGACTTGTGTTCCAAAACCTTCATGGCTGCTCTATAAAATGTTAGCAAGCAGTACATTACATGATTGCTTGTTCCTTTATGGTTGATCCTAAAAGGCAAAAGCTGTTCACCATTTCAACAACTTCATTGTCAGCTGTGATAGCAATAGCACTTAGACTTACATACCGCTTCACAGTGCTTTACAGCCTTCTCTAAGTGGCTTACAGAGTCAGCCTATTGCCCCTGACAATCTGGGTCCTCATTTTACCCACCTTGGAAGGATGGAAGGCTGAGTCAACCTTGAGCCTGGTGAGGATCAAACTGCCAACTGTAGGCAGTCGGCAGTCAGCAAAAGTAACGTGCAATACTGCATTCTAACCACTGCGCCATCATGGCTCTATCTGCACCACTGTGCCACAAGGCTGTTTGCTCTATCTGTTGTCATTAGTTTGGTTGTCTTTATACTTAATATTTTATACTTAATTTTGACTGAACAATTGCAACAACTTACTATGGAAATTCTGGACTCTATTGTCATAAGAAATATTGTCATAAGTCAAGGACTAACTGTACTTGCTTTGGCTGGACAGTTGGGTGAATATATACTCTTGGCATATATTCCCAACATTCTTTGCTCATCCTTCCTAGGAATAGCCAAGCACCATGATGTGTGTGGTAGCACAGAAGGACCTGGAGGAGATTGCGATAAGTACAGTCAGGGGAGAGATTAAATATGTAATATCTGCAATTATTTAGACATAAGGCTCTCTGTCTGCATTCAACCAAACTTTGAATATTAAGCTCACAATATAATAGTGTGAACTATCTTAATTTTGAGCATGGCAACTATTGTCAGTGTCAAAGCAAAAAGCACTTGGTTTGTGCAAGTGGGTTTTGATCTGGAAAGCGAGATGATAACAGGGAAGCAATTGGCCTCCAAGTTCATTTTCCACCCTGGGAATTCAAAACATGTTTTTATGGGCCCTCTCCCTGCCTTTTTCTTTTGCCTAAAGGAAGAATTTTCACAGCCCGTCTGGCCTTTTGCTTCCACTTACAAAAAGGTCCATGGTGAGCATTCTCTGCTTGATGTCTGACAGTGTCCTGCCCACATTTATGCATTATTTGAGTTTCTCTCCTTTTTAATATAAGGATTGCATCCTAGACTTCTAATTCATCAAGTTATATAACAGTAATTGAAATACATCCTGATTTTCTTGGCACTAAAGAAAAAAGCTTCACTTGGCCTTTAAAGCACTTCTGGAATACTTTTAATTGCTGTTGAATCCTTTTATTTACTTGCTAGTTCCCCCCGCCGCCGCCCCCCGCGCCCCATGCCTGATTTATTTGTAATTTTTTAAAAATCTTGACAACAGCCCTAAAAATGAGTTCCAATTTTTGAATTTAAAAAAAAAATCATAAATATTCTTTGTATGCAAAATTGTCCAAGGAAGCTACCCGCAGCCTTAATTGTACTGCCATGTTTTCATTCCAGGGATTGCAGGTCCAAAAGGGAGCCCTGGATTTCCTGGCTCCCCTGGTCCGCCCGGGGTGCCAGGCCCTAGAGGAGCCATGGGGCCGATGGGACCGTCTCCAGACCTCTCCCATATTAAGCAGGGCAGAAGAGGGCCTGTGGTCAGTATGATGCCTCCATTCTTAAGTGTGTATAATCTCTTGATCATCTCTGACACCAAGTTTTTGAGGAATGCAAATTTATCTTCTAGGGTCCTCCAGGTGCACCAGGAAGAGATGGAGCAAAGGTTAGAAGTATAGTTTCTTGTCCTTTTCTTCCTTTTTCTCCTTTCTTCTTCCTTGTGAGAGTCCTTCTCTTTTATATATTATTCATATTCAGCTTTTTTAATTTTGGAAAGCAGAAAGGGAGAAAGTGAATAAAAAGGTGGGCTGCTGTGATTCCATCTACTCCCACTTCCAATGCATTTCTGTTTCTTTGTTTGCTTTCCAATATTTATCTTAGTAACCAACTTAGAATTAACTCACGTAGACCGTAACCCCAAAATGTCCAGAAACGTTTCACTGGAATTGCAATTTGAGAGAGACATCAAAAAAGTATTTTGATGTAGTAATCACTGTTTATTAATCTATGATTTATCATGTATTTCCTGTTGTATATACTTGGAAAGCATTATCTTTGGTAGGTAATCAATTGCCAATTTTGCTATAAAAATAATTCCTTAATCTAGTTAAGATAAATTAAACTAAAGGCTACAATCTCATCTACAAGTTAGTCCCACTGAACTCTGTCTTCTATATTGATATGCATAGGATTTTACATTAGGCAGTTTTAAGTGTGTGACTAGCACCGTTTGGAGTTTTGGTTTTAGATCAACAAGTTCTAGTTCAGTTTCAATTAAGGCCACTTAACCCAAATTATGTTTGTTACAGGGTGAAAGAGGTGCACAAGGAGAGAAGGGCCCACCTGTAAGTATCACATCCAAATCTAATCTCAATGCAAATATAAAGTGTTCATACATTATCCAGGAAGTACTGTATTTAAATGTCAAATGTTCTTCATTTTAAAGGAATACCCCTCTTATCACATGTGTGTGTGTGTGTGTGTGTGTGTGTGTGTGTGTGTTTGTGTGTATGTGTATAAACACATTGCTCAAAAAATAAAGGGAACACTTACACAACACAATGTAACTTCAAGTCAATCACACTTCTGTGAAATCAAACTGTCCGCTTAGGTAGCAACACTGATTGACAATCAATTTCACATGCTGTTGTGCAAATGGAATAGACAACAGGTGGAAAGCAGAGGCAGTTAGCAAGACATCGCCAATAAAGGAGTGGTTCTGCAGGTGGTGACCACAGACCACTTCTCAGTTCCTATGCTTTCTGGTTGATGGTTTGGTCACTTTTGAATGCTGGTGGTGCTTTACACTCTAGTGGTAGCATGAGACGGAGTCTACAACCCACACAAGTAGCTCAGGTAGTGCAGCTCATCCAGGATGGCACAGCATCCAGCTGTGGCAAGAAGGTTTGCTGTGTCTGTCAGCGTAGTGTCCAGAGCATGGAGGCACTACCAGGAGACAGGCCAGTACATCAGGAGATGTGGAGGAGATGGTTGGAGGGCAGCAACCCAGCATCAGGACCCCTACCTCCGCTTTTGTGCAAGGAGGGACAGGAGGAACACTGCCAGAGCCCTGCAAAATCACCTCCAGCGGGCCACAAATGTGCATGTGGCTGCTCAAACAGTCAGAAACAGACTCCATGAGGGTGGTATGAGGTGTGCACAGGTGGGGGTTGTGCTTACAGCCCAACACCATGCAGGACATTTGGCATTTGCCAGAGAACACCAAGATTGGCAAATTCTCCACTGGCGCCCTGTGCTCTTCACAGATGAAAGCAGGTTCACACTGAGCACATGTGACAGACGTGACAGGGTCTGGAGACACCGTGGAGAACGTTCTGCTGCCTGCAACATCCTCCAGCATGACCGGTTTGGCAGTGGGTCAGAAGGCTGAGCTGGCTAAAAGACCTGTTACTTTGGTTGTCCAGCGTATCCTAGAGCTTAATGGCTTTGTCTCTTTGGCCTGCTGGGTAGACTCTGACTAAACAGATGTTGGAGCCGGACTTGCCGTCTGCAATCTCTTTGCAAGACTTCTATGCATTTTGTATTGATTTATCTTGTGGTTGTAGCAGTGTGTTCTTCCTCCCTGCCGTGCTCACTGCCACTGTAAGTGTGTTGTAAAGTCCATGGCCTGGGCCTGGGTCCAGTCCATGGTGCTGGGCCTGGGTGCAAAGCTATATTGTTGTCTGTGCTGCCACATTCCATGCCTTTTACACTGACCTTACAGTCATTGGCAAAGTGAGGCACCATTGTGCAGCACTTGTAGCAAATGTTGTTCACTTTCAGGAAAGCTTTGTGGTCTTCCAGTTACAATCCTAGTGTATCTACCCACTTTTTAAAGATAATCTTGCCCTTATCCCTTGCAACCTTTTGATCACTGGAAAGGATGAAAGCCTTGATTCATTGTGTAGGTTCTCCATGATTTTGGCTAGTTAGCACTGAGGTTGTTTTATATGTTGAGTAGACGCTATTATTTCCAAGTGAAATATATTATGCCTTTATGTCTTCTGTACAAGAAAATTGCTTTTGGTTGGATTTTGTAAACCAGCTTCAATTTTATTTCAGAATGTAATAGACTGTCATATACATTAAACTGTATATAAGTGCTCCTCAGTTGTGGTTTCTTTGCAAGTGGGAAATTCCTTTAAAATAAAGTACATTTAAAGTTTGAATGGTTCCTGGATAAATGTCAAGAATTTTACAAAGCAAATGGCTAGCAGGCTTCTATTTTAAAAATATATATATATGAATGGGAATTCAGCATCTTTTGGGTCACAGGAAGGTTATTGTTTCCTTTCTTTTATAGGGAAAAAAGGCTACTACAAAGGGAAAATATATTAGACAGGATGGTTAGTCTTGATGGTTGTCTTAATTTCCTACTTACCCATCTTGCAAGAACTTGCAAACTGCTGAATATGAATTAAATTGCTCTGTTAAAGAAACTGTGCATTAACACACTTAGAATTAGAAAAACAGCATTGGAGGGGACCTTGGAGGTCTTCTAGTCCAACCCCCTGCTCAGGCAGGAACAGAATGGTTGCTTTGCATTTGCAATTTTTATCATATGCAATTATAGTAGTAAGATTTGCGGATAGAAACGTGCATATATGAGGCCTACAGTGGCCATGTTTTACAGCTGATAATTCATGATAATTGATAGCATTGGAGCCCTTCCTGGATTTTGTATAGATAGATCTAAATCTAAATTCATTATTTTAAAGTTAGTTGAAAGAATAAGTGTATGGCAAGATAATTTCAATGATGCTCAGAGGTACTAAGCCAGTGGTGGCTAACCTTTTTGGGCTCCCGTGTTGAAAATTGCATGTGCGCATGCGTGCCAGCACCCAGAAGGCAATGGGCCCTGCCCCCATGCATGTGCATGCAACACCCCCTCCCCGCATGCCTGCACCTGCACTGTGCATGCACGTGTCTCCCAGCTGATTTTTGGCCAGCCTGAGGCTCAGGGAAAGCCTCTGCAGCCTCAGGATGCTGAAAGATGGGATTTCTGGAAATACCGGAAGTGCCCATTTTCAGCCTCCGGGGGGCCTCTGGAGCCCAGGGAAGGGTGTTTTCGCCTTCCCAGGGGCTCGAGGGAAGCCTCTGCGGCCTTTGGAGGCCAAAAAAATGGGCCTGTTTTGCGTCCCCGAATTAATGGCTCCGTGTGCCACCCATGGTACGCGTGCCATAGGTTCGCCATCACTGTACTAAGTGAAAGTTAAACTAAAACTATCCAGAGACAGATTTCTTTTTTGGGAAAAGCAGAGCAGAGGCTGTTGTGTGCCATCCAGAGTTGCTTTTATTAAGACAGGAGGCTATATAAATTTGATTAATAAATAGCACTGGGTTAAATTGACATTAGTTAAGATGAGCATTTGGAAAATTGCTTTTTTACTCCAGCATAGTTAAGGCAAAATAAGATGGTCTCAAAAATGGCTTTGTTTCTGCTACTAGCCATGGCAGTCAAATGCCTGGGGCCTAGTTTATGGCTGGGGATAATGGGAGTGGAAGCCAACCTATCTGAAAACACCCAGTTCAATGGATGTAGTGCCCAGTTCAATGAAAGACAAGTAATGCCACTCTCTCCTTTGGAATTCTTTTAGGGGCCACCAGGTTCCTTTGACTTCTTGTTGTTGATGATGGCAGATATCAGGAATGACATTGCTGAGCTGCAAGAGAAGGTCTTTGGACATAGGACTCATTCATCAGCAGAGGAGTTTCCACTACCTCAGGAATTTGCTAACTACCAGGATGTGGACGTTGGATCTGGAGAAGACTATAAACAGAGGACTATACCAGAAGACTCCAGAATATCTGAAGAAGGCAATCATTAAAAAAAGGACCTCTGCTTTGGAAAGAGTGAGAAGGGGTTGAGTTATGATCCACAGGTCACTTAAGCCAGCTTATTTGCACACACCCCAGCTTAGCAGTAGAAAAACCAATGGTTGGTCAGATCATGTGTCGGGAGAGTTACTACATTCCTTTCCCTAAACATTATGGCCCAGACAAACAATGAGGCAAGGTAGGTTATTCATGATGCTATATCAAAATCTTGCCTTGCAGTTTCTTCTTGTACCAAAGAGATTTCTGGCTTTTTTGCCTCTCAGGGTGCTTGGGAATTTTATATGGAACTTATTGGGGTACTTTTAAGCTTATTTTTATTACCTGCCACGCTTCCCAATCTGAAGAAGCCCTACAAGAAGATTAACATACGACGGTACCTTGGTACTCACCATCAATTCATTCTGGGAAGTGCAATGTGTACCAAAAAAGGATGAGTCCCAAAGAAACCACATGATTACTATGTGATCCTTTGTTTTGGGAAGAACTTTCTGTCTCTCCCTTTTCCTAGGTCAGTGACTTTCCCAGCATGGCTGACTTCCTATCTGTTTCTCACAGCCTCTTCTATTGCATGCATCGAGTTCTAGAACAGTTTCACATCAAAATGTATTGACTCTCAAATTCGATGAGTTTTGAAGCAGTCAAGTACCAAGGTACCACTATAGTGCCTTTCCTTCGGATTTAATGAAAGTGTAGGAAGCAGGAACTGGAGAGTTGATTGTACAATGGAACACCCATCAGAAGAACAGGACAAAGTCATCTTAATTCAGAACTTTCTTACAACAGACAATCAGGTGCCTCTCAGGTGCCCACAAAAAAAGAGACAGAAAAGTGCCTTTTCTACCAATCTTCCCATGAAGACATAATGGCCTCAATTGGGTAACATTTCATCTCCATCATGAACATCTTTGATGGTTCTGTTTTCCACGGACCTATCTAATATTCCTTCAAAGACACCCAAGCGAGTGGCTATTACTATTTCTTGTCGGATTAGACATATGAATTTTATCAAAATTGACCTATAAAAATTTCATTGGAAATTCTTTTTTCCTTGGAGAAAAAAAAAGGGGTTTTTATCAAATTGAATGAGAACTAACAGCAACAGAAAAGTGGCAGAATCTTTCAGCAGCGCACGAGTGATTATCACGCAAAGGAAATCTTTGTAACTAGAACGTCTCACTGAAAATTGCACATTTGAATGTTTTCTCTAGAAAAGCATAATCTTCCTTTTATGTGGAAACCACAAAAGCTGCTCCGCTATAAAGAAAGCTTCTGGGTCGGCATTTGCCTTAGTATGCAAGAATTGTTGAGTTGGAGCACTCAATCATTCAATCCCTCACTGATGCTTGAGGGACTAGAGCTAGTCCCCATTTATGACTATAATGGAGCCTGCCCGTTACAGTCATAAGTCATGAGGGCCATAAAGCAGACCACCCACATCACTGATCAGATTCTAAGATCTTTTTTTGCAGTGGTCTTTCAGTGAACATGTCAGGATTCTGGCAGTTACTCCAATTAAATCATGAGCCTCAAGCCACGCTCCCAAAACTAAAAAGGATTTATTTGAAGTTAACATTCTACGTCCAGCATTTACCTGGGCATAGCCAACTCTGAGATATGTAATTCACTGTCCACCCTTGATCCTGCTTTCCCCCACACCCCTCTCCAATGAAAAACGTCCATAGCCAAGAGTCATCAATCATACTCTCGAATTAGATTTTTGTGGGGTAGAAGCTTCAGTCATCTAATCAGTCTTTGAAGAAAATATGAATGGAATGTACTTTAAATTCCACACTGCTGCCTGCTCTTTGAAACTCTCACCCGCGTTCTTTCTGTTGTCAACTATAAAATGTGTATACAAAATGTTTTATGAGTTGACATATGTGATGGTTAAGCTATGGGGCATTTCTGTCCCAAAGCAGAAGTAAAATAAAAATTCAGCAAAAAAAAAAAAAGTTGAAAATCATGGTCATGTGACCGTAGGACACGTCAAACAGCCATAAATGTGGGCCAGTTGCCAAACACCAATGCCAATGCATTGACCATGGGAGGTCAGCTGTCAGAACCAGGTTTATCTGCATCATGCAATAGATTAACATCACAATAGGGGCAATCTTACATCTGTAACAGCAAATGTTCTGAAAGAGGCAAGGTTGCTCCAGATACATCAGTGTAACTCTTGAGGCAAAGAAACCTAGATGCTGGCTATAGTACTGTGGCTGAAACAGTTTGTAGATTGCACTGTTGAAAAGTTGTACTCTATTTTAAACATGCACTGATAATGTATAAAGTTATATAAATATTTTATTGTCCAACACTTTTTCTTCTGTTTGAATTTGACTCTTCCTTCTTCTCCAGAGAGGTTTATCTTAGTTGTATGCACCTGAACATAGAACCAGGTGCAAAAGAAGATTTAAACATTTACCTGCAAAATATCCTCATTTGTGGATAGTCTGAAGTGGTATTTTCAAACCTCATAACTTGCAAATGGGTCATTCTGTAATTAACTCAGTGTTTCTCCTTGTAATAGTGCCGCAAGACGAGTCCTTCCCAGTTGCCTCTGGTATCTTAATCATTATGTCTCCTGCTAGTGGCACCTGATGAGGGAAAGTCTTTAACTGGAGCTCCGCTGTCCACCCTTGCTTCCTACTGGCTGTAGGAAGAATTGTAAGGAAGAGTTCAACAGTACTATACTATACAGTACAACAATGAACCAGTTGAATTAGAGGTCTGGAATTTTATTGGGAAATTGATGGGAACATGATATAAAGCCAGAATTCGAATGGAAAGATTATGTATGTATATGGAATCAAGCCCTCTTGGTTGCCGTAGCAGTTAAACGCATGCTCTGTTTAAATCATGCCATTGCTATTTTATTAATGCCAATTTAATCAACTATTTGTAACACTATAATGAGACAATCACAGGTATATTTTTGCTCTCTCTTTTTAAGCTGTAGTTTAACAAATCTGCACTAAAACAGTGGCTGGGTAGAAAACGCTTTTTAAAACTGCTGCCGCAAGGATGCTATGCAATGCGAAGGCCAAATTCCATGAGAAATAATGGGAAATAATTTTGCTTCCCCAAAAAGAGAGGGATCCACTCAACATTTCTGCCAATGGAGAAGCCTGTGTATTTATAGAAAGCTCTGTGGTTTAGATGCGTTGTTGGAAGGGTGTGTTAATTAATACAACAGTACAAACTGGTAAGACGTGGAGTTTAGGAAGTCTTGACAAACTTTTTCAGCTCATTGGCATACCCTAAAGTTAGACACCATTCATTTCTTTCAGGAGACCATATTTAAAAGCCAAAAAGGAGACTAATATGATCGCATCTTTCCATTTGGCACTTTGATTGGAATGACACAAGAAAAGCTGGAGCTGGAAAACCCAGCTCCTCTGTTATAATCTTTTCCTTTTCTACCCTGTTTCCCTGAAAATAAGACCTATCCTAAAAATAAGACTTAGCATGTTTTAGCATGTGCACCTAATATAAACCCTCCCCCCAAAATAAGCCCTACTTAAGAGCCTGCAGCACCACCTGCCCACTCCGTCTGGTTGCTCATGGTGATGCGGCCACAAGGTGACACTGGGGGGGGAGCTACCCCATGTGCCCCGCACCACCTTACCTCATGGCCCCCACAGCCAGGCCATCCACACCCCGACATCTGCCTTGCAGCCATGTGCAGCAGGAGCCCATGTGGTCGCCGGCCCACTTTTGCTTGCTCATGGCCACAGCGGAGCAAAAGGCCAAGTGGTATGTTGGTGTGAGACAGATGTCAGGGTGTGGATGGCCTGGCTGTGGGAGCCCTGAGGTAAGCCAGTGTGGGGTGCATGAGGCTGCTCCAACCCCCCACTTTGTGGTGGCGGCACTGGTGCACTGCATGGCCTCCTGCCCCACCACGAACAAGGAGAAGTGGGCTCCTGTACATGGAAAAAGAATACGACAACCCTCCCTGAAAATAAGCCCTAGTGCTTATTTTGGGTCCCAAAAGAAAATAAGACCCCATCTTATTTTGTGGGAAACACAAGTAAAATTGCTCTGTAAATATAATTATTGTTATTCAAAGCTGATAATTGCATGGAAGGGTTCACCCCAAGAATGGCTGAAGTCTAAAACTTTTGCCTAGATTCCCTGAGTTCACAGGCACCTCCTGCCCAATTCAGGTAAATACAGGTAGTCTGCAACTTATGACTACAATGGGAACCAGAATTTCCATTGCTAAACAAGGTTAGTTTTTAAATGAATCGCACCTGATTTTATGACCTTTTTTGGCACAAATTCAGCTCCCCGCTCCTCCCGGTTGAGTTTGCTTGTTGAAATCTGGTTTGGGAAGGTCACAAATGGCATTCACAAGACCCAGTGATGCAGCAACCATTATAAATACATGCCGGTTGCCAAGTGCCTGAATTTTGATCATATGACCATGGGGATGGCTGTAAGTGCAAGGACTGGCTGTAAGTCATTTTTTTCAATGCTGCTATAACTTTGAACCATTGCTAAGAAAATAGTTGCAAGTCAAGGACTACCTGTAGGATCACAGCCTCAAGGTTTACACATGGTCGTTTCCCACAATAAAATAAAATCTGGCAATTTCTTCAAGTACAAACATTAAAGCTTTTTTGTTTGATATTTTATTATTTGGCACAGAATACAAATATGGGTAATTAGAAGCAGAGACTTAACTATAACTTTACTGATTAATCAATTGACCATTTCAAAGCAATGAGCATCTGCCACAAGTTAAGTATTAGTAGTGAAAGAAGAGGAAAAAGACAAAGTAATAGTTTCCATTTGAGTAATCTCTTCAGATTTTAAAGCGATCTCACTGCCTTTAATCTGATGAATAAATTCTCTCACAGAATCCTCATGTCAATGAGTGAGTGATTTTAGGGCAAAACAAATTGACCATAAATTTCTAGGATTATATGCTATCATTTTTTCAGATGTTTTATAGCAAACCAAAGGAGCTAAGTATTGTGTCTTTGTACACATGTAGAAACATATGTAATACATTATTATTTATACGAATTATATGAAATACTAAAAATGTATAAAACTGTAATTATGCAATATATTTGCAAATAAAGAGGAATATTTTTTTAATGGTGGTGTTGACTCTCGATATCTTTTTTTTCTGGCTGCTTCTTTTTACAAAGCCTTTAAAGAGACGGTGACTTCACTGAACAGCAGCAGAGAGTTCAAATGGCTAATAAACTTATCTCTGACTAAAGAAATAGTACAAGCTTTTCCTTAGAGTTTCAAACATAGAGGTTTACATTTGCCTTGGTAACAACCAAAAACAACAAGACATAGCCATTTTCTCTGAGGAAATCCACCATCACCATCCATTATTATTCCAGGTAAAGTTCAGGGAAAGTGGTGCAATTTATTTTCATCAATGTTTCCTGATGCAAGCCACAAGCGGTAGGTAATTCCTGCAGGTAAAAAGGGTGTTGTACCTGTTCTCCAATTATTTTTTAAAAATCTTACCTTGTGGGTGAACATACCTAAACTCCTTCTTCCTCCATTTCCCCCCACAACAGTCCTGTGTGATTGTTCTATCCCTACTACACATTAGCAGCTCAACATGCAGCTAAACCCTATCCTCCAATAAAACAGACCACATGCGTAGATCTGAATGCTTCATTGAAAGAACAGGATATGGTGAAACTGGAGAAAATAGGGATACATACAATGAGAACCAAATACAAGATAGGCAGTATTGAGTTACTGCAGAACATATCAATAAATACAAGTACTTTAAATCCCACCAACCGATGCTCTCTGTGTGGATGTGGGTTCGTCCTTGGATGACCATGTGCCACAGATTAAGATGGGTTCTTCTTTGTACTTCAGCCTTCTCCAAATGCTAAATGAAATGGAGACTGGCATCCCAGCATGCACTTTGTTTGAGAGTGTGGGCTGATGGGTAAAATGGGTTGGGTCAGCTTCAAACAATATACTTGATATTTTGTCTCTCAGGCCATTAGATGGAGTGGACAGCAACAACAGTATATACAGTTATATGGTGTGGCATGACGGGTGAATTGGGCTGGGAGAGTGACTGGACCAAAGTCATTCAGATATCTTTGATGCCAAAGGCAAGAGTAGAAATCACAAGTCTATTCTGATGCTGTAACTACTAGAGCAAATGTGCTGTCCATTCACTCATTCACTCGCTCACTTGGATTTAAATGCCATTACAGTCCACTAAGACTCAAAAAAAAAAAAACCTTCAAATGACCACAACAAGTTCAACAGGTTCAAAATATCAACCAGTTTTGTAGGTCAACCCAAACCCAAAGAGAACCAAAGATGACTGGTGGCTGGAGTCACGTGGCTTTCATACCTGCTGTGCTGGTTAGACAGTATATTGTTAGTTTATGAGAGCTGCCCCCTTAAGGGAATGCTTCATGGGAAATGTAGTTAATGCCTCTTGGGAGATGTAGTTCATGCCATGTGGTCACATTTGTAATCCTGATTGGTCACTGAATTGATCTCTGGTTGGGCTGGGGAAATTTTTGGGCATTCTTACCTGGACTCCAGCATCATGCTGGAGTTTTCCTTTGCTATAACACTATGGGATGAAGATAACCATCTTTTCACACTATTGAGGCACCTATTGAGACAAAGATTGGACATTAGATGAATCTCAACATAACTGTGAGTTATACTTTGAGGATACCTAATAAAATCCAATAAATTAACTTTGCGTGGAAGCCTTTGTAGTGTTGGACTGCTGGTCCCTAGCTCCTTAAAGCATTCAGGATCATGGGGCAAGAAACCTGCAATTTTCATTTTGCTAAGATTGAATCTGAACCAATTATTCCCCATCTCCAAACCCCAAGAGCCTTCAAGTGCTGGAATAGGAAATCGATCACATCTGTTTCTTCGCCATGGATACCAATGCCACTGTACTAATGGATTACCTCTCCCAGTGACTTCACAAACTGTATAATAATAATCAAGTAATCAAGAAGGGCAAGGGTTTGAGTCATGTGATCTATATACTGTGGCCTTAGAGCATGACCGCCTCCATCACGCCAATGTGAACCGGAACTTCTTCAGGAAATAGAAGAACCATTGTGAAATAGTGTATACCACTTTTAAGCCTCAGAGACAGTCAAAGAGAATACTAATGGAATCAAAAGCCATTGAGAGATCCACCAGGACCAAAATGAGGAGCCTCTTTGGCACAGTGGTTAGAGTGCAGTACTGCAAGCTACTTCTGCTGACTGCCAGCTGCCTACAGTTTGGCAGTTCAAATCCTACCAGGCTCAAGGTTGACTCAGCCTTCCATCCTTCTCAGGTGGGTAAAATGAGGACCCAAATTGTTGGGGGCAATAGGCTGACTCTGTAAACTGCTTAGAGAGGGCTGTAAAGCACTATAAAGCAGTATATAAATCTAAGTGCTATTGCCAAAAGAGTTGCAATTCCCCATGCCCAGATGACTACCCATGGTGGAATTGGTCAGTCACATATTCCCACATGTAATAGAAGGAAAACTGTCAAGAATGCTTCTCACCAGACTCTCTAATTCCATTATAAAAGTTCATCACCCCTTAGTTTTTGCTCTTTCCCCTTCCTCTTATCTTAGTGTAATCACTAGATATGTCGCCCCAAAGGTGCTTTTTCAGGAGGCAACTGGACTTCCTTGTTTTTTTCTTTTGAAGATGTTTTGCTTCTCATCCAAGAAGTTTCTTCAGCTCTGACAGGATAGTGGGGGATGGAAGAGCTGAACAAGCTATCCTGTCAGAGCTGAAGAAGCTTCTTGGATGAGAAGCAAAACATCTTCAAAAGAAAAATACAAAGAAAGTCCAGTTGCCTCCTGAAAAAGAATCTTTGACCTGGATGACAGAATCTCTACAGATCACTAGATATGTTGCAGATAGAGTTCACGATGAGACCTGAAGCCTTTTATGAGATAAATAAAATCCTATATAAGAACAAGCCTGGATTTCACGTAGGTCATCTTTTGTTAAGGACTGTAGGATTTTCTAAGGCCATGAAAGAGAATACAGTATTGGAGGGCTTCAACCGATAGTATCAAGATCAAATGAAACAATAGTACCCTCTATGTTGCACTGATCAGACCACATCTGGATTATGTGTAGTTCTAGTTGCCACAATACAAAAAGGACGTTGAGGAACTGGAAAATGCAGAGAAAAGTGACATGGATGATAAGAGGCTTGGAGGCTAAAACCTATGAAAGAGGTTAAAGGAAATTGATATATTTAGCCTCAAAAGGAGAAGGCTAAAGGGAGACGTGAAAACAGTCTTCCAATACAAGATTTATTTTCCATAGCAGTCAAGGATAAGATAAGAACCATTGGGAGGAAGCTTGACACAAATTTAAACTTGAAATAAAGAGAAATTTCCTGATGGAGCTATTAAGCAGTAAAATAGCCTGTCTCCTAAAATGTGTGTATTCTGTCACAGGAGATTTTCAGTATGAGATTAGACAGCTCTTTGTCTGGGATGGTATGAAGATTCTGGTTCTAGGCAGGGGGTTGGATTAGAAAACCTCCAAAATTTCTTCCACTCTTATGATTCTGTGAAATGCAATCCAACTGCATCTAATGGAAACCAACTCATTTCCCATTGGGGAACATGTACTGCCTGATTTCTAAATGTTTTTAAAATGTGTCAAAGGAAAGTGGCCTGGGTTCAAAGAAAGAAATTGGTTATCAGCATTTTGGAGTGGCATACACCTTACTCCTGCCCAAAGCGTTGGTTCAGCTCCCAGGAAGAAGAAGCCAATCATCTTAACAGAATAACAGAGTTGGAAGGGACCTTGGAGGGCTTCTAGTCCAACCCCATGCTTAGGCAGGAAACCTTATCCCGTTCCAGACAAATGAATGTCCAGTCTCATCATGAAAACCTCCAGGGATGGATCACCTACAACTTCTGGAGGCAAGTTGTTCCACTGATTAATTGTTTTCACTTTCAGGAAATTTCTCCTTAATTCTAGGTTGCTCCTCCCCTTGATCAGTTTCCATCAGTTGCTTTTTGTCCTGCCTTCAGGTGCTTTGGAGAACAGATGGACCCAGGGGTGGGGTTCAAATTTTTTAACACCCGGTTCTGTGAGCGTGGCTTAGTTGGTGGGCGTGGCTTGGTGGTCATGTGACTGGCTGGGTGTGGCCAACTCAATATCGCTTACATTGAGGCATGCATCTCCTTGTCTGGCCTCTCATGATTGTGGGAATGCTGCAACAGTCGTAAGTGTGAAAAATGGTCATAAGTCACTTTTTTCAGTGCCATTGTAACTTTGAATGGTCACTCCGCACAAGCAAAGTACCAGCAAAGGAGGGAAAAAAAACTCCAGAGAGGAAGTCTCCTGAGACAGGAAGTCTAGTCCTGCCAAGAATGTAATAAGGGTTAATGGAGAGGCAGTTTCTGTAAGCAACACCAGAATGTTTCCTTCCTGCCTTCCTGACAGGATTAGCCCTGTAATTTCTTCTAACAACCAGTTCTCCGAACTGCTTAGAATGTTAACAACCAGTGCTAGCGAATAGGTGCGAACTGGTAGAATCCCACCCCTGGATGAACCCTCTTTTCTTTGGGGCAGCACCTCTAATATTGGAAGACTGCTATCATGTCTCCCCTGGTCCTTCTTTTCATTAGATTGCTACCGTTCTTTGTATGTTTTAGCCTCCAGCCCTCTACTCATCTTTGTCACTCTTGTCTTCACTCTTTTCTGAGTATCAACATCTGGATGCATCCTAGAATTTTTTTTTTCCTCACTTCAGATGTGTTGTAACTTTAGGACTGAGAATGTTCTCAACTTGTATGTTGTTCCTCTTTCTTAGGTGATAAATCTGATGAGAAGAGTCAAATGGTGGATAAATCAGAATTCCCCATATGGCTTTTGGATCCACTACCAACTGTTCTGCTGGATCGACTATCCCAACTATTAAACCCTAATCGTTTCTCGATTGGAAGAATCCAAAATAAATTCTAGGAGAGTTTTGCTTGGGTTCCATGCATGGGTGATTAATACATTCCATCACATTGAATTAAAGGCATCTGAGGTGATTGTTCTTGGCTACTTAAATATTTCATTATTTATTGTAAAGTGGTCTGATTCACTGGACCTGCATTGCATCTTGTTTTCTTTCACTTGACAGTTGTAGTTGTTTTCGAGCTATGATACACTGCTAATCTTCCACTTAAAAGAGAAGGGGGTATCCGATTCAAATAGAAAAATCCGCTTATTTCAGACACATTCTGGCTTGCAGACACTTAAGCCAAGAATACACTGAGTGGCCTCAAACAAATGATTTCTCAATAGAGCCTTTTAAGCATCTGTTGTTTTTATCTGCTTTATGTGACATTCGTCTTAAAAACAACTGCAGTATTATGAGTAGCAGGCATCCCAACATCTTTAGATGTGCTTGATTAAGGCCCTGTTCTGGTGCCATTTGCAGAAGAAATTGGCTTTTTTTTTTAATCCTTATGGGCTTTGTCATGTTTATACACCAGTGAAGCTCTTAGTAAATGTTCTAAGGAACTTCCATTTTGTCACAGGCTGAAAGGATTAAAACAAGCAAACATGTTTTTCAAACTAAACCCTTCCATGGGTTTTTGCTTCATATTATAATAATCCATTGAAATTATCCCCAGGAAAGTGTGTGTAAAAAAAAAGTCTGTTCTAAAAACATCAGTATTGCCAATTTGCTGATGACATACCCAGATTCATAGTACAGGTAGTCCTTGATTTATGACCATTCATTTGAAAACTGTCAAGCCCCATGGAAATCAGGAGATCCAGGCAATTCAAATGGATATAAAGATTTATTGCAAGCGTAAGCTCTCTACAAAAGCCCGAGCTACTAAGGGTCAAAGCAATTTGGTGATAGATAAGGAAATCAAGGTGGGCTGGACTTAGATCTCTTGTGGGTTTGAAGGGACTCATGACTAATGACGCCTTTGACCTCTCCCTTAGGCTCAGCCTGGTCATCTTCTACAAAAATTGTTCCAAGTTATGATGATGCTAAACAAAAGCGACTTCTAACTGGTCCTTGCTTTTATGACCATTGCAGCGTCCCCCTGGTCATGTGATCAGAATTCAGGCAACTTGGCAACTGGGATATATCGAGGACAGTCCCAGTGTTCCAGGTTCACATGATTGTGATCTACAGTCTTCCCAGATGCCTTCTGACAAGCAAAGGCAATGAAGGAAGCCCGTTTCGCTTAACATTCGTGTGATTCACTTAATGAACCTTGCAAAAAAGGACATAAAATTGGGCGCAACTCACTTAACATCCATATTGCTTAGCAACCAGTTGTGGTTGTAAGTCAAGGACTACCTGTAGTCACCAGGCAGTCTGAGTTTGGCTAATGCTAAGAGGAATGGCAGAGAACTTTATTGCTTGCTTATTTGCTGTTTTCTAGTCAACCATAACTCTCCCTCGTTTCTTGGGAGACCATTTTGGATAAGTCACTTTCCAAAGATTCCGCCCTCACTCTGGAGAAATAGAACACAACGTTTGTGTTTTCATTTAGAGCGAGACAATGCTGTGCCACACAATGCAATCTGGCTGTGCCTTCCAAGTACCCCTTGCAGAACCACATGTGTTGATGATTTTCCTTTTGAAAGCAATGCTGATGCTGCAGCCGCTGGATTAGATGTGGGCTATTTAAAAAAGCAAATAGTTGGGAAGCATTTCAGAAAGAAAATAGCTTCTTCTTCAAGCTCTCCAAGTTATGTGTAAACTCTTTGCAGATTTCTGTCACCTCTCATTAACTTTTAAACCCGTTGAGACTTCGTCTTCTGGCCCAGGGATTGCAGCCAAATGTTTGACTTTAGGAGATGCTAAGAGCATCTTCTAATGCAGTACGCGCCCCAAGACAGATTCTATCATCATAGGTCAGCTCCCAGCATCTCTCTCTTCCTCCCAGACGAACTTCTTTTCAACCAGGTATTTTCTTTTTCAAGGCACTACGGCCCACCTTGTGGTAAAACTTCTCAGGGTCTAGATCAGTGGTGGAATTCAAATTGTTTTACCACTGGTTCGGTGGGCGTGGCTTGGTGGGCATGTTTTCACTGGCGGAGGGTTGCAGGAGGCCATCCAGGCCAAAAACAGGGCTGGGGAGGGCCACGCAAGGCCCTCCTGTGCTCCATTTTGGCTGGCAGAGGCACCTCAGGCTGGTCCTTTACTGTTTCCAGGGCAGCCCCGTAAGTCAGGCCTAAGCACCCCGTGGATCCGGCCCACACGCCTTGAGTTTGACACCCCTGATCTAAGCCTTCTCTTGCTACAGAAATTTAACCACTGTTTTTGTCCCATGGGTCTTTGGAGAAAACACGTTGTAAAAACTATGAGCCCATCGTGAAGAAAGGCTATCTCTTGCTTTGTTACATGTTCTTTCAATGCGATACACAGAAAAAAGATCCCTCTGCAGATGTAGAGACCACACTCAAGCAGATATGGGATATGAGAGGCCCTCTCTCAAATCCCTTCTAGTTGGGGCTTTTAAAGCTATCACCTGCACATTAGACATGGCCTGGGAATCCTTTAGCAGCCAGTGCAATTCCTTTAAACTGGTGCATTGGGATTTCTAAATAATATTGTGGTGTTTTTTTTCTGAACTAGCAGCTGCTGTGACGTCTTCAGGAGCTAAGAACACAATGCAGTTATAAGAGAGGAAGGTGAAAGTATTGGAATAGTTAAAGGGTTGGATCTTCCCTGTGAGTGAGATGAGCAGTCTCTAAATGTGAGAAACAAACAAACAAGCAAACAAACCAGGGAGACCATATCCATAGTCTATTCTCAATCACAGAAGCTTACTAAGTAACTTGGAGTCAATCATTCTCTCTCAGCCCATCCTACAGAAGTGTGGCGCCTCAGTGGCTTTATGACACTGGAGATGATCTCTGCTCCAGCGGTTCGAGTCCTAGCATTGCATGTTGGGGTGAGTTCTTGTCACTGGCCTCAACTTCTGTCCTGTTGTGACCCGCTGGCAGCTGACAGAGATGACTGCAGAGTCAGACAGTAGTGAGGAAATTGGGGAGGAACCTGAGCCAAGTCTGGAGGCTGAGGAAGATCCGGAGGAGGGCGCTGCATCGGGGGCAGAGTTGGGGCCAGGACAGGCTGGCAGTCAGCAGCTGCCTTCAGGTCCAGACAGCAGTGATGCAGGGGAGTTTATGGAACCAGTTCACA
This sequence comes from Pseudonaja textilis, assembly GCF_900518735.1. Next base: position 7,578,751 of record NW_020769310.1, on the reverse strand, counting down.
GCCTGCGCATGCATAGAGCTAGCAGAAGACCAGAACGATTGAGGAAGTAGGGTGATTCAGGAGTAAGGCCACACCTCAGAAATGATTGACTCCTCCCATAGGACATAAAAGAGGAACAAACAGGATGTGAGCTTTTGCAGGAAGCAATTAGTTCATCTGGTCGATTCAAGCTTTGAAAAGTGCTGTTTGACTCTGTGCCAAGTTTCGCTTTGCCCTGTGTCTGGCAATTAGTTCTATGGCTACATTTCAAGTGTGATAAGGTGGGTGTTTATAAACATTCCCCTGACAGACTGTTTGGCCACTGTGAATGAACATAATTCACAGCTGTGGAAATAAAAGATGTTTTGGTCAGGATTAAGATTGTGTTTTATGCTTTCTAAGGGAGCCTAGGTCAGAACATGTCCACCTAACAGTTCGAAAGCTTGTTCTATGCAAATAGGTAAATAGGTACCACTTTGGTGGGGAAATGAGTTGGTGCTCCATGCAGGCAAGCAGATTCCTGCTAGCTTTGAGCCTTCCTGGCTGCAATGTCTGTTTGCGAGGTGGCTCCTAGGAGGGACGGGGCCTTGGATGAAAGAAGAGTGCTCATCTTTCTTTCTGATTCAAAGCCAGTTTACCCTCCTGTGGTAAACCCTGGGAAGCATATAAGCTTTTCCTACAAAAGAGCTGGTATCTTAACAGCCAAATGACTACTCTGTGATAGCACTGCGGTCTCCTGGCTCCTGTAACAATGCCATCCGTTAAAAATAACAGCCCATCCTACCTCGCAAGATTGTTATTGTGAGCTGGGACAACCACTCATGCTGCCTTGAGCTCCTGGAGGAAACACTGAATATAATTCTAATAAAGAAATAAATGAACAAAGATATAAATGCACACATCCCGAAAAAGCTAGCTGCCCATAGGAGGTGTTCCCATCAACTTCCCATATCTGCAAATGGTGGCAGCTGTAGAATGTCGTTATCTGTCAATCCTGGAGCATTTTTGTGTCTTCAAGAGAAGTTCAGAAAACTTAAACATTCTAATCTAATTCACAGGATATGTTTTTGGAGTGATGGAATGTTAGTCTGGAAAAGAAGGTGGAATATTCAATAAAGGAAGGGGAAAAGGTGAGTAATATCTTGGATTATTCTTTATTCTCTCATAACATCCTCCTCTGCTGCCAATATACATTAAAGGGAAAAGGAACAATCTTTCAGAGAATAGAAACATTGCACGTTTCCCAAATCACACAAATAAAAAAATCCATGGGGTGCACAAACTGAAAAGTCCAGTGGGAAATACAAAAGTAAATATGTGACAGAAATAGCGGGAAATTAAAGACATGTGTGATAATTAAAGTGCTATGTCACTTGAGAAAAATCTCTGTATTCTTTCTTTGTCAAAGGATTTGATCTTAACGCAGACATATTAAAAAGTTCAGATGTATGCGAGTGAAAAACCACCCACAGCAAAGAAAGTTCTGCTAAAAGGCACTTGAGGAAGAAGCGGTCTCAAATATATATATATATATATATATAAGCATGAAAGCAAATGCAATATATGTAAAATGCAACAAAAATTATATTTATTTGTAGAGGAACATTGACCAGGCTCAAATTGTCCAGACACATTATGTGAAGACTCAGCTCCCTGGAAAAGGTTTTAATGCTGAGAAAGGTGGAAGAAGAAGGATAACCACCAACAATGTGAATAGACACAGTGGTGATAGATGCAACATTAGAAGACCCGAAGGACAAGATTAGGCCTAGATCATCAGGGAGAAAATTATCTATGCAGTTGCTAAGAGTTGAAATTGATTTGACGGCACCTAGTCAACCAAGCATAAAAAAAAAAACCATTCAGATTCCATGGATCTGAGATCCTGAATGCTAGTATTATCAAACAAGGAAAACAACCTCTCAATCCATAACTGAATTCTGCAGGTTTTTATATATTTCTGTCATGTACATCCTTGGCTTCCCTTGCTTCAAGCCAAAAAGCCCCTAGTTGCTGCAACTTTTCTCCAGAGGGGAGTTGCTCTTGGACTACCCATCTCAAAAGCTTTTCCAACTCTTTGGTATCCTTTGGCCTTCCAAAACTGCATGGTGCCCCATAGACCGAGAGATTTCCAATCTTGGCAGCTTTAAGACGGATGGAGCTCAACTCCCGTGCTGGCTAGGAATTCTAGGAGTTGAAATCCACCCGTCTTACAGTTGCCAAGTTTGGAGATCTCTGCCCCAGACAGCCTCACCCAATCGAGTCATATAAGACCATTACGGGTAGACCTGGACTTAGAACTCAAAATTTATGTTGCTAAGTGAAACATTTGTTAATTGAGTTTTGCCCCATATTACGAGCTTTCTTGCCATAATTGTTAAGCAAATCATTGTTGTAAAGTTAGTAACACAGTTGTTAAGTGAATCTGGCTTCCCCATTGACTTTGCTTGTCTGAAGGTTGCAAAAGGGGAATCATATGACCATGGGGGGCACTGAAACCGTCATAAATATGAGTGAGTTGCCAAACATCTTGAATTTTGATCACATTGCCATGGGTCATAAGGATGAAAACTGGTCCTAAGTCCATTTTTTCAGTGCTGTCGTAGCTTTGGACAGTCACTAAATGAACTGTTGTAAGTCAAGGACTATCTGTGCTTTACTGGACATTCTAGTTTCAATTTCCAACAAATGTATAGAAAATGCAGCCCTTTAGAACAACAGCTGCTTTGCCTGTCAGCCCTTTCTGGCACAGGGATTAGCAGAAGCAATCCATAAATGTGGCTATTGAAAAGTTTATCAATATCTGGAATGAATGTCCCCTGAGCCATTGCCATAGTCTTTTTTTCTGCTTGGTTCTCTCCAGATAAATTGGGGACAGCTTCAGCTGTCAAAATTTCCATCCACACAGCACCTTACATTCTAACTGAATATTTTTAAAATGTTGAATGAAATGGAATTCAGAACCGGCCATTCTGATTCCTTCTCCAGCTCGCTTGCTTTGAAAAAAGCTGAGACAAGATGTATATTCCAAATAGGGAGAGGGAAATCCCCCTTTCTGATTCTTTGGAGGGGTGGGAAATAAGATGACTCGCCTCCCGTTAAATGACTGCCTTTCTCTTTTATGCCCATTTGGTTCCCACGGAGAGTTTCATTGTCAGAGGTATCCAAGAATTGCCTGCCGCCTGCTCACTTGTATCCAAATATTTGCACTGCTTAGACATGAATTGCTCATTCAGCTAAATGCTCAATTGTGCCAGAACTCTTTTCATCCAAAGAGAATAGGCGGGCCAGGTAGCCACAGGATAGCTGGGAAAGAATGTCCCAAAACCAAGCGTTTCCCCAATGAGCAACTGTGATTTTCTTGAGAAAATTCAGAAGGTACAGCTAGTGCAAAATGAGTCTACCAGAACGATGCCTGATGCTCAAGGACAACATTAATGCGTGTAAACAGCTAGGCTGAGGGCATTAGTTTCCACCCATTGCTTCTTGTCCTGTCCTCAAGTGCTTTGGAGAATAGCTTGACACTCTCTTTCACCCATCTCCTTCCACTTATGACTGCATGAATATAACTTTGTTGCTTGTATCCTTATTTTTTAATTGATTGTTTACTAGTATAATTTGATTTGATTTGATTGCTTATTATGTTTCCTAGTATGATTTAATTGCTTATTTGTATTCTTTGACTACTATTAAGTGTTATACCTATGATTCTTGATGAATGTCTCTTATGATCTATACTGACTGTTTCCTAGTATGATTTGATTGCTTATTGTACCCTATGACCATTATTAAGTGTTGCACCTGATGATTGATTCTTGACGCTTGTATCTTTTCTTTTATGTACACTGAGAGCTTATGTACCAAAGACAAATTCCTTGTGTGTCCAATCACATTTGGCCAATAAAGAATTCTATTCTATTCTATTCTATTCTATTCTATTCTATTCTATTCTATTTTTTGTGGCAGCCCTGAGATATTGGAACACTGCTATCATGTCACTCCCTAGTCCTTCTTTTCATCAAACTAGACATACCCAAACAATACTTATAGAAAGCTTGCAAAAGTGCCTACATTCATCAAATTGCTAGTATTTCCCTTCCCATCCTTTCCAAGATGATTGGGAAGCAGAAAAGGCCTCACTTGGCTAATATAGCCCAACTATTATTTAAAGAACGCCTTCCATTATGTCTGACTAGACAAGGAGTGTTGTAGTGGGCAGACCTGTTTAGTCAGCTAGTCTCTTTCTCCAGCTCTTTTTCTCAAAATACTATATACACAAAACATCTGTTCCTGTTTAAAATGTTGCTATTAACATGTCAATGCCCTGGGGACAGGTCACCTTCATAAATGCTTTGGCCTGTAGGACGCTTGTCCTATAAGGAGTTTCTTCTCTGGCAGAACAACCTAAATATTAGAACCGGGGAAGAGACTTCTTGATGGAAGTGACCCAAGTTTATTCTTTATTCCCACTTCCAAAAAGAATTTATGATATATTTCTATTCATCTGGGGAGCTACACTAATTAAAAATTAGGACAACCATACTTGGATAAGATATCAGGCCAAGAATAGGATAGTAACGTAACACTATAACCAGTCACTTTAGAATCAAGGAATCAAAGAACAGAAGAGATCTTCAAGATCACTTAGTTTATCCTTCAGTTCTGTGCAGGAACCCGCTATATTGCAGCATTACCCGAGAGACATTCACCATTTTCCCAGATATTCTGTTCCATTGTTGGATAATCCTTAGCATTAGGAACCGTTACCTGAAACCTCCTTCTCAACTGTTTTCTTGTAAGTTTAACCTCTACTCCTTTTTCTAGAACAAGTCTGAAGCATTCTATTTTGTCTTATACGGTGAATTATCTATATTTTTCAGGGTATAAGATGCACTTTTTCCACCCCTAAAAGTGGGTGGAAATGTCTGTGCATCTTATACAGCGCCCCGCCCACCTGCCGGCCCCCACCTTTTGGACTCTGCCTCCCAGCAATTTGCCTGCTTGCGCCAAACAGCAAACAGTCTGTTTCAGCACAGCCTGATTAGCACAAGCAGCTGATTGTTGGTTGGATTGGCCTCCCGACGATCAGCTGTTTCATACTGCAGAGATTGCCATAGCCTATTGCCACCTCTGTGTGCCCCATTTTCAGCCTCCGCATCCCGTTTTTGGCCTCAGTGCACCCTGTATTCCACCTATTCCGATCCCTGCTGCCTGGAATGGCTCACTTACTCATTCACTCATTCATTCATGTTTCTCATTTTCTGAACCTTCCATCTCTCTCCAACAGGAACTCTGGGCTATGTACAGTAAGTCCTCCTAAAATGTGGTGTATGGAACAGGAAGCAGTACTTCAAATATGGTACGACCAATGCAGAACAGAGAACAATATTTTGATACTTCTATTGAGCAAATATGGGATGGCATTTTTTGTGGTTGCATCACACTTATCTCACTGTCTAAATGTAATCTATCAAGACATCCAGATCTTTCTCATGTGCTCAGGGCAGTCTCATCCAGAATTTGCCATATGCTAGTGTTACTGTACGTGAAACCTAGTTTAATACATATACCCTCCCCAAAAGGGGATGTTTTAAAATTCTACAACAATGTTTGTAGGAAAAAAAATGTGTACTTGCTCCTGCTAAACCAACATTATCTTTGTTTGGTTGTTTGCAAAGAAAAGTGTTTTCATTTTCCACATATCTACAATTATTATTTTTCTCTTGTCCACAAGATGGCACTAATAGGTTTGGGCTTTTTCACAGAAAGAAAAGTACCTCTTTTTTGAGAAAGTTTCAGACATAAACTGACATTGTTTTGGGAAGTAAAATTGGAGGAGGGAATTCTAGGTACAGTGTGCAGCCTTTAATTCCTGAGTAAAAGAAGGGTATAAATTAGACAAAAGTAAAAATTTTAAAACGGTGTCTCCTACTGTCAGCTACTCACCTCCCAAAATGGAGGCGCTTTTTCTCAGCAAGTTCATATTGATCAGCAGATTCTGGTGGATCTTAGAATTCTTTATTGGCCAAGTATGATTGGACACATAAGGAATTTGTCTTTGGTGCATATGCTCTCAATGTGCATAAAGAAAAAATAAAATACATTCATCAAGAATCATAAGATACAACACTTAGTCATAGGTTATTAGTAAGCAATCAAATAAAACTATATTAATTGTAACGATATAAGCAACACGGTTATAGTCCTAAGTGGCAAGAGGTAGGTAATAGGAAGGATGAGAAGAAGAATAGTAATACAGTCTTACTAAGTAGTTTGACAGTGTTGATAGTGTTGGTAATTCGATGTTGAGACAAGTTCATAGAATATGTTGAAGTTAAGAACATGAAATGTAAAAAAGAGAAACAGCCCGAAAGGAGGTGTGCAGGAGAGCAAGATTTGCTGTGCATGAATTGAGCAAGAAATTAAGGTAGACGCATGCTTGTCCAAATAATGTAGGGTGAGTCTGTAACACACAGCACTCCCACCCTGTGTGGCTAGCTTAACACAATACACTAAAACATTTTTCGCCAGTTGATGGCTCTGTATATTGTGTGTCTTCAATCAATGGGTTTAACTCATTAAACCACAAGGAAGCTCAGGGATTTCACCAACCATACTCGGACCAAACAAGGATTAGGACACAGTTGTGTAAAACAACACCAGATCTCCTTAAAAAAAACACCACTGTACCCTTCTTCGGCTTAGGTGGGGAAGTAATGGTTATAACAGGGCTATTTTAAAATGCCGTTGTACATGTGTTTGCCAGCAGAGACTGCCAAGGACAGCTTTTGCAGTGGGCCTTGCTTTAGTGGTGCAAAGAAGGAGCTTCCGTTGTACTTCCCCCTTTAAAAAAAAAAGCCAACACCTTGGAGGCCAGATTGGAGAAGCTGCTCAAGAGAGTATAACTTAATTGCAACCCCTTTTCTGGCTAACAAGATACTCCCATGTTTGATTCATCTCCCTGCAATTCCGCTTAATCCACAATGCAAAAGTATTGCTTCTACAGGCAGGAGTCCTCTAAATGGTGTTAAAAGAGATATTAGAATTATATCTACTTTTTTCACTCTGTTAGCAGGATGGTAAGTTCAGATAAAGTTCTGTCGGAGCTCATTTCTATGAATACGTGGAAATTTCTTCTGCTCTTCCCACAGTCTAACATTATACGGTCAAAATGTAACTGAAATATTTTTACGCCCTTTTATAAAGAGTGATTTGTTTTCCTAGTCACTCCTTTATTGCACAACAAAATTGTATCTATTCTGCGTTATTTCAGATGGAGCTACGTACTCAGAAAAGCTAAAGCTTTAAACTTAAGCCTCTTGATAATACCAAATCTCCTTTCCATAGAGAGAAGAACAATAATAGTGCTGCAATCAAATCCATCCAAGCTGCTAAGCAAGACATGACAGGGCCCTGGAAGTTGTCAAACTCTTTCTAAGGAGAGTTGATGGCATTATGTGGGGAAACTTAATTTTCTGCCTAACTGAGCAAAATTCATTTATTGGTGGGATGACTTTCTAATGGAAAAAAGATTATTTTTTAAACCTATTCTGATATTGGTAGAGTTTCAGGACTTCAATATTTTATTCAATAATGTCTAGGGCATTAAAACATACTTACGATTAAGAAAATTTATTGTCTTTTTTATTCCCCTTTTACCTCTCAAAAGATTATTTCTGAGAGAAGGCAGCCCACAAGAAAAAAGAAAGAAACAAGCTGATTACCCCAATATTAAATACTGCCAGATTATGATAAAATTTATTCAGTCTGTTATTTCCAGGGGTCTTTAGTCCTTACAAAAGGGGGAGGATATCTCTAGGTCTATTACATCTGAACTCCAAAACGACAGCTAGATGGCAGTAGAATAAAAACGAAAACTTAATTCTTGGTTGCTATCTAGCAGCCATCCAGATTTTTGCAGACTGGATCTGGTAAGTTTTAATTAATTCTTTGTACTTTGTTTTCCTATAACAGTCCAGAATTATGTATATTCCATGCAAACAAGATTATGGTGCAAGATTATGGTGCAAATCCATTGACCTACTTCTCTAGTAAAGGTAAACCTGCTTGATGCTTATGTATTTACCTTTATTTAATTTATATAGGCACTCATCTCATAAGAGGTGCCTCTGGGCAGTGTAATAATAATAATAATACAAGTATTATTACAACTGTTGACTTACAACAGTTCATTTAGTGACGGTTCAAAATCACTGAAAAAAGTTACTTATGACCATTTTTCACACTAAGACCATTGCAGTATGATCACGTGAACCAAACTCAGCCACTTGCCAACTGACTCATATTTATGACGGTTGCAGTGTGCCAGGGTCATGTGATCAGCTTTTGCAAACTTTTGACAAAGTCAATGGGGAAGCCAGATTCACTTAACGACCTTGTTCCTAACTTAACAAGTGCAGTGATTCACTTAACAAATGTGGCAAGAAAGGTCATAACATGGGGAAAAATTCATTTAACTGTCTCACTTAGTCACAGAAATTTGAAGCTCAATTGTGGTTGTAAATTGAAAACTACCCGTACTCTTGTTGGTTTATTAACTAGAAAACTGAAAAGTCATTTTGCTTTATGATAAGACTTTTCCAATCTGATGCTATCTAAAAGTATCGGGCTGCAATTTCCATCATCACCAGCCAGTTGTGCTGGCAAAGAATAATAAGAGGTGACTGAGTAGCTGGGGAATTCTGGGAATTGAAGTCTACATATCTTCAAGCTTGAGAAACACTGAGTCTGGGAAGCCTTTTGTCAGAAATGTTCAAATATAGATTCTTGCACTGAACAAAGCATTGGGCTTGGTCAAGGGTCTCTTTCCAACTATGACTTATGAATTAATTATTTCCAGGTCTCCCTGCATTTAATTTGCCCCTGTAGAGGGAAGAGGGAGTGGCTTGAAGAACATGAGGGAGATCATCTACCAAAACTATGATCGGATAAGAGGAGTCTGACCCTGGTCCAAGAAAGCAACTTGAGAAAACATCTCAGATAAGGTGTTCCCTAGTTCACACAAAGGTAAAGGGAGGGAGGGAGAAGCACGTTCAGATTCCGTTACTATAGCTTTACAACAAAAACAGTTGGTTTCCTAGCCTGGTCTACCTTGTAGAATTGATTGTCCTCCATCCCTTTAAATATTGGACACAGAACAACAAACTAGAATAATGGTACCTCCCTTTCTTCCCTGTCTCTGCCTTTATCTTCAGGTCCATGGCCTGTGCATAGGTGTCACGCAAGAACAGAGGAAACCAATTTTTCTTGTGGTTGAAGACTATGGAAATATCACAGATTCCTGCCCAAATTCTGTCTCGTTTGCAAAAAAACAGTTTAGAGGTTGCAGGGAGAGACAGGGACCGTGTTACTTGTTTTGTCTCTAGCAAGTGGGGGGATTTGCGGCAGAAGCCCAGACAAAAGCAGAAATCAGAACAAATGGTGGCAATGTTTGAGGGCCGCAGGCTTTGCGGACTTTAATTGCAATTCCATTTAAAGACTTATTTATCAATACCAGCAGCCTGTTTCATGCATGCTCAGGTACAGTTAATTCCAGCACCCTGTGTACACCAACCGTTGGATGCAGTTAATAGCTACAGACCCCATAGGCAAAAGAAAAGGGGGAAAAAAACCTTTGAAAGCCTTTGCTACTCTCTGAAGTGCTGCTTGTATCCAATTATAAGTCACTACTTGCCATCCTAATAATTTAAATCTGCCCACTCGTTGGAAGGGGGGGGGGGGTAGTGGGACCAAAAAACAGGGGGAAGAGAGAGGAAAAAAAACCCTTCTCTCTCTAATCAAACAAAAGCAAGTTTTTTTTCCTCCCCGCTTTTGACAGCCTCAAATTAAAACCTAAAGGGGAGCTCTTGAATGAGTTACTGTGCAAAGAATAAAGGCCTTAATGAGGTAATTTCATTATGGAGACTCATCCAAGCCTATGTGAAAACAAGGGGAAGGGGGGGAGGGGAAGGAGGGCCCAATGGGGACAGGAAATTAGTGTTCCTTCCACCCTAATTAATGTTTAAAGGCATTTGGTACAGTCACCAAATTAACTGCTCCAAAGAACTTCTCGTCGGGAGAAAAAATACATTGTTGGCCTCTGCCTGTAATTAGAAGACAACTCCAAGGAGGACGCTTAATGAGCCTAAAGCTGCCCTTTTCACCGGGCGCAGCAAGCGGGGTTTCTCTACGCGGCGCGGCGCGGCGCGCACAATGCGGCCTTGTTTTTTAGGCCTCGCAAAGCAGGTAGGCGCTGAATGAGGGCAGGCCAGACTCCCGGGAGGCCCGGCTTCCCAGCCAAAAGGCCCGAAAACCCCTCATCCAGAGGGGCGAAGTGGTGGGGGGGCGGGGGAGAAAAAGCCCGGCGATCAGGCTCCGCTCTTCCCCCAGGGAACGGCCCCGGCTGTCTTAAGCCATTACATGCTCTCCTGCCTGCAACCTCCCCCGCCTTCCCAGTTATCTTTACCCGGCTTTTGTCTCCTCTAATTGGAGCTGATGAGGTGCTAATTGGGGGAGTCGGGGAGGGGGGCTTGCGGAATTAGAGGGCTCCCTGAGCTTTGCAAGCCGAGGGAGGCAGATCGTGGGGAGGTTAATGAGGGTTTAAATCAGAACGGGGGAGAGGGCTAAGAAGGGGGGGGGTTGAGGAGGGGAAATTCTTGGGTGTAGCCCCTGGGGGGGAAAAATGGTGCGTGTATGTGCACGTGTGCAAGGGGAGAAAGGCGAGCAGAGGTGTTTGGCGCAGGGGAAAGTGCTTGGAGTGCAGGGCTTTGAGGAGGGATAGCCAAAGAATGTTTGATCTGGGGTTCAAATGGAGGCGGGGAGGCCTGACTTTGGTTCATGCTTAGCCTCTTGCCTACAAGTGTGTTTGTTTCTCTTACCCTGGCAACTTGTCTTCAAGAAGTTGTGGGAGCTTCATCTCTGGAGGCTTTCAAGAAGAGACCGGCTGCCATCTGTCAGAAACTGTGTAGGTGGGCCTCCTGCTTGGGCAGGGGAGGGGGAGGGTTGGACTAGATGACCTAGGAAATCCCTTCCAAGGTCCAACTCTTGTTAATCTGTTAAAAAATATTTAACCTAGGTGGATTTCAACTCCCAGAATTCCCAGGCCAGCCTGGTTGCTCCCAGACATATATTCTGAGGGTATATGTCCATGCATGCTGGCTTGGGGAATACTGGAAGTTGAAGTCTTAAAATGTTGCCAGGGTTTGAGAAACACTAGTTTAAGAGCAGGGGTCTCCAACCTTGACAACTTCAAGCCTGGTGGACTTCATCTCCCAGAATTCCCCAGTCAGCAGAGATTTGCCACAACCTTCTGGGAGAGGAATGGAAGGTCAAAGGATCATCTCCCCTCTCATCTCATAAATGCACTTTGGAGAACTTTCCCTCTTGGATGCCTTAAAGGCACCACAAGGGCCTGTTTGCTCTCCTTGGATGCCTCTACTCTTCTATAGAAAGGCCTATCCCTAAAAGAGGAATAATGCTTTTATCCACCTACATTAAGCCTTTCCCAATGTTTTTCTGCAAATGGAAGAGCGGACCCTTTTGCTTTTCTGCTTTTAAGAAAAAATGAGGATCCCTAATCAGCCTCAGCTGAGTCTTGTCTAGTACTTTAAATTGGACTTCAAATCAAATCAGTCACCAGTGCTGTGACCGCAGCAGACATCAGCACTGTAAACCCGCCTGGCATATTTTGGACCATTTCAAGTTCCTGAGTGTCTCCATAGGCAGGGGTGTCAAACTCGTGTCGTCATGTGGTGTAATCCGGACTTTTCCCCCCTTCGCTAAACCAGGCAGGGGCGGAGCCAGCATGTGATGCATCTGGCCCCCGGGCCGCGAGTTTGACACCCTTTGCAATAGTTCCATACTGTTCTACACCAATAGTCCCTATGGTTGGACTCGATGATCTATGAGCAAAATATTTCTCTATCCAATGCTGGATTGTGTTCTGTTTCTATTTAAATTATTTTGGTCCATATTGCCAAGACCATGGTTTCCTCAGTTTTAATACAGTAATGAAAAGCTGGACCACTGAAAATACTGAACAACACCAAAACGATGCTTCTGGAGAAAATTATTCAAAATACCATGAATTCCAAGAACGGCAATGCATTCAGTATGAGATGAAATTCAACCCAACTTCTCACCAAAATCCCTTGTAATGAAACTAAAAGTTAGATTTTTTTTTTGATACATAACCCCAAGGCCAGGGTCTTTGGAGAAGATTCTCGATGCTCAAAAAAGTGGAAGGCAATGAAAAGCAAACAAATAAAGATAAGGTAGTTAGATACCATCACTGATGATATAAGAGCAAGCTTACATGAACACAAAGAATCCAATAGAGTACAGAAAGGCTGCCCTAATAAATCATGGATATTGAATATAAACATTAGGAAGCAACTGAATCAGTAAACAGCAACAATCCTTGTTGGCTGGGGAATTCTGGGAGTTGAAGTTTGGATGTCTTCAAGTGACCAAGGCTGAGAAACTGTCAGTTTGTTCGTCCGAGATTGAGAGGGTGAACGATAAGATACCAATTCACTCGTGTAGCTTCAGTTAAGTTTTTATTCATCTCCCACACCACAACAGGTAACAGCGATCATATTATGTTTAAAGTCAGTTCTGGTTTTCGTTGCAACCCAGAGCTGTATTTATACATGTTATACCTTGGATAATAACATAATTACTATAACCACCTTCTGGCTGCCTTCGCTGCCTAACATCCGACATCCTTAAATTAAAGAAACATGGTAACTGCACCTTTCCCCTGTTCGATGAGTCTATGCACCCCCGTGACAATTCACCCCACCCCACATTTGCCCCTCACCATTATTACAACACCAGCCCCTTGACATCCAGCCATGAATCATCATCATTGCACCACTCCTTGTCAGGAAGTCGATGTCAGTCATTTGAGGAATTTTCGTCATAACGCCAACATTGTAACACAATCAGTGTAAGGTAAGTAAAAGACTAGGGTCGTATCGTGACTCGGCTTTCTCGGCTCCAGTCCGTTCTTCATTGGAGTCGTGACAGAAACACTGCTTTAACCATCTTCTGCTAGGCTTTTCCAGGTACAGTATACGAAACTGCATCTTCTGGAATTCCTATCCAAACATAGGACATCTGATTAGAAGAACTGGTTTTGGGTAGAAATATTAGAGGCCTGCAGTTAGGGATTGTCGGGGTAAGGTCTTTCTGGAGAAGGAGACAAAAGGTTATCTGACGAATCTGAGAGTTTTCAAGTTTGACTTTTTACTGTTTGTTCCAGGATCACTATATCTATTTACTTTTTTTTTATTAGCCTTGCTAAAGGAGCAACATGGATTTCTCCTGATAAAGATATTTTGACACATGCTTGGATGAAAATAGAGCCTGCACAGCTGCTTCTTGTATGCTGGTATTTATGCAGCCAAGATTAGGTTAAAATGTGAGATAATTCATATTCTTGCATTTTAGATAGAGCATTTATATGAGTTGTGTTGAGAATTTTATTGAATGTTTGTCCTGTTTGTATCACTGAGAGCAAAGTAACCCAGGAATCAAATAACGAGTCTGGGGAAGCCTTCTCAGAAATAACCCCACTGACTTCAGCAGGGTTTACCCTGAACAAAAGAATTATAGAATTGGACCTAAATATCCATGATGTGGCATAATAACTGTTTATTTATCTCCATCCTTATCAACTGCAGAGTGTCCAAGATTGATTTGATTTTTACTGAGAAGCAATTTTCCTTTAATGAGCTCTTATGTGCTAGTTTGGCAATGACAGCATGCTGGCCAGCAGCCAGAATCTAGCTAAATGTTTACTGGGTAATTTCTAGCCTATTCACAGTCTGAATTGAGGGCTGGTTGTCTTCAGGTTCTCTTCAAGCTTGTGCTTTTGCTTTCTTTTCTAATTGTCATGAAAACTGAGGATTTCCTTGACAATGGAGAGGGGACAAATTACAATTAACTGATGTAAATAGAGGTTAATCCAAGGCATTAGCTACAAGCAGCAGGAGTTGCTGGAAGCAGCAAGTCTGAAGTTTCAAAGAACTAGGCCACTAAAACAAAAAAAATGATAGCAAGCACTAACAGAGGAATTGATTAACACCAAGCCATCCTTCCGTTACACAGGATCCTGCAGATGGTTAGACTAACATTTGTGTAATCCCTGGACAGTATGGATTTGGCCATAGAACATAGAACATCATCAGAAATGGAAGGAACCTTGGAGGTCTTCTAGTCCAACCTTGCTGTTCGAGCAGGAGACCTTATTCCATTTCAGTCAAATGGCTGGCCAGTCATATTGGTCAAGAATGGTGGGATGAGTACAGGAGGTTCAAAAAAGTCAAGATGATGGTTGCAACCATACAATCAAAGCTCCACTACTTGTTAACGTGCATCATTCATGTGACGCTCGCGTACAGATACACCCACACGTACATAAAGGACAAAGGCTTTGGTAGCACCATAGTGGGCATCATCTTGACTTTTTTTTTAAAAAAAACCACCCTTGCAAGCTGATTGTTAACATTCATAATCTTCTCTCCGTGTAAGCCAAAAGGAAAAGGTTAAAAATGTGGTGAAACAAACTTATGGTAAGTATGATAGGAAAAGCTATATAATTTCTGTATTGATACCAATGGCCTTGATACGTCAAAGCATCAACTTTTGTAATTTCTCTGCAGCAAAGACACTCAAACAAAACAACCCTATAGTGCTAACATTAAAAAGATTTAAAACTCCAGAATACTTTTTTTAAAAATCTGATCATTGATACAAACCTGAACAATTTTACTGTGTACATGCCAGTAAATTAGAATTTCTAAGTTTTGACTATTGAATTATTCCATTAGAGATATCTTGCCCAAGTGATAAAGGGGAGGTTGGAAATACATCCATAAGTAGAAATTAAAATTAAATTATTAAACTATTAAAATATGCCAAAATTATTAAAATATTCTCATTTTCTTATTTTTCCTGCCACCTTCTATTGACATCTTATGATTGACATCACTTTGTTGTTTGTATATACACAGAGAGCCTATCCACTAGAGACAAATTTCCTTGTGTGTCCAATCACATTTGGCCAATAAAGAATTCTATTCTACTCCTAATCTACCCTACCCACATCCGAGTACTTTCTGTAGTAGGGCCATTTATATTTTGGCTGCAAATTAATAGATGCCAGCAAAGAAATGCCCCCCATTTTAGAGCTCATCTGGGTTTATGCAAGCCAGACATGGTGGCTATATTATATAGCAGTAAATTAAGAGGATTTTTGCTGAAACAGGAAAGCTTTCAAGGGCCAGAAGAATACAAATGTAGAATAGATAATGTAACCTCTTGGGGCAAGGTGCATGAGTTTTTCCAGGCAGTGTGATTAGAATTTGATAACTTCAAACAAATTCTTGCTGTGGAGTAATCAGACATGCACTTGAGTCATTCTTTATCCCATTTATTAATCTGAAAGTAATCAATTCAAGCCTCATTCTGTTAAGTGATTGCTGTGTAATTGAAAAGGGATGTGAACTGTAATTATAAAGTTCATTTAGAGCTGAATGGTTTAGAATGAGGCTGTACAAAAAGAATGTGGAAAAGAGAGGATATATTCAGTGGATGCTACCAACTAAGACCTTGTTTGCAAATGCTATGTTAGTACTATAAAATATAGTTGTGCTGTGCTCTTAAAAAGACAGATCTTTTTTTCCTGGTTATCGTAACTCAATTTTTCTCCTGATGCACTAATCACCGATGACTTCAGAAAGTCACTCAAATTTTACTTCAGATTCAGATTAACAGAGTTGGAAGGGACTCTGTAGGTCATCTAGTCCAAGCAGACCGTACTCCATTTCTGACAGATGAGAATCCAGTCTCTTCTTGAAAGCCTCCAGTGATGAAGCTCCCACAACTTCCGAAGGCAACTTCTGCTCCATTGGTTGATTGTTCTCACTGTCAGAAAATTTCTCCTTATTTTTAGGTTAAATCTCTCCTTGTTCAGTTTCCATGCATTATTCCTTGTTTGTCCTTTGGGTGCTTTAGAAAATAGCTTGACCCCTTCCTCTCTGTGGCAGTCCCTCAAATATTGAAAGAGTGGTATCATGTCTCCCCTGGTCCTTCTCTTTACTAGACTAGCCAAGCCCAGTTCCTGCAACCGTTCATCGTATGTTTTAGCCTCCAGTCCCCTAATCTTCTTGGTTGCTCTTCTCTGCATTCTTTCTAGAGTCTCAACATCTTTTTTATAGTGTGGTGACCAAAACTGGATGCAGTACTCTAGGTGTGCTCTTACTAAGGCTTTATAGTGTGGTATTAGTACCTCGCTGGATCTCAGTTGTATCCCTCTATTAATGCAACTTAGGATTGCGTTGGCTTTTTTGGCTGCCACCGCACACTGTTGGTTCATGTTTAATTTAACTTCAGAAAGGTCTCAAATAAATAATGATGCATTATTGTAATGTATGTTTATTAAGTCAATTTACATGTTGCTTAAATTGCCAAAGCAATAGACACAAATTTACCCAATCCCAACTGCAGGTTCATAAATTCAGGTAGTCCACAACCATTCATTGTCTGAAATTACAACGGTGCTGAAACAATGACATGGCTAGTCCTTACACTTATGACCATCACAGCATCCATCCTTGCGATTGCATGATCACAATTCAGGCACTTGGCAACGGGTGCTTTGTGCCAGGATCATATGATCGCCGTTTGTGACCTTCCCAGCCGGCTTCTGACAAGCAAAGTCCTAATGACCACAACAAAAAAGATCATAAAGCCAGTCAGTCACGTGATGATTCACTTAACAACCATGAGCAGCACCCCATTTGGGATCTCCAAAATCACCATTTTATGTAGCGTAACTCTGAATGGTTCTTAATAAAAATAGAAATAATCAGTCACCATTAAAAAACCAACCCTCTCAACACCCCAAAAAACAAGGATTGATCCATAGCGCAACATCTAGAAAATAAAACATAGACTAATGAGGCCGAAGGGGACCTCAGAGGTCATCTTGTCTAACGGTCCCCAACCTTCCCAGCTTTGCGGACTGCTGGCGGTGTCAGCAGGGGAAGGAGAATGGGGTTGGTTCCATGCAAATAGAGCTTCATGCACAAGTTGAGTGTGCCTGCCGCTAATACAAGTGGAGCTGTGCGCACAGGCACATTTGCCCACCACTTGCGCGGCCTGGTTCTGAATGTGCTGCCGCCTGATACCAGGCCGCAGCCCAGGGGTTGGAGGTCCCTGATCTAGTTCTGCCCCTACTGAAGGCAGAAGATTTTATACCAACCAGTTCAAATGGCTGCCTCTAGTCTATTCTTGAAAACCTCTAGTGATGGAGCACCCATAACTTTGGGAGGTAAGTTGTTCCACTGATTAATCATTCTATTTTTCCTTAGTTTTAAGTCAGATCTCTCTTTAACAAGCTTCCACCCATAACTTCTTACCTTTTTTAAAAAATTATTTTACTGGGCCCCAGCCTCACTGTAACCCAACTACAATACACTTTATAATGGCATAGAAACATGCATTTGTTTTCCTCTCTCAGATAGTATAAAGGAGGAGGAGACAGAAGTATCTGATGGATCATTAGAATAGCTTGTCATGGCTGCCCTCCAAAAGTCAGAGTTCAAAGGCTGGGCTGTCCCATCGTTTTTCAGGGTTCATTCCAGGTCACTGGCTTGATAAGATTCTCAATTTTCCAGTTACCAATGGTCAAAGAGTCTCCAAGATGTCCAAGCTTGTGTGGCTCAAATCTTGTTTTAAGTGATCATGAACAAAGTTGGTGTTTCCTTTCGGTGCAGATCTCTTTATGCGCACGTAGTGGGCAGCTGTGCTGTTAATATTAAAACTGATTTTAAAAGGATTCTGTGCTAAAGAGGAAGGATTTACTAAATTAGCGGAGCAGATTTACTGAGAAAAAAACAATCCGACCTATTGTAAGAAAATCAGGTCTTTTTTTTAAAGAAGTCTAAGGAAAGTGGTTCTTCAAAAAAAAGAAAAGAAATTTATTCTATTCTTAATAGGAAAAAAAAAAGATTGCATGGAAATAATCAATCTTGTGGTACATGCTCTGTTGAAACCGACAGGATTTAAATGAAAACTCTAGCTTCTTCCTAAATCCTTCTCCTGCAAATTCGATCGACTATTTTAGATCTGTTTTGCCAATTTGCAAATTGAATTGGCTCCATCTGATGTTCACTGCATGCAACAAGTAACCTGTATTAAGGAAGGGCCTTTGGATAAAGTTGTGAACTTGTTCATCTCAAAGCATGGATCCAAGTACTATAAGAGAATTTTCCATACATACCAGGTGGTGCCTGCTCACATTAACTTTCTACACAGCTGCTTATATATATCAAAGCAATACATTAACTTACTTAGAGTTTTTATACTGGTTCAGGTTCATCCTAGCTCCATTGACCTGCTGAAGCCCAAAGGATCACTTAATGTGCTCAGTGTCTTTAAATACCGTCTCCTTTCCTTTCCACTGTCCACTCTCTCATTTGAGATGATGTTGCTGAGGGAACATTAGACCACCAGGTGGGGTAATTTGACCACAAACCAAAGAAGCAAATTACATTTATTATGGTGAAGTGTACTGAATGTTTTCAAGACAGAATACCTTAAGATTTTCACTGTAATTAAACAAGACCAGTAGAAGACCTGTGCTGGATCAAACTTAAAAATTACCTAGAATATGATTCCCACAACAGCCATTCGATACCCTGACAAAGCCAAAAAACCTCAATCTGAACCTTTTCCAACCTATGTTCTTTCAGAACTGTGACTATACATAGTACACGGCCACACAGTACATAGCCTGTACATGGCCACCATGGTGTTAGGTTCTTCCTGCATATTTGTTTACTCCCTTTCAAAGTTAGCAGGTGTAAATAATACAGCTAATATGAGGCAGCAAATTCCTTAATTTAACCATGCGTGTGGTGAAAATGTTTCCTTCTATCCCAGGGCTGTCAAACTCCTGGCCTGCGGGCCAGATGTGTCATGCACTGGCCATGCCCACACCCGGTTTAGCAAAGGGAAAAGTCATGATATGTCATGTAACACCACCGTGACGATGGAGGTTTGATACCCTTGTTCTATCCTAACCTCCCACCATTCAGTTCCTTTGGATGGCCCCAAAATTCTAATACCAAAATTTGCAAATGATATGAAGTGGTGTGTCATAAGGAGTGCATCCATGCTCATGTCCCCATGGTTGTGTATGTGAATATCCCATGATCCAAAGCATTTGATTGGAATAAAATTTGAAGCACTACTGCTTCAGTAGTATCCATACAGTATTAACATTTACTGAGTTTTGATAATGAAAACTAGTGGCAAAGATTCTAAATAATACATGGGTTCGTGTATGTATTTAAAACATGTTTATGTGATTTCCCATTTAAAAAAATAAAAGAATATGCAGGGGTGGGATTCAAAATTTTTAACCGGTTCTGTGGGCAAGGCTTAGGTGGTGGGCATGGCTTGGTGGTCATGTGACTGGGTGAACATGGCTTGATGGTCATGTTATTGCCTGGGTGTGGCCAACTCAATATCACTCACATCGAGGCACGCATCTCCTCGCCTGGCCTCTCATGACTGTGGGGATGTTGCAACTGTCATAAGTGTGAAAAATGGTCATAAGCCACTTTTTTCAATGCCATTGTAACTTTGAATGGTCACTCCACACAAGCAAAGTACCAGCAAAGGAAGGGGAAAAACCTCCAGAGACATTCCTGAGACAGGGAGTCTAGTCCTTCCAAGAAGGGTTAACAGAGAGGCAGTTTCCGTAAGCAACACCAGAATGTTTCCTTCCCGCCTTCCTTACCAGGATTAGGCCAGTAATTTCTTCTAACAACTGGTTCTCCAAACTGCTTAGAATGTTAACAACTGGTTCTAGCCAATAGGTGCGAACTGGTAGAATCTCACCCCTGAGAATATGCTATAGCCTAGGTCTGGACAACCTATGGTTTGCAGTTCCCAGCATGTTCCAATTGCATGACCAGCTGAGACGGTATGAAGGGTTATGCATGTTTTCTCTGCATAAACCAGTTGCACTATTGCTGAAGAGTACTACACTCTGATCTTTGCCATGGCCCTGAAGAGTAAGGGTCATTGGAAGAGTATAGTATACAGCACTTCCTCTTTTCCTTGAAGAACGTTTGGGCAGATAGAGCGGAGGAACTTCACTCACATGAGGGGTCCTCGGTGCTGTGAGCTTGGTTGTTTTCTTGCAGACATTTCATCAGCCAAACTAGGTTACATCATCAGTGCTGTTGATGGTGGAGCACTTGATGATGTTACCTAGCTTGGGTAATGAAATGTCTGCCAGAAAACAACCAAATTCCAGAGACCACCAAGGACCCCCGTTTCAACCCTGAATAACAATATTCTCCTTTATTGATACTTCACTCATAGACAGGAGAAGGTTATTCTGTTTTGATTGTTATTTGTTCTATCAGCCACATTTCGTTTGTGGAATATAGAAAATAATTAGATGACTTTTACATATGAAATAACCAGTATGAAGCTTTCCCTTAATTTCATGAGGTGAGACATACAGTACTGATAGCAAAATGGGAAGACATTTTCAGATTTTAACTCTCTTCATATATCTGTGGTTCCTTTTCAGTTGGAAGAGGAGAGGTTATCTGTATCCTGAAGATCATTTAATGTAGAACTGTTGCTCCTGTGAGAAATTGTAACATGCCATGAGCTCTCTCACAAGATGGCTTGTAACTTGGGTAAGGAAGGCTTGAAGATTTGCAAAAAACAAACAAACCCAAAATTACTGTCATAGCCATAGCAGTCAGTCACCAAATGCTCAGTACTGTATCTTGAAAATGAATGGCTGATTCTATTTCATCTAGGTTCAAGTTGTTCCCTTCCATTTTAACTTTGTCTTTTTTAATGAGCAAGTTAAAAAAAATGCCCATCAGTCTTACATTCTAAATAAATACTTGAGAACCTACATGACTAAGGCATTCTTAGAAATAAAGATGACTCTACAGCATTAAGATTGCAACAGACCAAATTCTTAATTTTAAAAGATTGAAACCAACTTTTAAAAAGTTTGGATAGGGAGATGATCTGATTCAAAGAATGTATCTGTGGTCATATTCAAGGCCCAAGCTGCCTACCTGTGCTTTAACTAGAATAATAAATAATTTCAGACTTCCAGCATACAAAATCTATTCAGATTCTTACTCTGTGTCCCTATTTTTGGCAGCAAAAAACCCTTGAAAGTACTGCATAACCAGAATACATTTAAATAAATAATTATTTTATGTAATTTTTTTTTGCATCACACTTCAAAAGCATCGTGCTCTGTACTAATGCTTTGAGAAAACTAGACTAAGAACTTGTTCTAGTTAAGCTCTTATTTCAGATGGCCTTACAGCTTTAATTATTTAATTGTTCAATGTTCAAATCAGTTATGCTTTAAAACAATGTGGCATCTGCTAAACTATGTAGGTAATATAAACTAATTATGGAAGACATGATTTAGAAGCTGGAACTATATGTCAATTTTAAAAAGAAATAGTTATGGAATTATCTAATGCAGACTTTGCTCTTAAATGTAGTTCAATTATATGGTATTATGTTTTTTATTATTATTATTATTACTAAGTGTGAAAACTTGTGAAGGAAGCCACTGATGGGACAGGTGATGCCTCTGCCATGTGGGGTAATTTCAGTTTTTGTAATAGCCCCAAATGACAAAATTTGGGCATCATCTTGGGAAATTTAAAATGAAAATCGGATCCATTAAAACCACTTGCAAGAGGCTGCCCCAAAAACCTACAAAAACCTATGGAAGTATTCATGTAGTCATCAAGTGCTGAATCTGAATTGAAGGTGGTTTTTTTTTAACTTTTCTATGTCATCTTTTATAAGTCTGCTACTTAGAACTGTTGCCTGATCCTAAGAATGTAGAGAGGCTATAAGATGCATAGAGGAAATAATGTTGCTTATCTTTTTAGGTTTCTCCTTGGATGCTGGGCTGTGTTGATTTTCAAGGTAAAGTCCCTGCAGTTCAAATGTGATTCCTTCCCACCAAAGAAATGGGAGATATGAAGAAAGGATAAGTGGGGGGATGCCTCCTTCATTATGGCCTTTCTCATCCTCTTTCCCTTGAAGAAATTGAGATTCTAGCATATCTGGAAGATTGAGAAAGGCTACCTGGAAGAAATGATGTATTATTCTTCCAGGTGTGATGTAAGTAATCCTAGATGGAGTTGAAGTCAATGTATTTTTCTTCTAGGAGACTCTGCATTTAAAATCAAAGTGAACTTGTGTGGTTCAGCTTTTCATTGGCAGCCTTTCCTGTTCCAGTTGTACTTTCTCAAGGAAAAGGAGAGAATATTTTCCTTTAAGAAACATTGAATTGACATAAGGATAAGTAAGAGGAAAGCAGTTAATCCAGGTCAAAACATTGACACTGAAGGAGTGTCCACAGTGAGCTAACGTTTTTTCTATAAACAATTCAACGTTGTGTGCCATGACCTCACACCACAAGCTTCACTGCTTACAGACTTGTAATGCCTGTGATGTTACAATACAAGTACAAAAGAGGCAGAATTAGCATCACAATGTCTTCAAAAGTATTTTAGTAGCTGTGATAGACCAGGCTTTCAGGTAGAGCTCAGTTTGAGAACTTTATGCAAAACTGGCAAAAAAATAATAAAACCAATCCACCAATTTTTAAGAGGAAAAAAAAAAAATCAAAGCTTTTACATTACAAATAAGCAGAACATTCTTGCTTATAAAATAGAATGTCTCAGTTTTTCCTCTTTTCAGAAAATTATGTTTCACAACATTGCCAAAATACCAGTTATATATTTTCAAACTCTGTTTTTCAGAATACCGTACTTTTTTAAAAACCCTAAAATATTAGTGTACGTTCTAAATTAGTTGTGACAAAATATGGTTGTAGAATAAATCAGCTTGCCAAATCAACGCTTTAAACTGTCTCTTCTGAACATCTGATTCCTAGAAGTTTTTAAAAATAAGAAAAACCTGTTAAACAAACACATGCATATGTAGTATACACAAGCCAGCCAAGTTAGAATCTTTTCAACTAAAAAGCAGAAAAATTATTTGCATATTGCTAACTAATAAATACAAAAATTAGGTCTGAGTGACAGTTACACAATCAATAGCAGAGGCAAAAGACTGGGGGAGGGCTAAATTTATAACTGAGGGAGTCTACTACTGGCTTTTGCATGCATGAATACTGCCTTACAGGTGAAAAATTAGAATATCGTGCAAAAGTTCATTTATTTCAGTAATGCAAATTAAAAGGTGAAACTAATATAAGATAGACTCATTAAATGCAAAGCAGGATAGTTCAAGCCGTGATTTGTCATAATTGTGATGATTATGACTTACAGCTCATGAAAACCCCAAATCCACAATCTCAGAAAATTAGAATATTACATGCAATCAATAAAACAAGGATTGTACATAGAACAATATTGGACCTCTGAAAAGTATAAGCATGCATATGTACTCAGTACTTGGTTTGGGCTCCTTTTGCAGCAATTACTGCCTCAATGCGGTGTGGCATGGAAGCTATCAGCCTGTGGCACTGCTGAGGTGTTATGGAAGACCAGGATGCTTCAATAGCAGCCTTCAGCTGTTCTGCATTGTTTAGTCTCATATCTCTCATCTTTCTCTTGGCAATGCCCCATAGATTCTCTATAGGGTTCAGGTCAGGCAAGTTTGCTGGCCAATAAAGCACAGTAATCCCATGGTCATTGAACCAGGTTTTGGTGCTTTTGGCAGTGTGGGCAGGTGCCAAGTCCTGCTGGAAAATGAACTCAGCATCCACATAAAGCTCGTCTGCGGAAGGAAGCATGAAGTGCTCCAAAATCTCCTGGTAGACGGCTGCGTTGACCCTGGACTTAATGAAGCACAGTGGACCAACACCAGCAGATGACATGGCTCCCCAAATCAACACAGACTGTGGAAACTTCACACTGGACTTCAAGCATCTTGCAGAGTGTGCCTCTCCATTCTTCCCCCAGACTCTGGGTCCTTGGATTCCAAATGAGATGCAAAAGTTGCTCTCATCAGAAAAGAGGACTTTGGACCACTGAGCAACAGACCAGTTCTGTTTTTCTTTAGTCCAAGTAAGACGCTTCTGATGTTGTTTGTTGTTCAGGAGTGGCTTGACAAGAGGAATATGACATTTGAAGCCCATGTCTGTGTGTGGTGGCTCTTGATGCACTGACTCCAGCCTCAATCCACTCCTTGTGAAAGTCCCCAACACTTTTGAATGGCCTTTTCCTGACAAACCTCTCCAGGCTGCGGTCATCCCTGCTGCTTGTGCACCTTTTTCTTCCACACTTTTCCCTTCCACATAACTTTCTATTAATGTGCTTTGATACAGCACTTTGGGATCATCCAACTTTTGCAATTACCTTTTGAGGCTTTCTCTCCTTATGGAGGGTGTCAGTGATGGTTTTCTGCACAACTGTCAGGTCAGCAGTCTTTCCCATGATTGTGATTCCTACTGAACCAGACTCGGAGACCATTTATAGGCTCAGAAACCCTTTGCAGGTGTTATGGCTTAATTAGCTGATTAGAGTGGGACACTTTGAGCCTAGAATATTGAACCTTTTCACAATATTCTAATTTTCTGAGATTGTGGATTTGGGGTTTTCATGAGCTGTAAGCCATAATCATCACAATTATGACACATCACTGCTTGAACTATCTTGCTTTGCATGTAATGAGTCTATCTCACATATTAGTTTCACCTTTAAAGTTGCATTACTGAAATAAATGAACTTTTGCATGATATTCTAATTTTTCGAGTTTCACCTGTATATCTCCTTGCTCCTACCATATTAATTTTCTAAAGGCAGAATCAGAGATTACTCCTTATTCTCCACAAGGCATCCTCAAAATATTTTAGTTGTGGTACAATATCTAAAACATTTATGTTGATTGAATCAATGAAAACATTCTGATAACAAAATAGCAAGAGTCGGAAGGAACCTTTGAGGTCTTCTGGTCCAACTCTTTGCTGTAGCAGGAGACCCTATACCATGCTAGACGAGGGGCTCTCCAGTCTGTTCTTAAAGACTCCTGTGATGGAGCACCAACAACTTCTGAAAAAATCCTCCCATTTTTGTCCACTTTCCACTGAGAACTAGATAAACTCCTCAGGCCAATGAACCAATCAATGAAAGCGGCATTGTCTTAGCATCTATTAAGTCTAATGCATTTATTTTGATATAAGTAAACATGGATTAGAATCCAGTTTGTAAAGTATCCCCTAAGGATGATCATATTTGAACTGCTATGATATATAAGCAACGTTGGTGCAACAGACTTAACAAAGCTACTCTCAAAAACCCTGGTCACCTTGCTTAAAATTACCTAAAGTGAAAGGCCTGTCTTTAAATAATTATTGTTCAACGTTTGTGGACAAAAATGGGAGGATTTTTGGTCAGCGACAATAGCTAATGTAAATCCACTCTTTCTTCCCACAATTGCCCTACATGTAGACTTGTGAAATCTGCGTACAAAGAATGAAGAAACTTGATTGTAAAATATAAACTTTTTTTTCCTGTCTCTTTTCAGTTTCCCTTGACCTATCTCAGCAGATCTCTCCCCTTGAACTGAAATCTTTTGTGGACAGTGGGTTTTTTTGTAGCAGCAGTCTTTGTTTTCCATTATCAAATCATTTAATGGTCATGCAATTATTATTTCCGCCTGTTTCTAACATGTTTTGTAGTACTCACTATTCCCAGTTCATTAACTGACCGACCTCGGCATTAATACCCCCTTCCGCTGAGGTTACCTTGGAAACAAAGCTTCCTGTGCATAATCCAAGATTATCCAACTCTTTATCCTACATGTGACCCTTAATTACTTGCTAAATTAGAATGGTTTGCTAAAAATCACAAGAGGAGGTTAATGTGTTCTTCCAGAGTTGGTCAACCTAAGATGACACAAAATTTGTAGGGAATTCAAAGTACATGATCCCTGAAGGCGTCTCTTTTAAAGCAAAGACAAACTTTCCAACAAGAAGCTGTACCCTTGAGTTTGTGTCTGTCACTCACTTTTCTTATCTGCTTTTTCCAGCCCTTGAATTCATTTGCCTGAACAAATCAACCAAGTAAACATTGTATGGATTGATTACACATAGGATTCATTGACTGCTGGGTCTCCAGCAATTAACATCTCACTGAAATCAAGGGACCTTTTCCTATATGAATAGATTGGAGATACAGGACGGCATTTACAGGAAAGTTTGTGCATCAAGTAGTTTAGAGAAAGGGAAGGAGGAATTGAAAGGAACCTGCAAAGCAAACAGTGCAGTTGAAATATGAGTTGGTGAACAAACCAGATCACTCTTTGAGTCTCTCATGTGCTGATAAGATATGCCTATATTGGCCTGGAAAATAATCACACATTTTTCTCGTGTGACCAAAAAAACCCCAAACCCTTTTGGGACAGAGCAAGTTCTGGCACTTTTGTAAATGAAAAAGACTATTTATTTCCTAGTCATACTTCTAGCATGTCATAGAAAAATAATTTATATAGATAGGTGGACCATAGCTAGGTCCAAATACTTATAGACTAAACTTTTTTAAGCAGTATATTTTGAGCAAACAAGCCTCCTGAAAGATGGACAATAACCAATTTTAAAAAGAAGTATTAAAAATAAAATTGAATGTATACCAAGCCGGGGGGGGTGGGATCTGCATTCCTTTTCTTCCATTTGAGGTAACGATCGCCTTTTGGAAGATTTTTTTTTCATTAAGAGAATTTTGATAAATTATTTATTTACCATATTTCTATGCCGAATAACTCTGAGAAATGGGCAACAAATAAAAAAAACAGAACCATAATGACACAATGAAACAGGGACAGACCCCAAATTTAACATTTGAAAGTAATGGTCTTTATACAGTATATGAGGGCAAATTTTTCCACAATAGTTCATGAATGGAGTTTGATGCTGTTGCACTTGTTTAATTATAAGATACCATGGAATATGTGTGAATGCTGTATATATTTTACACTTTATAATTCTTTCTCCAGTGATCTTTCTGGTGTCAACCATTCAAAGAAATTTGGGGGTGTGGGGGGGGAAGCATCATGACAGAAGCCTTCCAAATAGATTTTTCAGATTTGGAAATATGGATTCTGATGCCTGGAAAGGCATCAGAATCATGGAAA
Source organism: Pseudonaja textilis (assembly GCF_900518735.1). The sequence goes on along the minus strand of NW_020769310.1, from coordinate 7,551,589 downwards.
GATACTTAACAGTGAATTAAACAGTTTACTGAACCATAACATTTTAATCTGTGACAGTAAATACATCATGCCAAGGACACTTTCAAATATCAAGGACACTTTCAAACAACATGAGAACGAGGTAGAAAAATGGAAGGAACTTTCACTGTAAAGCACTTCGGTAACTGCAGATTCTGGAGTTCCTGAATCAAGCCTGAAGGTTAAATGTCTCTAACCCCACCTTCTTAAACTTAGTGAACTAAGGAGTAGCATGCCAAAGATTCTGCCAAATGTTATCCTGTCTCTTAAGATTTAAGGATGTTTTACCTCTCTTTGCTTATATAACCCTTCTTCCTTATTTGTGCCAAGGTAGAGTAATCTCCCTTGGCCTTTACAACTGTTTCAAGTGAATTGGAGTTGACATAAAAACAACATTATGAAGACTTGGCCAAAAACAAAATATTTATGCCATGGTTGGGTATAATGAACAAAGGCACCAAGACTAGAAATGGTAATCTTATTTCAAACGTAATGCAAGTTTTTGCCAATCAGTTGTCCTCCAAGGGAGCAATATTGTGAAATGCATATAAATTAAAAAATGCTAAAAATGTTACTGGATTAATGAATTCATGAAAGAATAGAAAAAGAAAAAAAGATGGAGGAAAAAATGTTATCTTTTGTCTGGGTTTCGATCTCTTCCTAAATTTATTGGTTTGGGATGTTATTAAAAAAAAACCTTCTACCAGTAAGAGCATTTCCGCCACAGAATCAGCTGCTTAGAGATGTTGGACTGTTCTTCAGTGGATGCGTTCAAGTAGAGGTTTGTCTGCCATCAGCCTGGTATGTTTTAATTTGGATTATTGTACCAAACAAGGGGATGGGCTTAATGGTCTATTTGGCTTTTTCCAACTCTATGATTCTAGCACATTCTAAAGCTTGCATCCTATGTTTCTGAGGCATCAAGGACTTTTTGTTCCATTTTTTTTCTCGCAGTATGTACTAAAATTATTATTTATTTTTTCAGGCAAAATATGTAGTGTATAAATAAACCTAGTAATCCACTAGGAGACTGTCTAAGCCAGGGATGTCAAACTCAAGGCCTGTGGGCCGGATCCAGCCTGCAGGGTGCTTAGATATGCCCTGCGGAGCCACCCTGGAAACAGTGAAGGACTGACCTGTGGTGCCTCTGCCAGCAAAAATGGAGCTTGCAAAACATAGTCACGGAACCAGTAGTAACACGGGTTGAATCCCACCACTGGATAGGTAGTTACTGATTTAAAGAATCATTTCTACAAAGATAGAAATATACTGAAACTCCGTACAGTATATAAAAATTAAGGCAGTTTAGAAGATATTCCTTACTTACAAGAACTTCTAGTACTAGAATTTGAAATTAGATCAGTATTCTCGATCATTGTGAAGTTGGAAGGCTATAGGAATTGATGGGTTTGTTTAAAAGCCACCAGACCCTGGGCAGCTTACAACTCAACCAAGGGAATTTGAAGCATATTTACAGATATATGGCAAGCAACAGAAAAGAATTATTAGTTCTAATGAAGCTATCCCAGTAAATATAAAGAATGTCAGAGTGAGCCATAGATTGGATGAGATGTACTGTACATACCATTTACCAGAGAACGACTTAACAGATTGCACAAGTTGTCATACAATATACTTAATTTCATGTGCTAAGAAAATAATGCTTGCTGTTGCATCATCCAATGCAGATTTAGAACCCTACATGGAGAGGGAGATGCCAGGTGTTTGAGCTAGTTTTAGAAAAGGCCAAACAAAGAACATGAGACATTATTGCTGATGCATACTGGATAATTGAGAAAGCCAAAGAATACCATAAAGAAGCCGACATATACTTCATTATAGAAAAGCCTCTGATTGTGCAATCATGTCAAATTTTGGAGTGTCTTTAGGAAAATGGAAATCGAAGAACATCCTGTTCTCATGTGAAGGCTATGCACAGAACAGGAAGCCACAGTCTAGACAGAACATGGCCAATTCCAGGTTGGCAAAGGAGTAAGACAAGGTTATATCCTCTCCCTTATTTATTCAACTTACACACCAAATATATGTTAAGGAAACCTCAATGGATTGGAAGTAAGTACGGTTTTAAAATTAGAGCAAGAAATATCGATTACTTGCACTTTGCTGGTGATAATATTCTGATGAGAATAAAAATGCAAATAATCTGCAAACTAATAATGAAAGTCAAGGAGCATAGTTAAATAATGAGACTAAGTAAAGATTTAACTAATGACAGCAGGCTAGGTAAAATTGACAGTGCAGATAGTGAATGGTGGATAGCTTTTGCCTTTTAGGAACCAGCAATCATGAAATACATCACAGATTGGAATATGGTAAAATAGCAAGGAAAACTGGTAAAGATGCCAGCATGTGTCTATACTTATAAAAATCAGAATCGTGTCTTTCTCTGTGACTATGGATGAAAAGCTGGACTTTGAAGAAGAAATCCCAAGATTTAGATAAACTAGAACATTGGAGAAACATCTTACCAAATAACAAAAAACATTTCTGTTTTGGGACAAAAAACCCCAAGTGAAGTGGCCCCTGAAGTCATCACCCTGATTTAAAGAAGACTCTATTAGTTACAGTGAAAAATTCCAGTGGAAACCCACTCAACTACAAAGCTTTTATAAACATTAACATAATCCTCGTTTAATAAAGCAACACAAATCATGTAAATCTATCACGTCACTTCCAGAAAACCCCAACCAAACCTACATGGAAAAAGAACATCACATTTTTTTCTTCTAAAATGCAAGGAATCTAGGATGGCACCCAAAGTATTCACTTTATGTTTGGATTTTTTCACTCACATTTCTAGTAAGTCATTTTATTGAATATTCCTAATGTAGATTTTAAAATGACAAACTGAGTTACACATATACAAGTAATCCTCAATTTACAACAGTTCATTTAGTTCTAACCGTAGAACTCCACTGAAAAGTGACATGACCATTTTTCACACTTATGACCATTGCAGCATCCTCATAGTCACATGATCAAAATTCAGAGCTTGGCAATCGACTCATATTTATGATGGTTGCAGTGTCCAGGGGTCACGTCACCACCTTTTTTCAAAACCACCTGGCAAACAAAGCCAATGGGGAAGCCAGATTCACTGAACAACCGTGTTACCAATTTAACAACTGCAGTGATTCGCTTAACAACTGTGGCAAGAAAGGTCGTAAAATGATGTAAGGTCCCAGAAGCTTTCCCAAGCGAAAGAGTGAGACTCGAGACAAGGCTTGCAAAATAACAGCTTTTTTATTCTTTGGCCAAAGCAAAAAGTCTGGGTGAATACTATGTCCAAAACATACAGACAAAACGCATGTTAAGGAATAGCCACACCCTGCGAGAGTGGCTCAGAGTATTATATACATTTTATGCTGATAGAAACTAAGTTTATCCAATCAGACACAAAGATTTATGATTAATGTGGGCAATGTCTTACCCATGCCCTCCCCTTCTTTATCCATGGAGCGTTCTTTCATATGGACGTGCTCTGTCCATACTTTGTTATTTTACATGGTATCCCTTGTCCTTGTGTGTTGGTGCTCCTGGGCAGCCCCCTCCCCTTATCTGTGGAGCAGGATGTTCCTGGGAATTGTCTCCAAGGGTGTGTCTAGCTCTGAAATAAATTGCAGAGGCGAGAAACCAGATAGAAAAGGACACAATTCTCTTACAGAATGATTTTTTTTATTTATTTTATTTTGTCAAGCGATTATTAGATAATAGGTATAAGTATAAACATGGTTATGAATACATGAAATGGATAGAATAAGAAAAAAAAATAGGACAGGGACGGTAGGCACGTTGGTGCACTTATGCAAACAAATGATTTCCATCCTTAGCAAAATAGTACAAGCAACTTTAACAGATGCAAAGAGCAACGGTTAGATTGATTCATGTCACAATGTCCTTTCAGTGGGACAAAATTCACTCGACCACTACCTCGCTTATTAACCACAGAAACGTTGGGGATCAATTGTGGTCGTAGGTCGAGAACCACCTGTACTCAGACTACCTTTTCTTTTTTCTCCTGACCAGCCTAGACTTCCCACCTGAACCGGCCGCTTTTCAAGAAGCCAAGGACCAGAGGTGGTATTCAGCAGGTTCTGACCAGTTCTGGAGAACCGGTGGCAGAAATTTTGAGTATTTCAGAGAACTGGCAAAGCCCACCTCTGACTGGCCCTGCTCCCACCTCTTCTCTGCCTCCCATGGAGTCCCAGCTAATTGGCTGGGTCTTCTTTGGTTGCCCTGCACAGGAGAATGGAGCTGGAAAGTAGGTTAGTGGAGTGAAGAAAGAATGGGGATTTTACAGTATCCTTCCCCTGCCACATCCACCAAGCCAGACCCACAGAACTGGTAGTAAAAAAAAATTTGAATCCCACCACTGCCAAGGAAGGACTACAAATGCCATCACTCCCCGCCCCACAAGATGCTACTGGATGATGGTCCCAAGCCAGTTCAAGAGAGAAGCGAGCCGTCCGCGTTGTATTTCTCCTTTGCCCATCAACCGTCCCCACGGCAGCATTGCTTTAAACTAGTTAATCCTTATAAATGAATGGTCGTGGAAATGTGGCTTCCCCCTCCCCGCCCCCGTTACGGAAAAGACACCGAGCGACCGTTAACACGCAAGCCCGAAATAACCGCTCTTCCCCCTCCCACTTGTTTCGCTTTCGGCGCGTGGCCCGAAGGCGTGGCCGACGACGCCCCGCCCTCTATGAGCAAGCTACCGTATTCCTTGCCCTTTGGCCGCGGGAGGCACCGCCCTCCTGGCGGCCGGACCAATCAGCGAGCGCCCTGTTGGCCAAGCCGGGTTCCATGCAGCAGGGAGTCCAAGATGGTGGCGCTCGGGGCTGGGAGGGACGGCTCGGCGGCGGTGGTGACCGCGAGGAAGCTCTTGGTCGCCGCGTGTCTGTGCTTCAGCAGCCGCTTCCTCCCCTCGGCAGACGCCACAGGGCAGGCGGAGAGCGACGGCAGTCCCAGTGCGGCGGGGCCTCACCGGCGGTTCGAATACAAGTACAGTTTTAAGGGACCGCACTTGGTGCAGCCGGACGGATCGGTGCCCTTCTGGGTATTTACGGGCAGTAAGTAGCCGTCGTTCCTGATCTGGGGATCTATTCTGAGGGATCAGCGATGACCCTTGGGAAGGGCCTCTGGGCATACACAGAGTGCAGTTGGTTGGCGGCTCAGCTTGTGGGGCTCGTGGTTGTCTTACAAATCAAGGAAGAGATTTCTCTATAGTCTTAATAGGAACATATCAAAACGATTTAGGGGAGTGTTTAAAAAAAATCGATTTTTCTTGCATCGCCGTCTTCTCTCCAAAGGTAACATCCAGCCTTTGTCGGCTGCCGCCTCATCTTTCTTTAATGCGAATGGGTGTAAAGGAATGGACATTTTCGTTTTTCAATCCCAGAGATGGGTTGGGTTGAGAGAGTGACTGGCCCAAAGCTACAAAGTTATCTGTGTGGGTTGAAAGAATTATAAAGTATTCTTTCACAACTTGCCCTTTAGAGATAAATATTGCAAAGAATCCATCAAAGTGTTTCTTAATGGGAGTGAACCCCATTAATCACTCTTGAACCATTAGCACAGACATATTGCCTTCTCCTGTGCAGATTCATCTTATAAATCCCTAGAAATTGGTAATAGAAAAGCAATTACTTGATCCACAATTTATCTACCTGGCAAAAGCCAAAGTTTCTCTTCTTGATGAATCCCAAAGGGGCTTTTTCAAGAGACAACTGGACTTTTCTTGAGACAGCTTGGTGACCTGGATGACTGGGAATCTCCATAAGGCATTTAGCTCTACTTGATGAGGATATCTGGAAAAGAAAACCAGTTTGCTGTAGTAGTTAAGGTGCTGGCCTAAAACTCAAGAGACTGAGTTCTAGTCGCACCTTAGGCACAAAAGTCAGGTGGGTGGCTTTGGACCAGTCTAACTCTCTCAACCCAACCTAACACTCAGGATTGTTGTTCTGGTGAAAATAGGAGTAAGGAGGAGTATTAGGAATCTTTGTCACCCTGAATTGTTTATAAAAATAATAAAGGCAACATGTACATAATAAATTTGATGCTCTGAGTAGGTTAGCATTGGTCCACATTGCCAATGTTTTGGAGCAACCTAATACAATCACCAGGGTAAGTAGGATACAAAATGTTATCAAGTTCCTGGGCAAATGTACTCATTGAAATCAAACCCAGATTGACCATATTACTGTATACCAGTGTTTTCCATATTTGGCTATTTTAAAATGTATGCACATCAACTCCCAGAATTTCCCTGACTAGGGAAATCCATGCATCTTTTGAAAAACACTAGCCTATAAAAAAATAACACTGTTTGCAACATATGATATAGTGAGCATATGATTACTGTTCAAGTGATCATATACTCACCATATCATATGTAGCAAGATTTTTTTAATAGTATCTTGAAGATTCCATGAAGTCTCATGTTGGATGAGTGGAATGAGAATTCTCAAATAATCTTATCTCTTCTATACTAATAAATACTTTCCATTACTCTCAAAATCTGCAAGTAGTCCCCTTCTTCCTGGTGTTTCTATTCCATACTTACTTAACATTGTCATTGAAAATTGTAAAAGTTACCTTTCTCCTTCTTGGGAAACTAAATAATTGAAGTCAAACTTTAAAATTTCATATTTGAGAAGTCTTCCAGCTCTTACGTTAATATTTTTCTACTATAATGGAAGATGGCATTCTTCGCACTTTTGCCTTTGTGGCATAATGTATTGGTACAGGTACTATAATACTTTATTGTTAAAGTTTATTATGTGCTTAAATCATAATTTGTAAAAGGTTTTAGGTTTTCAGGACCTGCTAGTAGAGTATTTCAGCTATTTACTGTTTCCATTGAGAATTCTGTTTTCTAAGGCAGATGACTAATAATTACCTTTCATTATATGAAATCAACCATATCATACAACATTGAGGTGTGAAGGTGTTTCAGTAAGAGGTCTTTGGATCCCTGGTTCCTTCATTAAATTCATATTTTCCTGCTCTATTTTGGAATTATTCTATTATATAAGTTGACTAAATTTGAAATAATACCCTTCTGCTTTAATCTTTATAGCTAGAAATGTCTTTTGTCTGTGTTCATGACTGCAGGGTGATAATTTATATTCTGCCATACGGTTAGAATGCATATGAACAGATGGCAAATGTGATCCATTGGATATTTCAACTTTAGCATAATAACATGCTTTCATTTCTTCTTAATCTTACCTAGACTTGAAGTTAAAGATCAGATTTAAAGGAGTGACTTGTTCATATGTCAGATAGAATGCAAATATCAAAATATGACTGAGTATCTTTTGTTCAATGTGTAAAACTAAGCTGATGTCTCCTTTTTTTTTTTTTTGGCCTGTCAATCAGTTCCTGATTATTTGCCATTCAATTTCCTATTCTTGAGTAGTTGAGTCAAATTTTGGAATTGACAGTATAAACTCTGGCAATATGGTGATTCATCACTACAGCAGAGGTGTCTTCTGGACTTCAATTCCAGAATTCTGAGATTTAAAAGTCCATAGTTCCCAAGGTTGGACATCCCTGATCTGTAGAATGAAAGACTGCCTTGTCCTGTCTTACATATGATCAGAATACTCATTCCTGGTACATAGACACACTTTTAAATTTTTTATCCAACCTAATTTATAATAAATTGTTTATCTGATGCTGATAACATTAAATAGTTGTTACTTTTGAACTCTGTTTTTGCGACAACTGACTCTAGGCTTTGCTTTTTTTAAAAAAAGTGACATGTTGACTTTTTGTTACTGATTAAATCAACACTGGAAATACAAAGCAAATTACCTTTGATATTAACTCCAATTCCTGGACAAAAGCTAGCATTTAACCTAATAGCTTTTAAATTAGAATTGAACAGTTAAGAAAGTGCTGTGTTAATCTTTAAAACAATTTGGAATCAGATTACACAAATTGTTGCTTATTAGCGTGCTTCCTAACACCTTTTGGAATATAGTATTGCAATTGAAGAGTTTACTATGCATGTTTACTATAACCTGCAAAATGGAATATAAATATATATTGTGATGTACGGTCAGCCTGCCTTTCATTTATGAAAATTGATTCTTTGAGGTCTGTTTTGCAGACCGGGGTTCCCCAATCTCTGGTCCGTAGACCAGCAAACAGGCCGCAACATGCCAGAAACAGGGCCGTGCAAACAAGCGCCCCATCCATGGGATGCAGGCAGCACATGAACACTGCCCCCATTCCACAGAAAAACTTATCTCCAAACCGGTCCCCATTGCCCCAAAGGTTGGGGACCGCTGTTCTAAACTGTGTACAGTAGTGCCTAGCTCAGGAAAAGCACAGTGTGTGTGTGTGTGTGTGTCCCCGTGATAAGATTAGGAGTTTCTTTTGGATTAGGTCCTGAATTCCTTTAATCTCGATACTGCTGGATAACATATCTATCTCTGCAAGACTTAATGCAGAGCTTAACCAATATGAAAGAAACAAGAGTGCCTAAATCTTATTTCATTTTGCTAGTTAATTTTGATAAGTCAGAGAGAAGCAAGACACAGAGAATCAATTCACTGGGGTCCAGGATCCAATGGGGCTGCTGTTCTGACCCAAGCCTTGTTCAAATTAAACAAATACAAACTGTGTATAAAAGCAAAACTTTTTTTAATGTGGCACTGGGAATTCTTTGCATTCCCAACCAACGGTTATTTAAACTTAATTGTCCTAGATAAAAGCAAGCCTTTTCAAGGTTGTAAAAGGCTGCCAAGACCAGAAATCTATTTACTGATAAATATCAACCAACAAGTTTCACAAACAAACCAGAGTTCGCAGGGCTTCAACGAGGAGTCAGAGTCTAAAGAACTTCTTTGCTTCCAGCAAAGAGCATATCCCCGAGGGCTGGTTTTTATCCCTTATGGGAAGGGCCATCCCCTTCCAGCCTTACTCCCGAGTTGCCCTTGCTGCTTCAACTGCTCTCTCCATCGAGCAGCCCTGCCCACACACGTGCACTGGGCGCAGGCTCCCCAAGGTCCTCTGCTTCACTGCTGCCAGACTCCAAAAGCTCCGAAGGCAGCACCCCACTCTCCGATAGTCCTGGCCCCATCCCTGCAACCAGACACAGGACCCTCGTCCAAGTCCTCCTAGCCTCCCTGACTGGTTCCCTTTCGTCCTCGCTGTCAGAGACCTCTGCCGTCTGCACCTGCTGTTGGCAAACCACAACAGCTGCCAAGCTGGATGTGCCCAACAAACTCCTGGCTCTCTGCTATGCTACACACTGTTTAATGCTACTTTGTTCTTGCTAGGATGTATCTGGTTCATGCCAGATCTAACTCTACAGTATCCACAAACTAACTGTTTGGTTTCTACATCCCAGATATATATAGTAATGTGTTTTAGGACTAAAATTGCCTGAAGTTCCAGCCTTACAATTTGCAAAGCTAACTCAAGTTCCAAAAGCACTCCCCAACCCAGAAATTTCTTTTACATTTGAAACCTGGGAGGCGACTAGCGAGGCAAACAGCTATTTCTGAACTTAAAAGCAGATTTTAAAACCTTCGGTGCTTTTGTGTTCCCGATGACTAGCTTTGTTCATTGTGGTCAAAGTAGTCCTTGAATTACGACCACAATTGGGATTGAAATTCCATCACTAAGCGATGCGGTTGTTAAGTGAGTCTTTCAGCCCCACTCATTTCACAAGGTGGTAGTGGGCAAAATAGGAGAAAGGAATGTTAAGCGTGTTTGCTAGCTTGAGTTATTTTTTAACAAATAATAAAGGCAGGATTTTTAAAAAATCTAATGTAATTTTGGGGGAATTCTTTTAACAAGTATGGTTTTTGACATATTACTAAAAATGGTGGTCTTCCTTTTTAGATGCTATCCCCAGTGCCGATCAGATCAGAATAACTCCTTCATTAAAAAGCCAAAGAGGATCTGTATGGACGAAAAGCAAATCCATATTTGAATACTGGGAGATTGAGGTGACCTTCCGAGTGACTGGAAGAGGAAGAGTAGGAGCTGATGGATTGGTACGTTTAGTTTAGTTTATTGTTATTGCACATCGTATAACAAAATCAAACACCATCTTCAGTGCACATCATGAAAATAAGCACAAACACACATGCTTCACACTCCACACATTGAATTGAAGACTCCTGACACCACACCAACACTGCACTATACAGTAGAATTCAACAGAGCTACTGCCCTGGGATAGAAGCTGTTTTTCAGCCTATTTGTCCTTGCTTTTTTTAATTCTGTACCGTCTGCCAGATGGTAATAGTTTTTTTAAAAGGGTGCCCAGGATGAGATGGATCTTTGAGAATGTTTTGAACTTTCTTAAGGCAGCAGGAGCTATAAAGCTCTTCTAAAAAGGGGAGACGTAATACCAGCTGCAGTTTGCAAATGCTGGGTTGGAGGTTAACAAAACTGCGTTCTGAGGCCCGAGTGCTGCTCTGTGGCGGGCTGAACTCTTGTCGTCCTCTTCAGCTCCTTGGTGGGGGCAGGAAAGGAGCCTCCATGGGTCCTTGGTGATGGGCAATGGTGATGTCACCAACTAATCCTTTCAACCCAGAAGCAGGTTGGTGGGTTAAGTGGGTTAAATGGTGCCTTCCAACATGAATGGGATGGGAATGGGTCGGGCGTTTGCAAACGTGGCAGTTACATGAATTGGGAGTGCCTACAAATTGCTCAGATTTTCATGTGTCTGAACAGGCAATCTGGTATACTGATGGACAAGGATTAGACGGCCCAGTTTTTGGTGCAGCAGATAACTGGAATGGTGTTGGCATCTTCTTTGACTCCTTTGACAACGATGCAAAGGTGAGTGAAAGGACATTGAGGGATATGCTGTGGGTTGAACTTTAAATAATTTGTCTGGACCTACTTGGTTTTTCAGTCTTCATATCTTGTCCTATCTTTATGCTTATTTTTATTTCCTTCCCTCACAGAAAAACAACCCTGCAGTGATTGTTGTCGGCAATAATGGCAAGCTCCATTATGACCATCAAAAGTAGGTTGACTTTGATCTGATCTGTCTTGATTTTCCAGAAGAAAAATAATATTTATTTATTTATATTTATATTTTTATGTTTTCTTAAGTTTTTGCGGGTACTTACATGTACGGTATTCAGCTTTGTTCGGGTATTTTCCCACGTCATTATAGTTGTGCTTTTAAAGTTGTAGAAACGTTTCGGCAGAATCTCATCTGCCTTCATCAGGCTTCTGTATTGAGTTCACCTGTGAGTCAGACTTTTACAGCCTTTTCTGTTTTAAATTTGGTGCTCGCCTATGCTGTGCCAGAATGGTTTTTTCTTCATCCTGATTGGTTGGGAGTCTTGAATCAGGATGAAGAAAAAACCATTCTTCTTTTCTGACTGCGTTCTGTGTTCTGTGATGCGTGCACAAGAACACAGTCGGAAAAGAAGAAAATACTTCCTCCCTTTTCCAACACCTTAAAGCCACAGGACATGACATTAATTTTGAGGGAACCAAATTAATCTCCAATACTGAACACTTCAACAAGAGAATAATCAGGGAAGCCATCGAAATAGAGAAACACCCCCGTAACATGAATAAACGGGATGATGCCTCCCACCTACCAGACATCTGGAAACTAGCCCTCACCAACAAACGAGTCCCAGCCAATCTGCAAACATCAACTCCATCAACCAATCAAGAAATGACAACACAGTCAACCTCCCCACCAGTGTATATAGGGAGACAGCAGCTCCAATCACACTTTGCTCGCACAAGCACGGAGCCGAAAGCACCAGCCTGAAGTTGGCGAGTGGGACCTCATCAAAACGTTGCCAAGATACTCTCAATCTTACACGGGAAAAGACCCGAACACGCCAAGACCTGCATACATGTACCTGTGAAAATCTACGAAAATATATATGTGGGGGGGGGGGTATTCAGCTTTGTTCGGGTATTTTCCCTTGCTTTTCAAGGGCAGCTCCAATGTAGAGCAGATTGCAGCAGTCCTCTCATAAGGTTACCCAAGCATGAGCAATCAAATTGGCTCGAAAATACATTTCTCGGTCCCCAGGCCAAGTGGTAGAAGTTCAATGGCTAGAGCAGTTTAGATCATTTTTGTCACTTGTCTCTTAAAAGTGAAATTCTATCCCACTTTCTTATCCTTCCCATCAGATTCCTTAAAAGTCTTGGCTCATTTCTTCTTTGCCACGCTAGTCCTTGCTCTGCCATCTCCTCAGCTCATAACTTCACCACCTTCTCCTCATGTATGGTGACAATGCCAACCTTTTGCTACCCTCACCATGAACCGCCAACCTAACTAAGGACATACCTCCTGCTTGTAATCTTGCAGCTGCCTAGTTTGTTAAAGTAGAGGTCTTTTCAGAAGGTTTATCCATTGTTCCCAGGGTTTTTTATTTGTTTCATGAGCCTTCCCACATCCATTCCAGGTTCAAGACTGACATCTTAATGATGGATGTGTGCTGGCGCAGGCCACAGTAAACAATAACCATACTTCTTCTTAATCCAGGTTTAGATATTAAGTATTTCAGTCATGGGCTAAGGTGTTATTTGGTGAGATTGTAGTTTTTATTCATTGAATACAAGTAGTCCTCAATTTACAACCATTCACTAAGTGACCAATCAAAGTTACAACGCAAAAAAAAAAAACCCTGTGAAAAGTTACTTATGACTGGTCCTCACATTTATGACCATCATAGCATCCCTGGAGCCTCATAATCCAAATTCAGGTGCTTGGCAACTGGCATGTTTTTACAATGGTTGCAATGTGCCAGAGTCATCTGATCACCTTTTGTGACTTTACCAGCAGGTTCCCAACAAGCAAAATCAATGGGGTAAACCAGATTCACTTAATGACCACTGATTTCACTGAACAACCGCAGTGATTCGCTTAAAAATCATGGCAAAAAAGGGAAAAGTGGAAGTTCTGGTCCCAATCCTGGTCATAAGTCAAGGACTACTTCTAGACAGCTTCTATTTTATGTTATTCAGATGGACCGTATGTCGTGTACATGGGTCTTTAATTTTCATCTGTGGATTATCCTGACTTGCCAAATTTGTATTGATAAGATGTTTCTGTTTTAAAGTGATGGATCCACGCAAGCGTTGGCATCATGTCAAAGAGATTTTCGTAACAAGCCTTATCCCATCCGTACAAAGATTATTTACTATCAGAAGACACTATCTGTAAGTAATTCCAGCTCTTATTATATTGTCCCATATGTATATTTAATGATGTGTTTTTAAATAGGAACTCATGAGTTAAAAGTATACTTTGGAAGTGGGAAGAGAAGTGTGGCAGTCATAATGTATCACCATCGATAAGATCTTTCAGATCTTTCTCAGTCCCAAGACGCAAAGCTTGAGACCCAGAAACAGACTGTTTTGTCTTGAATATATAGAATTCTTTATTGGCCAAATGTGATTGGACACACAAGGAATTTGTCTTAGTGCAAATGCTCTTAGTATACATTAAAAAAAAAGATACATTCGTCAAGAGTCAAGAATCATCAGGTACAACACTTAATAATAGTTATAAGGTACAATAAGCAATCAAATCATACTAGGAAACAGTCAATATAGATCGTAAGGATACAAGCGACAAAGTTACAGTCATGCAACCACAAGTGGGAGGGGATGGGTGATAAGGAGTGATGAGAAGATTAACAGTAATAGTAGTGCAGACTTGTAATAGTTGAACAGTGTTGAGGGAATTATTTATTTAGCAGAGTGATGGCTTTCAGGGAAAAACTGTCCTTGTGTCTAGTTATTCTGGTGTGCAGTGCTCTATAGCATCGTTTTGAGGGAAGGAGTTGAAACAGTTTATGTCCGGGATGTGAGGAGTCTGTTTTCATAGCCCTTTTTTTGACTGGTGCAGTATACAGGTCCTTGACAGAAGGCAGGTTGGAAATAATTGTTTTTTCTGCAGTCCTAATTATCTCTGAAGTCTGTGTCTGTCCTGTTGGGTTGCAGAACCAAACCAGACAGCTATAGAGGTGCAGATAATAAGACTCAATTCCTTGGAGGACAAAAGAGATTTTTCATGGACTTTAAAATAATCATACTGGCCGAGGATGATAATTGAAAAAAGCCATTTGTCTGACATAATTTAATATTTCTACTAAAATGATTTAGGTCACAGGATTGGCAGAAAAGCCTTAGTTGTCTTATTCAACTAATGAACTACGTACAGATCAACTAGATGGACCAGTGTCTATAAAGATTCTTAGTAATTCAGGTCATGGTTGTCCCAAAAATGCTTTTCCAAAAGGAAACTGAACTTTCTTGTTTTGTTTTTTTTCCTTAAAAATGTTTCACTTCTAATCTAAAAGGTTTCTTCAGTTCATAGACCAGTCCTGTCTAACCTGCAGTCCATGGGCCACATGCAGCTCTGGATAGCTAGTAATGCGGCCCTGCATGATTGCTATTGTGACTTAGCAATAGCAATAACACTTAGATTTATATACCGCTTTACAGTGCTTTACAGCCCATTCTAAGCAATTTACAGAGTCAGCCTATTGCCCCCAACACGTTGGCTCCTCATTTTACCGATCTTGGAAGGATGGAAGGCTGAGTCAACTGTGAGCCAGCGAGAATCGAACTGCTAAACTGCAGGCAGCCGACTGGCAGCCAAAGCAGCCTGCAGTACTGCATTATAACCATTGCACCACCATGACTGTTTATATCAGAGGTCTCGTTCTCGCAGCCCGCGGGCCAATTGCGGCCCACAGGACGATATCCTGTAGCCCCCACCCTGATATGAAAGTATAATATTAGTGTATAATGTAAATATAAAGTATAATATAAAGTATAATATTATGCGGCCCAGCCTCACCCAGACTCTGCCTCCAGCGGCCCCCAGGTAAATTGTGTTTGAGACCCCTGGTTTATATACATTCACTATATTATATATTTTATGTGCCATCCAAGGCAATTCCTCTTTACTTTCTGTTTCATGTAGAGTAAGTAAGCACACTACAGGCCATCACTGTGCAGAAACCATTTTACTAGAGCAGGGGTCCCCAAACTTGGCAACTTTGTGGACTTCAGCTCCCAGAATTGCTCAGTCAGCCAGCTTTGCTGACTGGAATTCTGGGAGTTGAAGTCCACAAGACTTAAAGTTGCCAAGTTTGGAGACCTGTGTGCTAGAGAGTGAGTAATACAACAGGAATAGGAAATGCATCACAGAATCAATGGAGATGAATCCTAGAGTGGCTATGTGATACAGGAAACAACTACAATAGAGAGGAATGATAGAGCTGCATGTAAGATAGACATAACACCTGTAACGTGCAGCCCAGCCAAGCCAAAAGGTTGGGCAACCATGAGATAGATAAATGGCCTAATTCTGTATCAAGTAACGTCATCTCTGTCTTGTTTCTTCCAAGGTATTAATAAACAATGGCTTTACTCCAGACAAAGAAGACTATGAGTTTTGTGCCAAAGTTGAAAACATGGTACTGCCTCCTCAGGGCTACTTTGGCATCTCTGCAGCAACAGGTGGCCTTGCAGGTGATTTTACCATTCAGGTTACTTTTCCGCTGATTATTTTGCCCAAGAAATTTTTTCTGTCATTGGGATAGATTGAGTCAAAATGCCTGCAGACTTAATTTCTGTTTAAGAAAAACCCTGAGGCTGGTACAAAGATGATTGTCTTTCTGGATGGCAACAGAAAAATTAAATAGACTGAGTGTATGGGATCAAGCAGTGGTCCCCTTGCCACTTGTTTACGTCATGTAGAAGATGACAGACGTGTCCTTTTCAGCCACACCCTAATCTAAATTGAAGGTGTGTTTAAAGGACTGGTATTCTCAGAAAATGGGACGCCGTGGGTCAGTGGCTAAGACTCTGAGTTTGTCGATCAGAAAGGTCGGCAGTTTGGCTGTTCGAATCCCTAGCACCGCGTAACGGAGTGAGCTCCCGTTACTTGTCCTAGTTTCTGCCAACCTAGCTGTTTGAAAGCATGTAAAAAATGCATGTAGAAAAATAGGGGACACTTTGGTGGGAAGGTAACAGTGTTCCGTGCACCTTCGGCATTTAGTCATGCCAGCCACATGACCACAGAGACATCTTCGGACAGCGCTGGCTCTTTGCCTTTGTAACGGAGTTGAGCACCGCCCCCTAGAGCCGGAAACGATTAGCACGTATGTGCGAGAGGAACTTTTATCTTTATTCTCAGAAAAAGAATTCCCTTTTCTTTTCAGTGTCCATTAATCTCTCAGTCTGCTTTGAAATGTGTCCAGTTCATTGTTCCATGGATCTTATAGGAGAGGACTGGGGTATAGAGGAATGTAAGCCCAAAGCAGCAGTGGTCCCTTGGAACCCAACTATGCATTGGTATAATAACAAAGGCATTGTCTCTCAACTTTTAGTCCATTTTAAGATGTCTGGACTTCGAGTCTCAGAATTCCCCAGCCAAGGCTAAGAAACATTGAACCAAAGTGAAACATTGAACACCTCAAACGAAAAGGAAACGCCATGGCTGAAATCCAGACCATAAAGTGTTTTGGATGACCAATATTTGAAATTCACCTTTAAATTCACCTGCAGAGAACTAGAATGTGCCCTTGTGATTAAGTAATTTTTTAAAAAATTGATGTACAAGATCTGCCAAACCATTTATTGAACCTAGAATTGTAGGGAACTCCTTTGCCCCCTTCTGCTTTTTGTCCAAGGCAACCTGTGATAAATATGCACAACTGGTTTAGACATTTATCTATCTATGTATCTATCCTCAGACATAAATTTCCTCCCACATGGTTAGAAAAAGCATAGCTTACTAAAATGAGTGAGTTCATTCACATTTCCTTGCTGTTCTTCGATGTGGATCCCATCTTATTAGTCCACAGTTAATGAAAGTGTGTTGCCAGTTTTGGCCATAGACAAACATTCATACATACAACATTCCTAATGTTGTTGACCTTTGTGTGTTCCTGGCCAGATAATGTGTGAATTGAGATGTCTTTTAAATTGCTAAGTCATTCTACTGAGTTAGGATAATGTAGACTAATTCTTTTGACACATTTCTGAACCTTTTATCTAGATGACCATGATGTCTTGTCATTCCTAACATTTCAGTTGACTGAGCCTGGCAAAATGACGGTAGGTATCTTTGGGTTACATATTTGTTCTGCATGCTCACTGTGGATTTTGGAAGAAAGGGTGTTTCTGCATTTGTTTTAATGCTTGAAAATGACATTTAAGAATATGCAGAGAGAGCATTCCCAATGAAACAGGACAGTAATATGGAACTATGTTGCAAATCAACTATGTCAAAACTTTGAGTAGAGTACCGTATATACTCGAGTATAAGTCGACCCGAATATAAGCCAAGGCACCTAATTTTGCCACAAAAAACTGGGAAAACTTATTGACTCGAGTATAAGCCGAGTTTTTCAGCACATTTTTTGTGCTGAAAAAAAAACCCCTTGGCTTATACTCGAGTGAGATTCCCTCTGAAAGAAAAATAGTGTGGAGCTCCGGAGCTGGCAGCCGCTTCCGTGTTTCCTTTGCAACTTGTAAGCATGGGCGTAATCGGAAGCAGAAAAGTTCTTGCATGAGGATATATTGTTTTTTCTTTATTTAACTCTTTTTTTGGGGGGGGAAGACCCACCGTCATGTGAGAATGCTCAGACACGAAATCTATCCGCCTGAAAATAAGTGTGTGTGTGTGGGGGGATTTTAACAGAGGGAAGATATAGGGAGAAGGCAAAAGCGACAGAAGATCCTTCAGGGGAAACTGAGGGGGAGACTCACCCTTGGTCCAGATGAGCCCCCTTCCCCGCCCCTAAGGAAGCAGAGGCAGCCAGCAAGGGCAGGCAAGCCCCGCTTCGCGGACTCCATCCGTCCTCGCTCCCACCCACCCACCCAAAGCCACGAAGTCCCCCAATCGCGCAGCCCAGAATCGCCCTCCCCTCAGAGGGCAGCAACGATGCCTGGTGTTTCCTGAAACAAGAAGCACCACCATGCAATGAAAGCGCCCTGGCTCTAGGCTCAGAAAACAACGCGAGCTGAGGTGGCTTCGTTTCCTCAGCCCCAGCTGCTTTCAGTCCGCTCAGGAGGAGGAGGAGGTGGCGGCGGCTCGCGTTGTTTTCTGAGCTCTAGGCATGGCTTCGGCTCCGCTAGGCTTCATTTTCTCAGCCCCAGCTGCTTTCAGTCCGCTTGGGAGGAGGAGGAGGAGGAGGTGGTGGTGGCAGCGGCTCGCGTTGTTTTCTGAGCTCTAGGCTCGCGATCTCAGAAAACAACACGAGCCGAGGGCGATTCTTTTGGAAAACTAAACTTTTTTAAAAAAAAAAACAGGCTAATTATAGATTTGTAATGGAATTATAGATGTAGAGTATGTATATGTTTTGTGGTCTTTCCATCTATTTTAATTATGCCAGGAAAATGTGGAAGATTAGAGAGGTCAGAAACGAAAGTTAGTACTAGGAGTACTTTAACCATATTCAGGCAGTCGTCATCACACAATTATGTTCCCAGAAGGAAGGGTGTTGTGTCCTGTTGGCCGCCGGCCCCTCCAGCAACCAAATCAGATGAGGAGGAGGCGTAAGAGTCAGGGCCAACTTCAAGGCAACCTGAGAGCTCTGAGGGGGAAGAGGGAATGAAGCTGGCAGAGAGAGAGGCAGAGGCAGAGCCTCTCTTCTTGTAAAGGCAATCAGGTTGCACCTATGAGCCAGTTCAGCTTCTTCAAAGTGTTCCTTGGATGCCCCAAAATATTAACGCAAGAGTGCCTGATGCCAATAGTGCCTGTCAAATTTTAGGATGCCTTTTTACTCAGAATTGATTTCGTAGCCTCCACCAGATACAGACATTGCTGAAAAGGACAAGGAGAAATATCAAGAAGAGTTTCAGCACTTCCAGGAAGAGTTGGACAAAAGGAAAGAGGAATTTAAGAAAGAGCATCCGGACACACAAGGCCAGCCAGGTACGCAGTCAAGCGCTAGACTCGATGTAGGAAGCCAAGTCTTCATTGAAAGAATTGCTTTGCTAAATGGGCATTCTTTCTGGTTTGTTGAGAAACAAAACCAGAATGACTAGAGGAGCCTGCAGTTCTATGATTTTTTACAGGGGAATCCAGAGGGAAAAATAAAGAAACGATCTTTGCTTTGCAATGTGTTCTGTCTGCTATACGCATAAGTTCCTTTAGCATGTAGGTAAACTATACAGTAGGGCAGAGGTCCCCAAACTTGGCAACTTTAAGACTTGTGGACTTCAACTCCAACTATGCTGACTGGAGAATTCTGGGCGTTGAAATCCACAAGTCTTAAAGTTGCCAAGTTTGGGGACCTCTGCCCTACTGCATAGTTTACCTAGATGCTAAAGGAACTTATGCGTATAGCAGACAGAACGCATTGCAAAGCAAAGATCGTTTCTTTATTTTTCCCTCTGGATTCCCCTGTAAAAATCATAGAACTGCAGGCTCCTCTAGTCAGACTCCTCTGCAGTAGGGGAATTGTACCCTGCCCAAAAGCTTATTGTGGTTGTTTCCAAAACCTCTCCCTTGCCTTCTAGCATGAAGAAGAGCAAAAAGTTCCTTTTTTTCCTTAGTTTTGGGGGGCGGGTGTTTGGTTTGGAGAGGTGTGGTGTTGGAGGGGAAGGGGGTTTAAGAAATGTTATTGGGGCCTTAAAATGTGCAAAACCTTAGGACCCCTGTTTCATTCCTTTAAAATCCTTCTGACCTCCATTCTGAAAACGGATTCTGGTTTTGTCCATTTCAGGATTGTGGCCTTTAGTATGCCAAACAAAATTAGTGCAACCTTCAAACCTGCAGATATTGCGAGTTTACCTTTGCCCGTTGGTGGCTTTATTTCCTGTTTTTTAGAATACTATTTTTTATAAACCTGGTTTAAAAGATGAGAAGAGCCTGAGTTGCTTTTGGTTATAAATCGTTTCATCGGATTCCCCTTGGAAACCGCTTATGGGCTTTGTGCTTGTGGGGAGAAAAATGAAACGTTGACTTTCGATTTTGCCAATTAGATTGTTTTGATGGTATAGAAATGGCTGGTATATATTATTACACAAAAGTAAAAAGCTAAGATCTCAAATTATTACCATATTATACTGCACCAAAAGGAGCTGGAAATCGATGCCTTTTTTTCCCCCTCTGCCCTGCACTTTCTTCTCTTCCCCTTACTTTTTTCCATTACCTTTATTTTTCTTTGTACATTTTGTATTTTATATTTTGATAAACCAATACAATTTGTGAACTCAAAATAGTTCCATCAGATTCCCCCACTTTGTCCTGCAAAATCTCTCCTTGAAATTCTTCATCCACTCACTTGGATGAAAGTCCTGTTACTTCATCAAGACTCATAAATGGGATTTGCTTCAGGCACAGATATGTATAGGTCTATAATATTATGAAATATCACAAGTAGACAGTTCTTATTTAGAACTGCTCTTGTGCTTCCCTCTGGTTTGTCTGTCTTACTCAGAACATTCACATCAAAACACAGCAAGTGGTTAAGTATATGTTTAAATGCAGTTAGGTTGGAATCGTTTGACTCACCAGAATGTCTCACTTGTGTGGTTTTGTTTTAAAGTGGATGATATCTATGAGACGGTGGGTGATCGTGAGCTGAGACAGATCTTCGAAGGCCAAACTCGAATTCACCTGGAAATAAAACAGCTGAACAGGCAATTAGACATGATTCTGGATGAACAGAGAAAATACGTCTCTACGATAACAGAAGAGATTTCCAAAAGAGGGTCAAATGTCCCTAGCCATCAAGGGCAGGTATATTGTTAGTACACATGTTACGCAAAATACAATTCTGTATTTTGACAGTTTTGTCCTTTCGCTAACAGTTCTATGTTTCTTTTTTAAATTACAGGCTTCCCAGTTAGAGCTTGACAATATTGTAAAAGCTCAAGAAGAGGTTCTGAGACAAGTTGTGGAAATGAAGTAAGGATTCATGTGTGACAAACATAACATACCAGTTTATGTCCAACAGAGATTTCACATTATAAGATTGTTGTTGAGGTGTGAACTATTCCAATAAGTAGTTCTCTTTCTTTTTGCTCATTGAAATTCCACACACTCTGCTTATTTTTAGATGGTCTATCCATATACAGTTGTTTTTTTTAAATGACCCTTAGTGTTACCAATGTAGCAAATGCATTTGAGGTCCTTAATGCAGAGCTTGGGTAAACAAAGTCATATAACATTAGTGAAAGGAGATTGAGATCTTTCTGTCTCAACTAATGTGGAACTTTAGCTCGGCTGTTCCATTTCATTCGTTCTGTGGGTTCAAGAGGCAATTCAGCTCAGTTCATGTTTGACGTATGTTTATTTTAAAAGCTCAGGTGCATTAAACAGCATCTCTGATGTGAGCATTCTTGACTCTCTTTTCAGAAATTCCATGGGGGAAACTCAGCGTCTCGTCACTGGCATTCAGCACCACCCCGCTTCCTCTGGTGGGATCTACGAAACCACACAGCATTTCAACGACATTAAGGAACATCTCCATGTCGTAAAGAGGGATATTGAGCATTTAGTCCAGAGGAACATGGTATCTATTGTTATTTGCACCCTTTTGGGGGGTGTGTGAAAGGGAGGAGTGGTGTCCCCCAAAGCCAACATAATAGATGAGACTGGAAAACCCTGTCCCTGTTTAATTGCAAAGCTGTTCCACTGGTTTATTGTCCTCATTGTGAGGACGTTTCTCTTCAATCCCAAGTTGCTTCTCTCGATTAGTTTCCATCCATGGTTTCTTGTCCTGCCCTCAGGTTCTCTGAAAAATAAATTGACCCCCTTTTTGTGGCAGCCACTCAAATACTGGCATACTGCTATCATGTGCCCGCTAGTCCTTCTTTTCTCCAGACTAGCCATGTCCAAATCCTGAAACCGTTCTTCATATGTTTTAATTTGATAGATGATAAATGCTTTTGATAAATGATTTTGAGTACACTCATGGATTCGGCTTGTTGAAAAATCATCATCTTGTTTGTAATTTCAGCCATCAAATGAAAAACCCAAATGTCCAGAGTTGCCAAAATTTCCATCATGTTTATCCACAACACACTTCTTTATATTTGTAGCATTCCAGACGCTACTCTTCATTAGTTACATCATGTACAGGTAAGTGTCTACTTGGAACATACCTTGCAAACGGGGAGGAGCCTCGAGGAATAGAACTGAATGAGTGGCTCAGAAATGAACATGGGTCTGTTCTAAACAAGCCCTAAAAACGTATGAGGCACATAAAATTAAATTGTAAGAAACACAGGGAGAGATGCTGCTTATCCCTGACACCATAGGTTTTAAGATGCTGGTGCCTTGGTACAAATGCACTTTTGCCATTATGTTTGTGGAGTCTTTGCTATTCTTAGGAATTTTCAAACGTGCATTTAAAAAAAAACCCTTATAATTCACATTCTCACTGTCACATGTAACTATTTAGGATCCTTTTGGTCTTCTTTTGCTTAAGATTTAAAGTGCACTCTTGGAGTTTTGGGGAACTTAACAACAAGAACCTGTCCTCATCAAAACACTCCTTCATTGAGGAAATACTTGGTTCTCACACACTTTAGCAATAACAATAGCACTTATACTTATATACTGCTTCACAGTGCTTTTTACAGCCCTCTCTAAGCAGTTTACAGAGTTGGTAAATTGCCCTCAATAATCTGGGTCCTCATTTTACCCACCTAGGAAGGATGGAAGGCTGAGCCAATCTTGAGCCTGGTGAGATTCGAACTGCCAAATTGCAGGCAGCTAGCAGTTGGCAGAAGTAGCCTGCAGTACTGCACTCTAACCACTGTGCCACCACAGCTCTTTAGCAACCTTTTGAAATCTGCATTCCCAAGAAAAAAGGGACAGGACGGACAAGATTTTAAGCTCTTTTGCTGTCATGGAAATGCATACGTGTTGTCCTCTAATCGTTTCTCCCTCCCCTCCTTTCACTTCTTGGGTGTTAAATGTGGGGTCCAAGTTGGGAGGGGCTCATGGCTGGTGGAGAGGGTTGAACTGAGTATGCTGAAATTGGACCCAAGAGGGTCTGGGTAAAAGTCCCGGTGATGAAGCAAATCTTTCTTAGCATAGCTTTCAATATACAGTAGTATTGTTATGAGAATAAAACGGAGAGGACAAAATATTAAATAAGCCGCCTTGTGCTCCTTGAGGAAGAATTCAAGTAGAAATGTGTATTGCACGTAAAAGTGTGTGGGTCCTTGGTGCTCTCTGAGCTTGGTTGTATTTGTACACATAATTCATTACCTGAGCAGGTAACTTAATTGAGTAATAAAACGTATGCAAGATAACAACCAAGCTCTGAGGGCACCAAGGACCCCCACAATTCAACCCTCAGCTACACATATTTTCTTCTATCAGCAACTAAACGAGTCTTTGCAAACACCTGCAAGGAAAAATTAAGCACCGTCTTTTCCAATTTCTTCTGTGAGGTATTTTCCTCTTGCAACACAAAATGGACAGTGTATGTTCCTTGTCTATCTCATTGCATATGTGTCTTAAGCACCGAGGAACTTATGGGTTGAAACCATTAGCTGTTCCCCAGGGGACACCCAATTGGGGCATGGGGTGTTTCCCATTCATGTCCCCAGCAGGAGCTGGAACGAAGGACAGGAGCTCACACTTTCTACAGCAGCACTTGGGTCTCAAACATAGGCTTGCTAACCTCCAACCGAGGGTCCTACCCAGGTGAGCCACTGTGCTCCTAGCCTTCTACGTCAGTCTAATTTAATTATCGGTTTCTTACTATAAGGTATTTTGTGGGAAATAATATTGGGCTAAATAGCTCAGCTTCTGTCAGTCACTTCACTGTGATCACTGTGATCTGAAGTAATTGTTAATCTTATTTCAGTAGTTAGCCTAAGTTGGTTTGGAGACCTTGAAGCTTAAGGTGAGCTTAATTATTTCAGATTAAAGTACTAAAAAGGCCACGTTTAGCCCAAGAAGCTTAAGGTGAGGCTTCCCTGTCTCCTCCTCCAAATTCCAGAGCATTCCTGGTTCTGAAAGACAGGTTATCGAGACCGACAAAAAGCTTTCTAAAGTGAATTGAGCTAATGGATTTATCTTTCTGTTGTGTCTGCAGGAGTCAGCAGGAAGCAGCAGCAAAGAAATTCTTTTGATGGCCTCTCTGTTGTGCATGGAAAGCATTGCACTAGTTGGAGAAGAGGGCAGGAATCCTTTAGTGTTGAAAATGCTTCAATATTTTAAATTATTGAGTTCTTTCTTAAGTACACCGAATAATGGATTGCGATGTTATAAAATGGACCAATTCCAAGGCAGAAAAGAGATAAATTCTGCCTTTGAGCATCCAGGAGAGATGGGTGGATGGAAAATACCTTTACTTCATTGTCAAAATATATCCCAAGTAAGGTCTTGGCACAAAAGTATTTCTCACACTTGTTTTTACATCCTTATTTGGGGAGATCATGGAAGGCAGAAAGACAAGCTGTATAATACTTGTTGTGTGTCTCAGGAAGAAAGGCAGGCAGGCAAGCTTTCTGAAACTGCATCCCCTTTTAGAGCTATAAGATTGCAGAGAATTTTTTTTTTTTCAGTGTAACCTTGTGGGCAGCATTAGATGAGCAGAGTTAGATATTGCCAATTCAACTTTTAAAAGATAGACTTGTGGAAACAGTGACAAGCGGGGTTCAGTTTATAGAACAGTTCAGTTCTTAATGGTGCCATTTTTCTGTGTAGGAAAAGGTA
This sequence comes from Pseudonaja textilis, assembly GCF_900518735.1. Next base: position 7,526,895 of record NW_020769310.1, on the reverse strand, counting down.
GGTGGGAAGAGGCTCTTTTTAGCATGTTTTGATACAGTTGTTTGTATTCGTTGTATTCACATCGATCATAACTTTTGTAAAAGGGTTTTTTAATGCCTCTTCAACGAAGAGATCCTAGCTTGCATGGTCTTGAAAGTCATCTGACTTGGGAGAATATGGGACAGCGGTGATCTTCAAAACGTTATCATTAAATGTTAAAATTCAAACTGAACTTGGTCCTCTCCAAAGCCAGGAGTATTGTGAATAGATCCTGATGGCATTGTTTAAAAAAAAAATTCAGGCTTTTTCTCCTCTTTTTGCTGAACCGGTATTGTTCTTCATCTTCAAGTATTCTTAAGTCTTAGCCACTTGTTATGTAATCCTTCTTAAGTCAGTTCCAGAACAGCAAATGTGATTTTACTCTGCCCTGCGTCTTGCCTGTATAGTATTAACTTGAAGCTTCATTTTTTACACATGTAGAAATTCCAGTAGAACAGCTTTCTCATATCGTCAAGTGCTCAAATTCCTCTGAACTTAAAATATTATAAGACAAGCAATGTTCAATTTAATCCAGTATTACATATTTTGAAGGCATTGTTTGCAGTTTTGAGAAACACAACAATTCTATGCAATTCTCTCCCTTTAAAGATATTGGCAATGTTATATTAGGTTTTAGAAATCAGATGTTTTCCACCAAGTTTTGAAAAAAACACAGTTGCCAAATACCTTCCTACAACTCACAATTGAAGACAAATAAGCAGACTTATTTTTCTCAACGCAAATCACTCAAAAGATGATCCATTCTGTTTCACACCAGCAAATGTTTTTACAGGTGCCTTGGGCAAATTAAAACCAAATGTATGTTGTAAAAATGACCTACGAAATCAAAGGGTTTGTGCGATTTGAGTTTTCATTAAAGAAGACGCTGCTTTTATGCAGAAAAAAGTGGCTTCTGTTGCATTATTTTTCTTTGGAAAACGCTTGGGTCATGATAAATATCTTGTAGATAAATGTCTATGTTTTCTTTTTGACATAATGTGAATCTACCCAGCTGAGAATTAAAATATTGAAGCAATCGGTGGTATTGTATCTTGTGTTCAGAGGGTAAAATACAGTAATGTTGTACTCAAGAGCATTGTTAGACTGGAATTCATATCCCGACAATAATTAGCAAGTGGACAGATTTCAATATAAGATCCCTCATGTCCTAACCAATACATGAAATGCACATAATTGTGAAAGGTTACTACTCCATACTTGCATTTTCCATATAGTTCCATGTGGCATATAATGAAACATTTCTAGTCTCATTTTGAATATTGGTAGGAACACAATGCACATTTTATGACCTGCCTGTATTTTTAAGGGTAGCAGCAGTGAAATTATTTTACAAGCCCATCGTGAATAATGATAGAAGAGAGGCAGTTTGGGATAGAGATAAGGCATCAGGCTAGAATCCAGGAGGCTGTGAGTTTCAGTCTCTCCTTGGGTACTGAGCCAGTTGGGTGATTTTGCGCCAGTGATCCTCACCACTAGGAAGGATGAGGCAATGGCAAACCACTTCTGAAAAATCTTGCCAAGAAAACTGCAGGGGTTTGTCCAATCCAGGCAGTTGTCAGGAACCGGGACAACCCAAAAGTGTCTGCATGCAACACACATCACACACAGTGCCAATAATTGCAGAATTCTCTCTTAACTGGAAGTACAATTCATCTGCTGCTGAGGTGCAGTTTTTCATAGAAACTTTGGAAATGTAGTTGCCAATTCTTGTATATTTTTGAAGAGCACTGTTCTGTTTGTATGTTGAAAATACATTGAGGCTTTAGAAAGATGCAGAAAAGAGCAAGAAAGATGATCAGGGGACTAAAAGCTTTAATATGAAGAATGTTTGCAGGAACTGGGTATGCTGGTTTCATGAAAAGGACTAGGAGTGACTTGATAGCAGTCTTCCAGTATCTAAGGTGCTGCCACAAATAACAGAAAGTCAGTCTATTCTCCAAAGCAGGGGTCGCCAACCTTTTGGACCTCAGGGACCACCAAACTCATAATTTTAAATCCCGGGGGCCTCTAATATGAATTTTAACTGATGGTGGCTTGCTAAAGTTGGTGGGAGAGAGAGATCTGATCTAACTTCTCCCTCCGTCCCTCTCTCTCACACACACACAAACACGCACACATACAGTGGGATTCAAATTTCTTAACCAGTTTTGTGGGTGTGGCCTAATTTGTGGGTGTGGTTTGGTCATGTGACTGGCTGGGCATGGCTTGTATGTAGATATAAATATTTATATAAATATTGAATTTTTTATAAAAAAGAGCAACTTTACCCCAAATCAGGCAAAGCAGGTAGGCAAATTGAGTTGCTCACAGAATCACAGATTCATTCAGAGATCTATCATTCTGCCATCGGCTACCTGCACTGAATAATAGAAGTTTCAGTTGTAAGGAAGGTTCAGAGCCAAAGATCTAAAGATTATCTAGAAAGCAAGAAATCCAATGGTTTCCTGCTTTCTAGCTAATGGCACAGCAGAACAGCTGATGGTCGGAAAAAGGAAAAATAGCAATTTAGCAGGCAAGTTTGCCGGGTAAGGAGTGAGTGGGCGGGAAGGGTTCCCAAGGGGCATGTGGGCAGCACAGCCTTGTGTTCCTGTGCAGTCTGGATTAATTGCTTTGTGGGGGGTGCTCTGGGGGTGAGATTTCTCTGCGGACCACCAAAATTTTCTTGCAGACCACCAGTGGGCCGTGGACCACCGGTTGGCGACCACTGCTCCAAAGCCCCTGAAGGCAGAACAAGAAGCAATGGATGGAAACTAATCAAGGAGAAAATTAACCTAGAACTGAGGAGAAATGTTCTGATAATTACAACAATCAGTGCAGCAGATTGATTCCAGAAGGTATGGGTGCTCCAATACTAGAGCTCTCTAAGAAGAGATTGAGAGCCACTTGTCTGAAACAGCATAGGGTCTCCTGCTTGAGCAGGGGGTTGGATTAGAAGACAACAATAACAGAGTTGGAAGGGACCTTGGAGGTCTTCTAGTCCAACCCCCTGCTCAAGCCTCCAACGTCCCTTCCAACTCTTATTCTATTGTTTTTGGTGGTTTTTATAATTTTGCAATGGCACGTGCTGATGACGAAAGGAAGACCACTACTAACTTACTCTTTAGATTATTCTTTGTCTCATTTTTAATCCGCTTCCTAAAAATTAGAAGATGGTAACGTTCTACCAAGATCCTGAAAAATTTCCAACTGAGATTTGATTTCTTTAGGCTGAGGATTTCTACATATGAAGCTTCTTTGCTGGCATGTGATATGTCTAGCTGAGGGGCAACTTAGATCGCCTCAATTAAAAATAATGGCAAGTTGATATGCTGCAAAAGTGCCAACTTTCATCTTTTAATGAAAAGAATGCTTCTGGGTTCCTGTATTAGTAGAAAGTAAAAATATATGAATCGCTTACAGTACATCAAATGCTTTGCCTAGAAATATGTCCACTTCCTTCCTCCTTACCTCAAAGTATCCTTAGAAGTGAACCGGGACAATTTTATCAGTGTGCCACCCAATAAATAGATATTTTGTGATTGACTGCCCTCCAGCATTAGGTACAGGTGCCAGGTGGGCATATGTTGTGTTCTCAAAATTCCAAAGGTATTTTTTTGGTCCAGAAAAGTTAGCTACTTTTGCTCAATGTGAGAATGTTGGTAGAACTTAAGAGGTGATTCCTTTTTTTTAAGCACATAAACATCCAGTCCAATAAGGCAGACTCAGAGCCGCTGAGTCTTGTTTCCAAACGAAAGACCTCTCCTGCTAATAAACAAATTGTTATGCTAAGGAGTAGATTTGTTTTAATTCTGTACTGAAGTGGAATTAAAAGGATCAGCCAACGGTGACTTCCTCTGTGTGGCCTATTGTAATGGTCAGCCATAGGAAACTCACTAAATATAGAAGTAATTCAGATAGTTAACTTACATTCAATTGAATAGTACATTACTATCTGGGCCATACTGCTGTTTGAATTAAGAGAGTTGTGGCCACCATTTTTTCTGACACAGTGCTCTCGATGCTATATTTGTTCTGTACATACCCTGCTTTCAATTAACTTTTGATTTGATTGAAATCAGTTTCATTTCTCTATTTCCAACTACAAATTGAAAATACCTGTGTATGATAATTTGTCTCATATTTCTCTCCTGTGATGCCTTACCTTGAACCCATCTGCGTTAGCTGTGCTGCTATGCCATGATTATGGAAGATGTACCATTGTTTTGATCACCTAGTCCTCAAGGTTTGCACAAGATCCCAGACTAAATAAACCACACCCATCCATTTAACAGTGTAGGTTAACATAGGATTGGCTAGCTTGTGGCTCAATAGGTCTCAAGAACACAGCCATTTGATTTTGATGGGATAAAGGGTACTCTTGATTTGACCTGGAAAATAACAGTAACCTGGAAGTGATTGCAGTAAAAACCCCAGGGAGATTCATAGCTGTCAATAACAAATCACTAAAATGTGCTAAATCTGTAGAGACTATACAACTGTAGAGAGATACAGAATCTTGTTCTAGCATAAATTTATAACCACCAGTCAAACCACTTAGTCTGGAAGACATATATTGGAGGGACATCTTACTGCCAGTGGATAAAATATCCATGAATAAAAGGATTGGTTCTCATTTAAAGAAAAATCTTGCTGCTCCCTCCACAACCATTCCAATCTCTTTGATCTTTTTAACCTGATTTATCGTTGCCCCGTTTCACAAAATTCACATCATCAACCACATCCATCCATTAGAATTCAAACAATGGAGCCATTAATCGTTTATTTTATGCCTGAATGTATGCGAACAAAGGAAAAAACAAATGAGATCTCTCTATTTCTCATCTCTCTTTCCTCTCCATCTCTGGCCCATTCACCCCTCCACATCCCTTGAAAGAATAAAAATTAGCTTAAGGTATTAATACAAAAAGTAAATACAAAATCTAATGATGGTTCTTCCCCCCACCCCCTTTGGTAATCTGAACCATCTGCCTCGGGCCACTAAGGAGTACACTGCCTTAATCCAGATTAGAGTTGACGAACTGTTTCTGGCATAGAGTTTTCCCTAATACCGTGCCCTAGAAGAGCTGTTCTTCGGGGCTGTTGAAATTTCATTTTGTTGATTGGTTCATTCTTTTTCCCTTCGGGCTGTGGGTTTCCTGGTGGCATTTGTTTTTCTCTCCCACTTGGCAAGGTGAAAAGAAAAAGGGGAGAACATGGCTTTCCTCGTGAAAAGTATGTTGAGTGACCAGGTGAAAAATCTGGGGTTTTCTGGAGGGGGTGAAGAAAAGACAGAGGAAGCGTCCCCTGCTGACCCAGCCGCGGCAGCAGGAATGACCCGGGAAGAATATGAGGAATATCAAAAGCAGGTGATAGAAGAGAAGTAAGTGCACCTTCCTACGTTTTCCGTCTGTAAACTGATTTAGATTGTTTAAATTCACAAGACCAGAGATTCAGGCAGGTAGATGCTTTAATGCCTGTGGGTTAAGGCTGTACCGCTACTTATTCTCCAGAAGCATTTCTAATTTTCCATCATAAATTTCCATGGAAATGGGACCCTTTTCTTTGAATGTTCCTCATCTTCCAGATTTCTAGGTTGGGAAAAGGGAAATGCTTAATACACCCAAGATATTTCCTGAATATCTTTAGTTACAAACTTGTTTGTGTATGGAATTTCACAGGTTTCCCTCCTGCAGATCTGAATCAAATACTTTTCAGAATTTTTCTTTTCCTGCATTGATTGGGATTTTTAAAGTTTGTTTTCTGTAAGCTAGTTAAATCCAGTAAAATTAGATCTAGTCTATTTTAAAACATGCATAAAGAAACGGCAAAGGTAACATGCATTTGCCTCTGAAAGTCTAAAAGTACTGTGCTCTTCTTAAAAAATACTTTTACTCTGATGTTTATATAATGAGATGGGAAACTATGAAATCAACATTTTAAATATCAATTAGCATTTTTAGAAAATGTGTAATATTAGTACTATACTACCGTAGTAGTAATATTAGTATTAGTACTCGACCAGCAAAGCCATAGGAAATAAAATGAAAGCCAATCGCTACTATTGTAGCTACAAAAATAATTGAATTTCAAGTCTCTAGGACATCATTTCACTAATGATCAATTACATAATGCTTAGCTAAAGCTACAGTGTAAGATGATTAGAGGTGAGAGGTTAATGTTCTATGGAATTTAACTCTCCAGGGTTATATTTAGTAGTAGTCCTCTTCACAAGATGGGCCTCACACGACAGGAAATTTTAAGGGGAGCCTCTTTCTTGCGTGGGAAAATGAAAATGTGTCCAGGGAACAAAATAAATCTATATCTTTCAAGATCTGGATTCATTCAGTACCTTTAATGAAGTTATTTTGTTTCTACCATTGGGTGTTTGATTTTAATGGTCAGAAGGTGAGGGAGTCAAATAGCATCTTTTCAGATTAGCATGTTTTGCTTATGCCTTTTTAAAATAAAATTGATTAGTCTGAAAAGGTACTACCAGACTCCTGATTTTTGGCTATTGTAAACTAAGACAGCTCTCTTTCTACATTACATTTAACAAAGATATATTTCAGTCATGGCTTTTGAATGAAGTGGAATTCAAAATAGAATTATATTTCCACTTGTCAAAAGAAGAATTGGGGTACTATTAGAACACAGGAGAGAAAAGTGCTACGTGTGGTATGTGGGTGATTAAGTCACCCCAGAGAGCTTAATAGGAGCTATAAAGTCAGCCATCCCTCCCACTTTTTCTAAAAGATCAATTTTGTCACAAAATTCAACATTCAGGCATAAAATGACCCATAAAAGGTTGCAAGATGACTCAAGTTCACAGCCTGGAGTAAACACCTAGTAGCCCTGTTCCCTATGTAACAACTACATTGTCAGTGTTCAAATCATAGCAAGATCATCAAAATATCCCCTTCAAAAACATACAAAGGGCAGATGTTTTAAGGAACCCTCAAATTATACCTATAAAAATGCTGTAAATTTATATATTGGCGATGTTTTCCCAAAGTGGTTTGCCATTGCCTCCTTCCTAGGGCTGAGATAAAGTGGCTGGCCCAAGGTCACCCAGCTGGCTTTGTGTCTAAGGCAAGACTAGAAATCACAGTCTCTCAGTTTCTAGTCTGATGCCTTAACCACTAGACCAAACTGGCTCCTGCTGTAACTATTACTTAGCCATAAAACTAATGGCTCAGTTAAAATGCAACTATAGCAAATAACATGGGCCAGAATTTCAGAACCATAGATTAGTCATTATGGCTCATTTCCATTCATAAACTCATTCAAAGATATGAGAAAGCCATAAATATTGGATCTGCTTCCATACATCTCAAACCCCACCACATCCCACCCCAGCATTCTAAACCCAGGTCAAATGGATGTTTCAATGGGGGAAAAAAAACACTTGTTTTCCATCATATGAAGGAACATCTTCCTTCTCTATTTTTAGTTTCATAACTTTAAACTTGAAAGTGGAGGACTACGTGTACTTTGTGTCAGTTGGTTGGGAACAGTATTTATATAAATACAATATATGTTATATTTTAATTGTTAACCACTCAAAATCGCATTGACAAGGCAGGCAGCCATGTAAGTCAATATAAATAAATAAACCTCCAGATGTTAAGGGTTCTTCTATTGGTGGGCCTTCTAATACAGGGGTGTCAAACTCAAGGCCCGGGGCCCAGATTCAGCCTGCAGGATGCTTAGATCTGGTCCGTGGGAGCACCTTGGAAATCGCAAAGGACCAGCCTGAGCTCCATTTTTGCTGGCAGATGGTTGCAGGAGGCCGTCCCAACCAAAAATGGAGTTCACAAGGGCTATATATGGTCCCCCCATAACAGTGGTGGGATTCAATTTTTTTTACTACTGGCTCTGTGGGCGTGGCTTGGAGGGCGTGGCAGGGGAAGGATATTGTAAAATCTCCAGTCGGAAGTGGTATTTGCCGGTTCTCCGAACTACTCAAAATTTCTGCTACTGGTTCTCCAGAACTGGTCAGAACCTGCTGAATGCTACCTCTGCCCCCTGACTTCGGTTTTCACCGGCAGATGGTTACAGGATCCTGTTGCAGCCAAAAACGGAGCTCAGGAGCCCATTTTTGCTGACAGAGCACTTGGGCCACCATAGGTGCCCCCGATGCAAGTAATGTCATGTTGGCCATGTCCACGCTGGCCACTCCCACCCCAGCCCTCAGAGGTCAAACACTTTGATGCAGCCCTCAATGAAACCGAGTTTGACACCCCTGTTCTAATAAGATGAATGAATCCAGAAATTGCTTCCAGATGCTCCTCAAGAGTGTCCCTCAGCCTGATGTTTAGCTGGACCTGCTCAGTTGATTCTTACAAAACCTCCCGTTTGTGCCTTCAGGATGGAAAGAGACGCAGCTTATGCACAAAAGAAGGCTGGACGAGCCGTTTTGCGGGTTCACATGCGAGAGAAGTACAGACTTCCAAAGGCAAGACCCCTGTCAAAAAATAAATACTGTGTATTAAAAACTTGAGAATATGTCACATTCCTATACTGTAACTCAGTGTTTCTCAAACTTGCCAACTTTAAGATGTGTGGACTTCAACTCCCAGAATTCCCTAGCCAGCATGGGCAATTCTGGGAGTTGAAGACTACACAACTTAAAGTCGCCATGTTTAAGAAACAGTGATGTTTCTCGCGTTTCTGTTTATCTTTTCTGCCCTTTCTCAATGACCCACAAAATTTACATGATATGTAACATGCTGAAGGTGCCAGCCAAGACTCAGGTTAGGTATCCTTTCAGGAAGGACTTTAAATGGCCGATTTCAGATAATCAGAGTTGAAAGGGACCTTGTAGGTCATCTAGTCCAACCCCCCACCCAAGCGGGAGACCCTACACCATTTCTGACAAATGGCAGCCGAATCTCTTCTTGAAAGTCTCAAGTGATGGCACTCCCACAACTTCTGAGGGCAGCTTCTGTTCCATTGGTTGTTTGTTCTCACTGTCAGAAAGTTCCTCCTTATTTCCAGGTTAAATCTTTCCTTGTTCAGTTTCCATCCATTATTCTTTGTCTGGCCTACAGACGCTTTAGAAAATAGCTTGACCCCTTCCTTCCTGTGGCAGCACCTCAAATATTGGAAGACTGCTATCATGTCTCTCCTGGTCCTTCTCTTCACTAGACTAGCCAAGCCAAGTTCCTGTAACCATTCTTCATATGTTCTAGTCTCCAGTCCCCTAATCATCCTGGTTGCTCTTCTCTGCACTTTTTCTAGCATCTAAATATCTTTGTTATAATGTGGTGACCAAAACTGGATGCAGTACTTTAGGTGTGGTCTTATTAAGGCTTTATAGAGTGGTATTAGTACCTCACTTGATCTTGATTGTATCCCTCTGTTAATGCAATTTAGGATTGCATTAGCTTTTTTGGCTGCTGCTACACACTGCTGGCTCATATTTAGCTGGTTGTCCACTAAGACTCCAAGATCCCTCTCACAATTACTGTTATTGAGCCTGGTTTCACTGAGTTTATATGTATGGTTTTGGTTTTTCTTGTTTAAGTGTAGGACTTTTTATTTGTATTGCAAAAATCCATGCCATAGAGATAGAAATGGAAATAAAACCACAAGTCCAGTCAGAACAATATACAGGTAGATCTGGACTTACGACCACAATTAGGAGCAGAATTTCGGCTACTAAACATGGTGGTCGTTCAACAGGTTGCCCAATTTTACATTCTTATTTACCGCAATTGTTAAATGAATCACTGTCACTGTTGAGAGAATCACGTCTTCCACTTACAACCACAATTCAGTTTGGAACTTCTATTGCTATGTGAGATGGTTGTTGACTGATTGCCACTTGATTTTACAACGCTTTTTTACTGCAGTGAATCACATGGTCATTAACTGGATCTGGCTTTCCCCATTGACTTTGATTATTGGAAGGTGGCTGGGAAGGAGTGGTGCAGTGGCCTAGAGAAGGAGCTCTTGCTTCTCGGTCAGGAGGCAGACATTTATCTCTCTGGGCACAATGAGTAGTTATCTGCTGCGAACTCTGCATTGGTGACAGGAAGGGCATCCGGCCAGTAAACACACTGCTTCATTCGGTTGCCCTGACTCCACTCCAATGTCAGGGATTATGGGGTCATTAAAAGAAAAGAAAAAAAAGGTGGGTTGCAAATGGCAATCATATGATCCCAATATGCTGCAACCATACACGTAAGTTGCCAAGAGCCCAAATTTTGTGAAGGAAAAAATATATATATATGGGTGATTTTGGTTGCAAACTTAATTCTCTCCCCTGGTTTGGTATTCCCAGGGGGTTATACCCTCTTCTAGTGTTTCTGTTATTGGGCCCTCTTGGATCATCATCTAGTGCAGAGGTCTCCAACCTTGGCAACTTTAAGACTTGTGGACTTCAACTGCCAGAATTCTCCAGCCAGCTCTGCTGGCCGGAGAATTCTGGGAGTTGAAGTCCACAAGTCTTAAAGTTGCCAAGGTTGGAGACCTCTGTTCTAGTGCCTTCCCACAAGATTGCTAGAATTTCAGGCAAGGCCACCAAAACCCCTTAAGAATCCAGTGAGACTTTAGGAAGTTTCAGCATTCTTGCCTGAAATTTTGCAAGCCTACCTGATTTCTAAAAAAAAAAAATGTTTTCTTTTATTGTGTCATCTGCATTCAGGGTTAAGTTTCCCAAGCATGCTTTATGGTCAGAGCCTGACTTACCCAGGTAGTCCTTGACTTAACGGCCAAAATTAGGATCAGAATATTGGTTGCTAAGCAAGGCCGTTGTTAAAGGAATCATGCCCAATTTTATGTCCTTTTTTTCCCATGGTTATTAAGTGAATCAAGTCAGTCATGAAGCAAATCTGGCTTCCCCTACTGATTTTGCTTCTCAGAAGCTAGCTGGGAAGATCGCAGATGGACTATCACACAATGCCAGGATCCTGCAACTGTTGTAAATACGTACAGGTTGCCTACTCTATTGATGGTCTTTTATCTGCTTACCAGTTTGACTTGAACAATAATTGGTTCGGTCTTTTTGAAAAGTGTGCCTTGCTTTTTACATTGCTTTTAAGTGATCTGAAATAAAGTTTAGCTTTCTAAGGTAACAGAAATAAAATTTGCAAATGGAGAAATGTTACACTCTTATTAGGTAAAGGTAAAAGTTCCCCTCACACATACGTGCTAGTCGTTTCTGGCTCTAGGGGACGGTGCTCATCTCCATTACAAAGCCAAAGAGCCAGCGCTGTCCGAAGACGTCTCTGTGGTCATGTGGCTGGCATGACTAAACGCTGAAGGCGCACAGAACTCTGTTCCCTTCCCACCAAAGGGGTCCCTATTTTCCTACTTGCATTTTTATGTGCTTTTGAACTGCTAGGTTGGCAGAAGCTGGGACAAGTAACGCAGTGGTGGAATTCAAAATTTTTTTACTACCGGTTCTGTGGGTGTAGTTTGGTGGGCGTGGCAGGGGAAGGATACTGTAAAATCTCCAGTCAGAGGTGGTATTTACCAATTCTCCAAATTACTCAAAATTTCCATTACCGGTTCTCCAGAACTGGTCAGAACCTGCTGAATACCACCACTGAAGTAACCGGAGCTCATTCTGTTACGTGGCGCTAGGGATTCGAACCGCCGCACTACCAACCTTTCTGATCTACCAGCTCAGCATCTTAGGCACTGAGCCACCGCGTCCCTCACACTCTTATTATCTGAGAGTAATAGCCATTGAAGTGACTCCTGATTAGACAAATATTGAACTGCATTGTGAGAAAGGACTCCAAGAAGATTGTAAACCATGTCTAAAAGGCCAGTTATAAGGAATCCCATCTACAGTCCAAGAAACAAGAAGTATCTTCTTCCTTCCCCATCTCTACTCATCTTATCCCTGGTTGGTTGTCATCTTATCCCCAATTGTAATTTAGGTTCTTTTTTTAATTGATCTGTTAATGAGTTTTGTGTAATTAATACGTATGTCCTTGATAAGATAAGATAAGATAAATTTCTTGTCATTGTACTCAGAAACCTGAGAACAACGAAATAAGGTGCTCTTTCACAACATACAACTGAACAACACCAAAAGACATATACAAATAACAATGTAAAACAAATTAAAACAAATAACAGTTAAAAACTGTACAACCAGGATATATATATATGTTAAGACATATATGGGAGGTCCTTGGAGGTCCTTCATTCAAATTCTTGCAATTTTTTGGCATAGAGACACATGCAGCAGTGGGATCCTACCTGTTCCACTACAGGTGATCGCGGGCCCGCACACCTAGCACCCGCGCACAGCTTTCCACACACCAGCCGATAGGATAAAGAAGAGAAAAGTGTAGGGGCGGGTCGGAGAGCCGATCCTGCACTTTTCTCTTCTTTCTTCTTTCTCCTCTTAGCTGATGTGGGAAGCTGTTTTTTCCTCCTGTCAGCTGATTGTTGGAGCCTTTTTTTACTTCTGGTTCAACCGAGCTAGGCCGAACCGGTAGCATACCACCACTGGACATATATACATATGTAGATCCTTAGAGTAGCTGCTGATCAATATATCTTTACTTGACCTAGTGTTTCTTTAACTTTGGCAACTATATAAGATGTGTGGACTTCAATTCCCAGAAATCCTCAACCGGGGATTCTGGGAAGTGAAGTCCACACATCTTAAAATTGCTAAGCTTGGGGGCGGGGGGGGGGTAGGAAACAGACCTGGGCCATCCTTTCCTAATCTTGAGCCCCTCAGATATGTTGATGGTATAACTATGAAGATTCCCTCTCTTTGGGAATTTGTCAGATGATTTTTCAGAGCTCCAGATATTACTGGACTATCCAGCACCATGCTAAAAGCACTTACTGTGCCTCTGAAAATTAAGGTTCTTTTTCCAAGACAAACTAATCTGAAGCCTTTAATGTAAATTATTACCAACGTGCCTTCCACTGAGGACCTGTATACGGCATGAGTGAAAAAGAGGGCTGTATTTACATATCCCTCACATCTTGGATATAAACTGTTTCAACTCCTATCCTCAAAATGACGCTATAAAGCACTACGCACCAGAACAACTAGACACAAGGACAGTTTTTTCCCAAATGCCATCACTCTGCTAAACAAATAATTCCCTCAACACTGTCCAACTATTTACAAAGTCTGCAGTACTATTACTATTAATTTTCCCATCACTCCTTATCACGCATCCCCCCCCGCTTGTGACTGTATGACTGTAACTTTGTCTCTTGTATCTTTATGATTTATATTGACTGTTTCCTAGTATGATTTAATTGTTTATTGTACCCTATGACTATTATTAAGTGTGGTACTTTATGATTCTTGGCGAATCTATCTTTCCTTTTATGTACACTGAGAACACCAAGACAAATTCTTTATGTGTCCAATCACACTTGGCCAATAAAGAATTCTATTCTATTCTATTCTATTCTATTCTATTCTATTCTATTCTATTCTATTCTATTCTATTCTATTCT
>NW_020769310.1:7502273-7513421 GCF_900518735.1 Pseudonaja textilis | reverse complement strand
CTATTCTATTCTATTCTATTCTATTCTATTCTATTCTATTCTATTCTTTAATGGAAATAGTGCAGGAATCAGGAGAGAATGATTTAAATGGAAGACATGAACAGTCTGGCTTGTACAAAGGGACATAATGAATATGGGTAGTCCTTGAGTTACGACCACCATTGAGTCCAAAATTTGTTGTTAAGTGGGAGACTTGTTAAGTGAGTTTTGCCCCATTTTACAACCTTTCTTGCCACAGTGGTTAAGTGAATCACTGCAGTTGTTAAGTTAGTAAATGGTTATTAATGAATCTGGCTTCCCCATTGACTTTGCTTATCAGAAGATCACAAAAGGGGATCACGTGATCCCAGGACACAGTAATCATCCTAAATGAATGGATTTTGATCACTTGACCATGGGGATGCTGCAAAGGTCATAAGTGTGAAAAATGGTCGTAAGTCACTTTTTTCAGTGTAATAACTCCAAATAGCAATAGCAGTAGCACTTAGACTTATATACTGCTTCACAGTGCTTTATAGCCCTCTCTAAGCAGTTTACAGAGTCAGCCTCTTGCCCCCAACAATCTGGGTCCTCATTTTACCCACCTCAGAAGGAGGGAAGGCTGAGTCAACCTTGAGCCTGGTGAGATTTGAGCTGCCAAATTGCAGGCAGTCAGCAGAAGTAGCCTGCAATACTGCATTCTAACCACTGTGCCACCACGCTCCTAGTCACTAAACAAACTGTTGTAAATCAAAGACTTCCTGGAGTTAGTAGATCTTCAGCTGGGGATACCTGAGGTTAAGTTCCTCAGCTTAACCTACCCTCTCAGAATTACTGTAGAGATAAAATGGATTTGTTCCTGTAATTCTATCTTGAATTTCCTGGTAGAATATAATCATACGTCTATTTTCCTAACTCACAAAAATGGAGACATCATGCTGTGGTTACAACAATGCCTGTTGATCATTTTGCACAGATGTTTCAAGAGGTACTTACAAGGCCACGCTATGAAGCCATAGTAAAGTGCAAGACGTAAAGCTTAAGGGTATTAAGGGCAGTCTTACACGACAAAACATGTCTTTAATGAGCCCATTAAATCCTATTAATGGGATTGTCAGGAAAGATTTGTCATTGGAAAGATGTTTTCATCCATGAATCGTGTAGCTTGTTCCTAAGGGAAGGCTACCATGTTGATCAAATTGCCTTTTTTCCCTCCCCGATGAGTGGGAAAGGTAAGAAATATCTGCCATCTAACCGAGATGTGCGTGCTCCAAAAATGATTCAGGGGGAAAAAAAAGGCTTTAACATGCAGGATGTAGGAATGTAGTAGCTCTTTAAAGCAACTGCATCTTTTTGCATAGTAGGGAACCTGCCTGAACAATGATGCAGCAGCTTTAAAGATGGAGCAGCTTTTGCACCTGGACAAAAATGAGAGGATTATGTCCAAAAGTCATGGTCATCCCCAACTAGTCACATGGCTTTAATTGCTAGAGATAGAGTAGTATAAAATCCTAAATTTTATACTAAAAGAATTAGTAGTAGAAAATATAACGGGACCTCAATCAAGTAGATCAGAGAAAGTGAGGATGAGGAAGAGAGGGAGGGAGGGAGGGAGGGAGGGAAGGAAGGAAGGAAGGAAGGAAGGAAGGAAGGAAGGAGAGGCTGTGATCACTGCACAATGCTCTTCAAGAGCTGAATAGCTTGGCTAACTCCTTAACTACAGATAGTCCTCAAATTACGAGCACAATTGAGACCAGAATTTCTGTTGCTAAGAGGTGTGATTGTTAAATGAGTCACTGCCATTTTTAGTAAATCCAGCTTCTTGGAAGCTGGCTGGGAAGGTTGCAAATCATGATCATGTGACCATAAGATGCTGCAACCATTGTAAATGCAGTCATTAAGCAAGTCACCACGGTTGTTAAATGAATCCAGTTTCCCCCATTGTTTTTTTTACTGGCTGGAAGCCGACAAGAAAGGGTACAAACTGGGAACTTCTCTCCTTGATTAGTTTCATCCATTGCTTCTTGTCTGCCTTCAGGTGCTATGGAGAATAGCTTGATCCCCTCTTCTTTGTGGCAGTGGCTCCAATATTATCACCCCTAGTCCTTCTCTTAGTTAGATAGTTCTTAGTTCTCTTAGATATACCCAGTTCCTGCAACTGTTCATGATATGTTTTAACCTCCAGCCTTTTAATCATCTTTGTTGCTGTTCTCAGCACTTCTCTAGAGCCTAGACATCTTTTTTTGTATTGTGGTGACCAAAACTAAATGCAGGATTCCAGATGTGGCCACACCAAGATAGTAGATCGTGGTATTAATACTTCACACGACCTTGATACTATTCCTCTGTTGATGCAGCTTAGAACTGCATTGGCTTTTCTTTCTTCTGACCATCTCAGTCCATTGATGAAGATAATGAGATTACTTTGGACTCTTCTTCAAACTCATCCTTCTCTCCAAATAATGACATGCAGTCATTATTTCTGTAGATGACCTCTCTCCGAAGATGGGTCATCTAAGGAGGTAATGAGAAGATGTAGGTTTTCAAGCTTGGCATCCTCTTGACTGATCCAGTTGGGCCAAGCTAGAATCTTAACATTTTCCCCTCCCCATCTAATCACATTGGTGACATTATTACAGGTAGTCCTCAACTTACAGCCACAACTGAGCCCAAAATTTCTGTTACTAAGTAAGAAATGTGTTAAGTGGGTTTTTAAATGAACTTTCTTGCTACAGTGGTTAAGTGAACCACTGCAGTTGTTAAGTTAGTTACATGGTTGTTAAGTGAATCTGCCCTCCCCATAGGCTTTGCTTGTCAGAAGGTTGCAAAAGGGAATTGTATGACCTTGGAATATTGCAACTGTCATTCATATGAGTCTGTTGTGGCTCCGGGCTTGGATTCAGCTCCTGTGATTGATATGAGTTCAAGTGAAGAGGTCATGGCAGAACGATATGAGCCAGCCTGGCTTACTGATTGGACTGATAACCAGGATGAGGAGATGGACATGACAAAGGACGACAGACCTGATGTATTAGAATTGTCAGGACCTTTGACCTCCTCTGGTTCATCTGATCAACAGCCGGGAATGGCTGACAGGGAAGTTTTGAGAGAGTCTTCTAGTGGAGATGAGAACTTGGAAAATTTGTGGTTAAATGTAAAAAATAGAAGACGGTTGAAAAGGCAAAATCAGCTGGAGCGAATGAGAAGAGCAAGTCAGTAAATTAGCACGTTGCCTTAATGAGTATAAAAGGACACAGCTGGGCTGGTACATTTCGCCAGGAACAAAATAACTATTTGAGTGAGGACGTTACAGCAAAGAGCTCTGAGGCTGAGGATTTATTGCCAGGACTGGTTTGCCGGACAGAGTAAAGATTTATGCTGTGGTTTCTGCCAGCCGTTATCTTGTAAGACTTCTTTCCATTTGATTTAATTGTGAAACGGCTGCTTTCTGTTTTGTTCGTTTGAATTTTGAAGGGGAGTCATAACATGAGTCTGTCAGGGCTCCAACAAATCCACCCCCCTTCAAATCATAAGTCTCTAGCCGCATCACTCAGAGAAAAAAATGATTTATTAGAAGTGGCCATGTTGGTGTTAGCTGGGTGCAGCTGACACTAAAATACATCATTCATTTCCCCTTTGACCCTGGTCTTCCCTCAACCCCCTGGATGTATATTCTCCAATGGGACACATCCATAGCCAAGAGTCGTCAATCATGCTCTCCAGTAATATTCTTGCATGCCGACAGCTTTGGGCTGCCAAGGCATTTAAGGAATGCACTGCTTTCCCCCACTCCCTTTCTCCTGGCAACTAAAAAGACCAAAGGAATATTGTTTTTTAGTCGACAGAGTCATTGTCAAATGACTGAATTTCGTTCCCCTGACTGGTGCAACAGTTGTACACGTGAAAAGTGATCAATAGTCACTTTTTTCAGTGCTGTTGTAACTTTGAATGATCGCTAATTGAATTGTCCCAAGTCGGGGACTACCTGCATTGGGATGGTGAGAAGTTAGACTAGGAAGGCTGTTGCCTTTTTCATAGTTTATTCTCTGAAATAATGGCAAAGGCAAACAGGTTGTGACAGATCACTTCTCTCTGACTGCCAATAAAAATTCATCTAGATATCAATTTAATCTCAGAATGCTGAGTGTCAACTCTGAAGCTGGCCTGATTGGGGCCACTTTGGAGGCTTCAGTGTTGCCACAAAGGAGAGGAGGGATAGGGAGGGAGGAAATAGAGATAGTTGGGGTTTGCAGCCAAAACAAAATGGTTTCTCCTGGGAACCAAGGACATTTCAACACAGGTGGCTGAAGAGAGCAGGACTGATGTTACCAAGCAACTGGACAGCACCCTGATTGGATCATTTGACTGATAGTTTGGGAAAAGGGGAAAACATTTACTTTTAATTAGGTGAAAACCTTTAAAGTCGGTTTTCACCAATCTGTGCCAATATGATATCTCCAAATAAAACTGCTCTTTGAGGAATCTACCTGCCTCGGAGTTGTGTTTGCTATGGATGTATTATTTGGAATGCTGACATTGAGATCAACTCAAGAGAGTTATTATCTTTTTATGAACAGATAATACACTTTATATAGTATAGAAATATGTTTCAGCTGAGAAGGTGGATCAAATAAAATTGAAAGTTACCTTGGTTACTTTAAGAGAGCATTTTCACTCCCACAATTTATAGAATCTGATCTTTCCATAGCCAGGAATTGTGTTGTCTGATGATATGATGTAGTAAATACAATTTTGAACTGTTATAGAAGAGTAGATTGGAAGAGGGATGTCAGTAAAAGAGATTTAAAATGTTTCTAATTTAAGACTGAAATTTGACTGGCTTACATGTTATACTGTCTTTTTAACTCTGGAGTCCTCCTTCTTTGCAAAGATTTTTCATGAGTAATTAAGTTATATTTGTCCTGGTTCTCACCTAGATTTTATGCATGGCTAGGCAGAACTAATCTCTGTTTTAAAATAATCCATGTTCCTATAATCACAAGAAGAAACACAGCAGGCTTTTCGGCTAAGGAGTTCTGGTGTAGTACATGAAATGAACTATATAATCCATGGATTATACTCCTTGGGAGAAAGAAATTATTCTCCATTGACTTTGCAGTCTTGATATCTCTCATTTTAAATTTGATCTTGCCCTACTGCTTTTCCCCCCAAATCTCAAATTTATTCTATTTTCATAACACTTTGCACAGCATTTTATGCATTTTTCATGTAAAACCCTACCTAGAACAGCATACCCCTTCCAGATCAGATTAGCCCTTATTCTGCTGGAGGTTTGTAAAGTATTGAACACAGAGATTTTGGTGATCCAGGGGATTAGATCACCCATTGAGAGGTCTCAATTGAATTGTTTTGCTGTGTTGGGTTTCTGATAACCATTGCTGGTTGTACATTCTTTGCTAATATTGTTTTTATTGTTCTAATATGTTGTTTGTTCTCTATTCATGACATGGGCAGCCATATAAATTGATTTAATAAATAAATATATGTCCCTAATGTATTTTTTACAAAAAGTTTTACTTATGTAAAATATTTTTGCATGATTGCTCACCAATGTGTTGGAATTTTAAAAAAAGTCTTTACCAAATTTGTTTCTGAGCTGGGATCAAATAAAACAAGCAGTTGCATGAATTAAGTTCTTCAATTGTCACCCAAAGGCAATGACAAGCTATTAGGTGAGTGGTCATAAGGACCCCTTCCATCCAGCATAGGTTATATACATTACAATCAGACCTGGGAGGAGGTTTCATTTTCTAGCAGGACTTCCAGATTCTGTAACAGCTTTGTTCCCTATGCCATCCCTCTGGTAAACTCACAAGATTAGTTCCTCTTGCCACGTACATGTATACATCCAAACTAGAGTGTGTTTTCCGTGTCATATAATATATGTGGTATAAGCTTAATTTTGTATTTATTTATTTATCTTGTCATGTTTATGTTTATATTAGAGGTGGTGCCCCTTTGAGAACTGTATGCAACATAATTTCATTTTAATGTATGCCTATTAGTGTACATTCAAAGTGACAATAAAATATTCTATTCTATTCTATTCTATTCTATACTATTCTATTCTATATCTCCCATAGGCTATCACTCCCTTATACAGTCAGCCATTTTCCATCTCAGTATCATTTCATATACATATAGAACTCCCTTCCTCACCAAGGCCTCTAACTTATCTGAGAATATGATTATCTAAAGTAGGGGTGTCCAACCTTGGAAACTTTAAAACCTGTGGACTTCAATTCCCAGAATTATCTAGCTAATCCTGCTGGCTGGGGAAGTCTGGGAGTTGAAGCCCACAAGTTTTAAAGTTGCCAAGGTTGGATACCCCTGATCTACAGAGAAGGTATCTTTGGAATATACATCTTATCTCACTTCCTTGAGACTAAGCTACTTCCAAGGCCTGGAAACTGTGGAGAGTAAGAAGGCCAACAAAATCTTAAAATAAAAAAATGGTTTGCGAGGTCCATGGCTATATCTCTTGGAACTTCACTTAATAAAAGTACAAATGCTCTATTATAATATTCCAATGCTATATTCTATAAAGTATTCTAATAAATTATCCATTTTGTTTCACTTTTTCTACTGCATACATTCCCGTACATTTTCTTGTTTGCAACGTCACATTTCAGAATCTGGAAAAGTACAAACAATGATTGCTAAGCTTCAACATTTTACCATGCCTTTGCCATTGTCTTTGATAAAAATGCATAGTTCAGGTGAATTCTACAGAAGAATTATTGAGTCTGTCATTTGTACTACAGTTACTGCCTGGTTTGTTATAGCGACCAAACGGGACACGTACAGACTTTAACAAATAGCATCAAAGAAAAAACTATTGCAACCAGCCTGCCTTCCACTGGAACCTGTATACTGTACTGCATGCCATGGCTGAGAAAGAGGACTGAGAAAATTTCTACAGACCCCTCACATCCTGGACATATAAACTGTTTCCAATCCTCCCCTCGGGACACCGCTATACAGCACTACATACTAAAACAAATAAACTCATAGGTTGTTTTTTTTCCTTGTGCCATCACTGTGTGAATACTTAATACAGTTCTACAGAGGAATTACTTAGTCTGCCATCTGCACCTCTATAACTGTCTGGTTTGGTCCTGCAACCTAACAGGACAAACACAGACTCCAGAGAGTAATTAGGAGTGAAGAAAAAACAATTGTTACCAACTTGCCTTCATTCGAGGACCTGTATACTGCACGAGTCAAAAGGAGGGCTGTGAAAATATTTATAGACTCCTCACATCCTGGACATAAACTGTTTCAACTCCTTCCCTCAAAATGATGCTGTTAGAACACTGCACACCAGAACAACTGGACACAAGGATAGATTTTTTTTTTCCCTGAATGCCATCAGTCTTCTAAACAAATAATTCCCACAACACTATCAAACTATTTACTACGTCTGCATTACTATTACTATTAATCCTCCTGTCCTTCATTTCACCCATCCCCTCCCACTCATGACTGTATGACTGTAATTTTGTCGCTTGTACCCTTATGATTTATATTGATTTATATTGACTGTTTCCTAGTATGATTTGATTGCTGATTGTACCCTATGACTATCATTAAGTGTTGTACCTTCTGATTCTTGACTCATGACGAAATGTATCTTTTCTTTTATGTACACTGAGAGCTTATGCACCAAGACAAATTCCTTGTGTGTCCAATCACATTTGGCCAATAAAGAATTCTATCTAGATGACATGATGATCTTTCCAATTCTATACTTTTTATGAAAAAGGCCGAAGTAGCACTTCTATATCTATCTATCTATCTATCTATCTATCTATCTATCTATCTATCTATCTATCTATCATCTATCTATCTATCTATCTATTTATCTATCTAATTTCCACAGATCTTATGTCTAATATATTACCTATGTAGTATGGCTTTATTATTTTTATCCTTCTCATCTGTTCCATTACTTTCCCTATTAGTATCATTATTATAATTATTAACCTTTATTCTTTTCATTATTATTACTTGTTTTGCATGTACACTGAATTTGCACTGGACACAAATTCCTTGTGTGTCCAATCGTACTTGGCCAATAAAGAATTCTATTCTATTCTATTCTATTCTATTCTATTCTATTCTATTCTGTTCTGTTCTGTTCTGTTCTGTTCTGTTCTGTTCTGTTCTTTTCTTTTCTATTCCATTCTATTCCATTCCATTCCATTCCATATTGTCTAGTCTACTCTAGTCCCATTCCAGTCTAGAGTGCCCATACAAATTCACATTCAGTATTAACATATGCTAATTAAGACACAACATTAAAATATGGTAAAATTCCTAAGTAAGTTTGCAAATAATTGCTCCTTCAAGAACTGTTCTCCCAGTCTCATATATCTTATTTTGGCCTAGAGAACTTATTTTTTCTTCTCTTAGAATTTTAACACGTTTTCTTTTTTAAAAAAATGTAGTTAGCAAGGGAACAACAAGCTTCCCATCCATATAAACAATTTTTTTCTTTTCTTTGCTTCCTTTCTCAGAGTGAATTGGATGAGACTCAGATTCAGTTGGCTGGAGATGACGTGGACTTGCCTGAAGACCTCCAGAAGATGGTAGCAGAGGATCAAGAAGAAGAAGAAGACAAAGATACTCTTTTAGGACAGCTTCAGAACATCCAGAATATGGACGTGGGTGCTATCAAAGAAAAAGTCCAAGCAACTTTCACTGATATTAAGCAGTCAGCTGAACAAAAATGTTCTGTAATGTAGTGAAGACGTTTCACAAGACTTAGGCACAAATGTACATAGAAGTGGGAAACTAATGGGACCACAGCAGCAATTGGTAGTGCTGCTTACTCATCACACCTTCCTTCTTTATGAGAAATTTTTTTGTTTTTCCAGATAACATTAAAAATTGAGAGAAGTCATTGTTATAAAAATAATTCAGAAACGGAAATACACAAACCCGCAGGCAATAAATCTTACTTTGAAGCCAGAGATTTATTTCATAAGCAATTTGGAACATGAAAAGCCATCATAACAATAACAACATTTCAGTAAGATAATACTTACTAACAGCCCATTGCAATGTGGTCCAGAGATAATAGCTAAGTCCAGTGAGGAATAAGCTACCATCAGTGGCCCTGATTTGAGATTTACTCCCTTCTTTTATACCCTTTTTCTGAAGCCCACCCAGTAGTATGTAATCTTACTGGCTATACCTCCTTATCTCCACATACTGTCAATCAACACCTCCTTATAGGTGCATGTCAACTCTTTGCCATTTCTCTTGCCATCTGCCACTTTCAGTTCTCAATATCCCAGACATTTGTGATCCAAAATAGCTTATTTTTGATTGTCCAGCAAATACATGCTTTCTGCAGAAGTAGCAGATAGCAACATATTGCAAAGCTTGCAAAATCAGCTCAGCCGGCGTTATTATATATTGTTAATTTGAGGCCTTCAGTTAAGCAGAGGCCTACAACAACTTTAGGGCCTAGTTGTCTTCCTCTCACATCATAATGGTGATAATATGATTCCAATTTTGTAGGTTGTTAGTATCCATTCCTGCACCCCTTTGCTCACACACTTATATGGTGTGTAGCACCATTTGCAAATACTTTGCACTAACATGTAGCAGTTCAAGGATCAAATCCAAAAAGTACTTTTGTTACTTTGATGCAGCTAAACAAAGTATCACGAATGTTCATCACACATGAACAAAATATTCTTTTACAGGCACTCAAAGATTGCATTTTACCTATAAGATGCAAGAACCATTTTTCGGAGGGGTGCGTTGTGTCTGGGTGTTTCTGTGCTCACGCACATATTTGTACATGTGTGTGTGTGTGTATCTGTGTGTGGTTTTGTGTGTATCTATCCATCCATCTGTGGCTAGGAACTAAAAGCAGTGAAAGGGAACTTAATTAAAATTCAGAAGGAAAAGACAGTGAAAATTAGTATAATGACAAGTACTGTAATAAAAACATTTTTCTTCTATTAGTGAACTGATTATCCGATTATATACAGTCTTCACACTTTTTAAAAATCCTTATGTCTGAATTATATAAGGTTCATTCCCAGATAACTTCATATTTGCAGCTGTTGTTACAATTATTTTTCCCTTAAAAACAAAAACTATAAATACTTATATTTCCAGCATCCTGGTAATATATTTTTTTAGATCTCTTTTTGCAGAATTCTCTTTTGGAGGGGATTTTGCTATCCATATATTAACATTAATATTAATTGTTGTGTGTTCCTCTCCCTGTTCAGCCTCCTGTGTTCTTTTAAATAGCTTATATTGTTGTTTTAATTCATGTAAGCACGCCCATTCACAAGTGTGCACTTGAAAAAAATTAAATTCATACATAAATTCTGTTTTATTAAGGGGAGGAAATGTTATATATGAAACTGATAAAAATATGCAACATACTAGACTTCTTTTTTTTGTAATTTCATTAACACAGACTCTATCTCTCATTTCAAGCAATTCTGAAGATCTAAATTTAACTTCCATCAAAACATTTTGTTCCATTTTTTTTGTTAATGAGATTATTTTTATTGCCCTCTATCTCCCTCTAGTGTCAAACATTCAAAGTTCCATTATCATGTTTCCTCTTTAAAAACAACCCCAAACTACCACCATTTCCCAAGGGAGGAATTCTAGTTAACTCAAAACTATAATTCCAAATCCATCTAAACTTAATCCATAGTTAACTATCTAAAAAAAAATCCATATTCTAAGCACCCCTTTTCTATTTAATAAAAATATTTTGTCAGAACTTTAAAAATTATATTTAAAACTCTTTCTCCAAGGAGAAGGCAACCCACCCGATGTATACAGCAAGAAATTGATAGTCTAAAGGGTTCTAATGTTTCCTGATCAATAAAAGAAATACTCAAAAAGTGATTAAAAATTACACTTGGTTGAGTTTTATGTCTTTAAAAGGCTGCTGATAGACTCACTGATCTCTCCAAATCCAGCTTACCTTTGTTATGTATTGTTTCTGGAAAAGTAACGGCTCTTCCAATTAAGGCTGAGTTGTGACAATTCACCATTTTAATATTTTGAGAATATCTACAGGGGCTTATATGGTGGTAAAGTCTAGCAGCTTGCCTTCCTTTCTTTCTTTCTTTCTTTCTTTCTTTCTTTCTTTCTTTCTTTCTT
>NW_020769310.1:7463798-7494119 GCF_900518735.1 Pseudonaja textilis | reverse complement strand
TTTTTAAAATCAATTTCATGTCCTGTGGCTTTGAGGTGTTGGACCAGGGAAGAGGTCGTTTCTTCTTTTTTGATTGAGTTCTTATGTTCTTCAATGCGTGCATTTATTCTTCTGTTAGTTTGTCCAATGTATGTGGTAGGGCAGGCAGTGCAGGGGATTTCGTATACTCCTTGGTTTTCTAATTCGATTTTGTCTTTGGGGTTTCTTAGGATGGTGGATATTTTTCTGTTTGTGCAGAATGCTGTTTTGATGTTGTGTTTTTGGAGGATCTTGCTAATTTTGTCTGTAGTGCCTTTTATATATGGGAGGAGGGCTTTGCCGTTTTCTTGTTCTCTGTCTTGGATTTTGGTTGGGGTTTCTTTTTGGATTAGGTGGGTAATCTTCTTTCTTTGGAATCCATTGGCTGTAAGTACGTTGGTGAGAGTGTGTAGTTCGGTTTTTTGGTGTTGTTCATCGGCTAAGCATTTTGTTCTGGAGATGAGTGTCTTGGCTACGGAATTGATCTGTGCTGGGTGGTGGTGTGAGAGTGCATGTAGATAGCGGTTAGTATGTGTTTTCTTCTGGTAGATGGTGTGTCCTAGGGAGCCATTGGATCTTTTGTATACCAAGACATCTAGGAAGGGAAGTTGGTTGTTGGTTTCTGTTTCCATGGTGAATTGTATTTTGGGGTGTAGGCTGTTGAGGTGTGTGAGGAAGTTGTTCAGTTTTTCTTTCCCATGTGGCCAGATGATGAAGGTGTCATCTACGTATCTGAGCCAGAGTTTGGGTTTGTGGTCGTATTTTTCTAGAGCTTGTGTTTCAAAGTGTTCCATGTAGAGGTTTGCGATGACAGGTGAGAGGGGTGATCCCATGGGTGCTCCTTCTATTTGTTTGTATTTTTGTCCATTGTAGGTGAAGTATGTATTGGATAGGCAGTGGTTGGTTAGATCTAACACGGCTAACCCCCCAACCAATCAGAACACAACCAAACCCCCTACCAATGAGAACACACCCCCACCCAATCAGAACACAGCCAAGCCCCCACCCAATCAAGTCCCACCCCCACTGGCAGTTAAAAGGAGGAAGCAGCTGCAATCTCACATTACTCTGAAAAGCACAGAGCCGGAGACAGAAGCCTGAAGATGATGAATGAGACTTCATCGAAACGTTGCCTAGATACTTCGAATCTTACGCGGGAGAAAACCCGAACAACCAAAGATCCACATATAAATACCCGCGAGAACCTCAGAAAATATATATATATATATATATATATATGATATATATGTGTGCGTACATGTGAAAGTATAACACTCAGGGCAGTAAGCATACCTAATACTCCTGCCTCCTGTTTTCCCCACAACAACAACCCTGTGAAGATGGATTGAGCTGAGTTGGATGGCCCCAAATCATCCAGCTGGTCTTCATGCATAAGGCAGGCCTAGAACTCACAGTCTCCTAGTTTCTAAGCCAGCACCTTAACCACTACAACAAATTGTTTCTGGTTGTGATGATGGTAGCTGTATTTCATCATAACTTCCCATAGATAGTCAATGTCTATATGTGATTCTTTCATTAGCTGCTAATGACATCAATGCTTAGGACTCCTTGCTTCCTTGGAGATTCTTAAATAAATAATGCTGCTACCAGTTGTAAAGTTTCTATACCTGAGATAAACAAAAAATATCCCATCCCAGGTGACCAATACTGTTTTTCATAGTTTCACTCGTGTTATCTATAAAGTAATCTATATTACATCTACAAACAGTATTTCACAGGAAGATGTGAATCTTTATACCTCAACCCAACTCAAAATTAGTATACTTCTTTATTATTAGATGCACCTATGTGTAAAGGTAGTCCTTGACTTACAACCACAATTCAGACTGGAACTTCTGTCACTAAGTGAGATGGTTGTTAAATGTTTAGTGCTTGAGTTTATCACCTCCTTTTGGCTACCGTTGTTAAGTGAATCACACAGTCATTAGGCAAAGTCAGATTCTCCCCTTGACTCTGCTTGTTGGGAGTTAGCGAAGAAGATCACTCATAGTGAGCAGATGATTTTGGGAGGCTGGAACTTCATAAATACATACAGGTTGCCTCAATTTTGATCATATGATCATAGAGACACTGTGACGGTCGTAATTAGGAGGACCAGTTGTAAGTCATTTTTTTCAGCACCATAACTTTGAACAGTCACAAATGGTCCTAAGTTGAGAACAACCTGTATACCAGTCCCTTGAAAGACTGTAGACTAAAAGTTTTCAGTGGCAAGATTACATCCACCATCCCAAACCAAAAACTAAAACAAAGCTAATACCCTACTACACGAAAATCCCATGCTTAAAAACATATAATCTAATAAAAATAACACATGTCAAAAGGCAATCTTACCACATGTTGTTTAGAGTGCATTGTAAATCCTTCAGGTCCCAAGATGCTTGAGCCACAAGAAACCACAAGAAACTAAATTCTTGTGGTCTTCTACTCAGGAGCGATTCTTCCAGAGCACAAGCAGTGGTTTCCGATTTCTCCTTCCTCCAGAGAAATTTCCATCAGTCAGAAGTAACCCAAGTCAGATAAGCAATCCCATATTGTAGGGACCGTCACAACAAAGGCTGACCTTCCTCCCATGTCATACAGATGGGCAGCTGCGACATCTCCTCTTGGAATGAACAGTTTGGGAGAATCTCTTCATGAAATTTTCACCAAAGCAAATCTTCAAAACACTTCAGGAAAAATAGTGATGTTGTCACTGCGAATGAAGGCAAATACACATGTTCCAGAATAATGCTGCTGGATCCAATCTAAGTTAATCATTGGGACCAAAAGTTTATTCTTCCAATCTTTTGGCCTTTTCCTGGACCCCATCATCAGAAGTTCTCTCATGATGGGTTCCGGGAAAAGCCCCAAAGCTTGGAAGAATAAGCCTTTGGTCCCAATGACCAACTCAGACTGAATCCTGCAATGTTGTCATTTTTCAAGTATGAAGAGTCACGTTCAAATAAATACCATCCAAATAAATGAACAATCAATCAGGAAAGAGGTGGAAGGGACCTTGGAGGTCTTCTAGTCCAATCTCCTGCCCAAGCAGATGCAATTTGAGACAAATGGCTGTCCAGTTTCTTCTTAAAAACCTCCAATAATGAAGCACCCACAACTTCTGAAGGCAAGTTGTTCCACTGGTTAATTGTTCTCACTGTTAGAATTTTTCTTTTTAATTCCATTTTGCTTCTCTCCTTGATTGGCTTCCATCCATGGTTTCTTGTTTTGCCTTCTGCTGCTTTGGAGAATAAGTTGAAAGAAATAAAAAAAAAAGTTAACAAGCTGCTAACTCAAGAAACCCTAGGACTCCCTTAGTACGGAAGTAGAAATGAATCTACCCAAACATCTGTAAAACTCACAACGGTTTTGCCTTCTTCTTTGCCTTTAGCATCTTGACTGGTTGTAACTCTGCACATCTTTTTATTATTTCACAGAGCAAAAACCACTGCATAAAGCCAGCCCCAAGCTCTTGACCTTTGAATTAAAAATGTGACAGGAACATCTTGAATCTCTGAGTGAAAGCGTGTGGAGGTTCAGATCAGCTAATTACATTTGTCAGCATAGATAGGATAAGCATTTTTGTGGTTTAAGAGGTCAGAGAAGAGAATATAAGCAAAAATCATCAAACAACTAACTAACAAGATTCCCTTAAAAACTGAAAGACCGAGTGGAGTTAACAGGTTCAAAATATAATTATCTAGACAATGGTTGGAAACCAGGATAGGTGAGAACTGGCTTATTTTGTTTCTCCCTATCTCATTATCTCTATTCCACAAGGTCAGTGATCTGTCATATTGTTGATGATATCGTAGTGAAATTCACACAACCAACTCTGATCTTAACTAATGAACATATTATTAATAAAAGTAAAGGCATTCTCAAATCCTTCGAAGTCATAACTTCAGCACAGGCATTTGCATGCGCAGCACATGGATTTCTCATGACATAACATGTTTGCAGTGTTACTGTAGGTATGTCAGTATAGACTTAAGCCTGATCAGAGTTCAGGGGGAAATTAGCCCACTGAACCCCGTCATGGGGAGCTGCTACCTCTCTCATTGGCCAGAAAAGCAGCTGCACAATTGGGGATTTTCATTCTTACAGTTAATAGGATCTTTGGAGCTCAAAAACATCATCCCATCAAGATAAACGTCTTGGGTGCCCACTTTTAAGCAATCTGAATTCAATTAGGCTAATTAGAAAACAAGTAAAGAAGGATTGCATTAATGTAGCTTTACTGTGAGAAATTCAGAAATCTTTATGAGACAAGCAGGAGGAAGAAAGGAGGGAAGCAATGAATTTTACAAATCACTGCGGTTTATTCACAAAGGCCAGAAACCCAGTGACTTGCTTAAATGCTTGCTCTTGTTGCAAGTTAGATTACTATGCCTTCAAATAACAGGTCTCATTAGAAGACTTAACGTTTAAGAGCATTGTTCTTCAGATAGCCAAGTTACGGACTAACGCTTTCATTTTTCCCCCACTCTGGAAACTGACTGGGAAAACCAGTGGAATTTTTAGATGTGAGTAAGCTTGGTGCCTGATGTCTATTGCTATTTTTGAATATCTTGTCATCTCCATTCTGAACCAATCCTGTGGATCTCTAGGAAGTGTGCAAAATTCTGTTTGATACTGGATTTGCTGTATATTGACTGGAGTCCTATCCCATCTAGCTAATCAGGGTGGCCAGGGAAGGGTCCAGAATGTCCAAGCAGTAGCCAATAATACCCCATGAACAAAAGGGAAGATCTATCAGTTATGAAATAGGTGCTGGCCTGCCTCAAGAGACCATCCATTGATCCAGTGGTGCGATTCAACAAATGTTACTACCGGTTCTGTGGGCGTGGCTTCATGGGCGTGGAAGGGGAATGATACTGCAAAACCCCCATTCCTTCCCCACTCCTGGGGGAAGTCCTACAAAATCCCATTCCCTCCTCACCCCACTAACCTGCTTTCCAGCTCCATTCTCCTATGCAGGGCAACAAAAGAAGACCCAGCCAATCAGCTGGGACTCGGGAGGCAGAGAATCGATGCAGGTGGGGTGGTCAGAGGTGGTATTTGCCGGTTCTCCAAACTACTCAAAATTTCAGCTACTGGTTCTCCAGAACTGGTCAGAACCCGCTGAATACCACCTCTGCTTTGATCCAACATTGAAGAAGGTATGCAGTAAAAGTATGAGCGTTATTGAGAAATCCAGAAAGCATGAGGAAGAAACTGAAGGTTGTGTTATTATATATCAATAAATTTAGGCCTCTAATATTTCTCGTAGTCTCTGTTTTCTAATCCAGCTATCATGAAGAGCTTGCAATCTGGAGATCTTCCCGAATTCAATTCAGATTCAATTCCTGATAGAAGAACTGGTGGAAGTCACAGCCAGGAGGGTCTTTGTCCAGTTCCAGGGTATATTAGTTACAGCAGGGATCCCCAACCCCCAAACTGGCCCCAGTCTGTGTCATGCCAGCAACTGGGACACGTAAACAAGCAAAGCTCCATCCACAGAGTGCAGGCAGCATGCAAAACCATACCGCCTCCAGTCTGTGGAAAAATCTTTCTCCATGGAACGGGTCCCTGGTGCCCAAAAGGTTGGGGGCCACTAAGTTACAGCATTTTTCAGAACTAGATTTACTGGCAACAGACACCCATCTTTCATCTTCATCATCTCTCATTTGAATTACTGTGATGGACTTTTTAAATTTTTTCTTTATTTGATTTGTCAATCGCTTACAAGATAATAGATATAAGTATAAACATGAGAAAGGATGCAGGAAATAGGTAGGAATAAATGGGGACAATAGGACACAGTAGGCATGATGGTGCACTTATGCACGACCCCTACAGACCTCATAGGAAGGGGGTGAGGTCAATAGTGGATAGTTTGAGGTTAAAGGAGTGGGGGTTAGAGGATGTAACAACAGAGTCAGGTAGTGCATTCCAGGCATTGACCACTCTGTAGCTGAAGTCGTACTTCCTGCATTCAAGTTTGGAGTAGTTTATATTGAGTTTTGTACCTTTCATTGGGTTGCCATCAGACACCACTAAAGAAACTTTGGTCAGTGCAAAATGAAATGGCCAATGTCAATAATGCTATGTTACACCACTGATGTGGGAATGAATTGGTTACAGGTGTATTTCTAAATGGAAGTGAAAGTCATAGAATCCCAGAATTTGGTGAGACCACCAAATAGACAAAAGTAACACAAAATGAAGAAGCTAAAATGCTCTGGGACTTTAGAATTCAAACAGAAAAGCCTCTGCCCCATAGCTCCCCAGACAAAACAATTTTTGATAATGAAGACAAAAAGGTCTAGATAATAAATAGACATTGTCACCAGTTCTTGCTTGCGGACAAGTGGCACTGCTTGCAGATATTCCAGTACACCATTATTGCTACTTTGTCATGCTGTTGTTTGTAAGCAGTCTGTGCATCTTGTATCAACAGCTGTGTGATCCGCTGTTTCTTCAGCTTCTTTGCAGAGACAGCATTTGCCATCTGTTGCTGTCATCTCAATTCTGGAATTTTTCTTCTTATTTTTATTACTTAACTGGCCAATATCTTTGCAAATTGACGGAGCATAAAAGAGTTTAGAATTCTTTATATACAATTGTGCAAAATGATGGTAGGAATGTCAAGATTTCATGCATTTTTCTTGATTGCACAAAATTCCACCCATTTATATTATAAATATGTTTGCGTTCCAGAGAGGCATACACACATATCATTATATGAATACTCTGTAAAAAGAATACATGGTAGAAATCAACGTATTACTAATACAGGGCTTTTGCAGTGATCCTGAAAAAGCTTCCAGAGGTGATAAAATAATTTGCAACAGGGAGATTGGAAAGTACTGATTAAGCTTTTGGACTGAGAAGGCACAAACATTTGCATAGATGCAGATACAAATAGTGACATGATGATAATAATGACGATGATGATGAGGTGGTGTGTGCGTGTGCGTGTGTGTGTGTGTTCACAATTATAGATTTTATTTTACTTTATTTATAATTAGACTTCCATGGCTGCCCAGTTGGAAAGATTCAGAGCAGATTATATTAAGAACACCAAAAAACCAGGCTTATGTAGTCCAAGCTGCCCAATTAGGACCAATCACACTCATTAAGCACAGTGTACTGACTATCAGGGGAAGGGTGCTAAAACCTGGGAAATGGCGAACAGACTGAGACAGATACCTCGGAAGCCTGCTTAACCTACTGCAGCAATGCAAAAAAAACCTCCCACACTGCAAAAGTTGGTTGCAGCTTCAACTGCTCTATAAAAAACAAACATACAAATTCTAAACCAACCCAGCTGTGCGTAAGAAAATCAAAACTGTTCCCTGCTTCCCACCAGAAGGAAGAAGCAAGTGGAAGCAGGAACAAGAAAGCAGGATTTGGCAGAAGCAGGAACTGAAGATGGAGGAGATGGTGAATCCTTTTAGGAGAGAGAAAACACAGGGCCAAGAACAAACAGGGTACCATCCGGCACAAGCGATGAAGATTTTTTATTTATTTGTTTGTTTGTTTGTTTGTCAAACATGTACAAGGAAACAAGCATAGGTATGAACATAAATATGAACAAAGGAAGTAAATACAGATAAATGGGGACA
Organism: Pseudonaja textilis; assembly: GCF_900518735.1. The sequence continues at coordinate 7,486,488 of NW_020769310.1, read as the reverse complement.
GTAAGACAGGGACGGTAGGCACGCTGGTGCGCTTATGCACACCTCCTTTAAGGACCACTTAGGAATGAGGTGAGGTCCACAGTAGACAGTTTGAGATTGAAGCTGTGAGGGTCTGAGGCTGTAACAACGGAGTCTGGTAGGGCATTCCAGGCATTGGCCACTCTGTTGCTAAAGTCGTACTTTCTGCAATTAAGTTTGAAGTGGTTTATCTTGTGTTTGTATCAGTTGTTTGCCCGTGTATTATTGTGAGTGAGGCTGAAGAAGTCATTGACAGGTAAGACGTTGCAGCAGACCATTTTGTGTAGTTCTTCGAATCAGGAGCTGGGTGGCATTGGTAGAGTGCCCTTTTTTTTAAAAAAGGAAGAAAAAAGAACCAGAGTTGAAAAGACAACATATTAGGAACATTGTACCAGCTATTCACGGGCACGACTGGGTTCCTCAAATTACACAGCAACTGGGATGGGGCACAATGCTCCCCAGCTGGAGGCTTTGAGCATCCCTGGTTGCCACTACAATGTAGATGACCTGCTGTTTGAAACCAGCACAAAAGGCGTCCCCAAGACTTACTGGTTCGACCCTGACCACCACCACTACCCTTTTCAAAGCAGCCAGTAAATCTTTTCTCTTTTTTCCTCCCATAATAAAAACAGACTTGCCCAGCAGAACTAAGGAAGAGCAGGGCAACTGGTGGGAAGAATTAATTGATGGAAACAAAGCCTATTAGTCCTTTAACCACATGTGGGCAGAAGCTTAAGGGAAATCTTGGTTTAGGAGGAGATCAACTAAGGCTGTGATTTTCAGGTTAAAACGACCTCCCTGCCTGCCTCCAGCAGCAGTTGGTTGTTTACACGAGTTTCACTTTATTTAGTTTACTTTTTTAAAAAACATTCAGTTTTCTCCCCAGTTTTGTTAGTTGCCCTGAGGAGAAAAACAAGAGACATATCCAATTATTTTCATCCTTTTCCCTCATAGCAAACCGGCATTTATGAGCGAAAGTCTTTCTCTGCTACTTTCCTGACATTAAGATAGACTCAGAGGTGGTATTCAGCAGGTTCTGATCAGCTCTGGAGAACCGGTATCGGAAATTTTGAGTAGTTCGGAGAACCGGAAAATACCACCTCTGACTGACCCCGCTCCCATCTATTCTCTGCCTTCCGAGTCCCAGCTGATTAGCTGGGTCTTCTTTTGTTGCCCTGCACAGGAGAACAGAGCAGGAAAGCAGGTTAGTGGGGTGGGGAGGGAATGGGATTTTGCAGTAATCTTCCCCTGCCACACCCACCAAGCCACATCCACCAAGCCACACCCACAGAACCAGTAGTAAAAATTTTTGAATCCCACCACTGGATAGACTGCGCCCTAAGTGGAGGTTCTATTACTCGACTTTAAAAGGAATTAGGCCTCATTTTCTCTCCATCTGGATCTACACGTGATGTGTAACTTACCGTATATCTTTGCGAGTGAGATTTGTCTGGGCTTGGAATCTAAACAGAGCTCTAGGTTTGCTTACCAGTTGGATTGGGCCTTGCCAAGGATTCCAGGTCCATGGACCATACTAGGAGCAAGCCATGAAAAATCATTTTGGTGTTTTGCAAAAAACAAAAAACAAAAGTTATATTAACTGTGTTTATGTAGTCACCAAAAGCTGGGTTTAATTCAAAGGAGCTGTACATCATACACTGAGGTGCGTAATTCTGCAGCATTTTATCCATCTAGATCAGAGGTGTCCAAACTTCACAACTTATGTGAAGACTTCAACTTCCAGAATTCCTCAGCCAGCCAATTAAAGTTGCCAAGTCTGGAGACCCCTGATCTTGATGGACAGAATATGATGCCTTATCACTTTTTAATCATAAAAACATGTCAAGCAATAGGACTCTCACCTACAGGACAGTTTGTCTAAAGTTGCCTGACCTAATATATCAGGGCTATGCTCCTTTGAAAACTAATTTAGAAAGAGTGCTTCTTCGGCCTTTTTCATCATAAGTATAGAGTTGGAAGGATCGTCAGTGTCATCTAGACATAATTCTTTCTTGGCCAAGTGTGATTGGACACAGAAGGAATTTGTCTTGGTGCAAATGCTCTCGGTGTACATAAAAGAAAAGATACATTAGTCAAGAGTCAAGAATCAGAAGGTGCAACATTTAATAATAGCCATAGGGTACAATCAGCCATCAAATCATACTAGGAAACATAAAAATCATTAGGATATAAGCAACAAGGTTACAGTCATACAGTCATACAGTCATAAGTGGGAGGAGATGGGTGAAAGGAAGGATGGGAAGATTAACAGTAATAGTAGTGCAGACTTTGTAATAGTTGAACAGTGTTGAGGGAATTATTTATTTAGCAGAGTGATGGCGTTCGGGAAAAAATTGTCCTTGTGTCTAGTTGTTCTGGTGTGCAATGCTCTATAGCGTCGTTTTGAGGGTAGAAGTTGAAACAGTTTATGTCCAGGATGTGAGGGGTTTGTAAATATTTTCACAGTCCACTTTTTGACTTGTGCAGCATACAGGTCCTCAATGGAAGCAGGTTGGTAGCTATTGTTTTTTTCTGCAGTCTATTCACCTCTATACATCCAGGAGATTCTGGGGAATCAAGTCCATACATCTTAAAAGCTGCCAAGGTTAAGAAACACCACCTTAGAGTTTCTTGAAAAATGATCTTTCAATCTTGAAGTCTTACTAGAAAAGAAATTTCTTTGAATACTATGGTGACATGAATAGAATAGAAATAGAAATAAGAGGGGAATAACAATATACATATTTTAATACAGTATAACAAGATGTATGTAATAATAAGAGAGAGGTTTTGAAATTGAATAGTGATAGTATTAGATATGTTTAAACAATATGAACAATGAAATGTAATAAGTCTGAGTAATAATATTATGTGTATTTGTACTAAAATGTATGATACCCAGGTATCACACACTGTTCACGAATTGATATGTATAAGCAATATAAAATGAAACAAAACTTGACAAAAAAATCTTGAAGTCTTCCAATGAAGAATCTCATGGGCCAGCAGTTCCACCAGCTTATATGGCTCATAGAATCAAATAAGTTCCTCCTGAGGTCTAGGTCCCTACTAAACAGTATGAGTTTAAAGTTGTAGTGTAGTCCTTTAATTACATTTTCAATGGAAAGAGATCTACCAAATAATTAAATGACTTCTCAAAGCACTCTATCCCTATGCTTGATATGCTTGATATTTCATAAGAACCTCAAAAGGAAAAATGTTGAAAAGGTCTGGTCCAAAGAGTAGCATTCCACAATATAATATGACTGAAGAAAAGCACTCAGTTAAGGTTGGAATGGAATGGAATGGAATGGAATGGAATGGAATGGAATAGCATAGCATAGCATAGCATAGCATAGCATAGCATAGAATAGAATAGAATAGAATAGAATATAGAATTCTTTATTGGCCAAGTGTGATTGGACACACAAGGAATTTGTCTTTGGTGCATACGCTCTCAGTGTACATAAAGAAATAAATAAAATACATTCATCAAGAATCAAGAATCATGAGATAACACTTAGTGATAGTAGTAGGTTACTAATAAGCAATCAAATCATACTAAGAAACAAATAAAACAATACAAATTGTAAAAATATCAAGCAACACGTAAAAGAAGAGATAGGTACTAGGAAGTGTTATTATAATCTAGCTGTAGAGGAATAATAGTAATACAGTCTTATTAATTAAGTTGACAGTGTTGTGGGAAGTAGTTATTTTGCAGGTTAATAGAAGAGTGATTTCTGGATTTCTGAATCACAACAAAGAATCACAACTTCTTCTTTACACTGGCCAGATCCTATCTCTCAGACTCTGCCTGTTTAAGGAAGAACGATTGTAGTAGAGAACATGGGAAAATTGCTAGAAATGGCAAAGAGAACAGCTGGGGAGAAGACCAGAGGTGGAGGAGGTTAATCAGTGAAGGACAGAAGGTCTCCACTCCCCAGAAGTAGGGCAATATCCCTCCTAGCATTCCAGAATAGAAGACATAGAATCAGAGGTGTTCATAGAGAAGGAGTAAAAAGACCTGCTTATATATTGGCTCCTTTTTATCCAGATTTTTAAAATTAATTTTTAATTAATCTGGGGCCCTTGGTTGCTCCCAGAGCTTGCTTGTTTGATTGCAGACATTTCATTACCAAACTAGGTAACATCATCCTTGCTAATTTTTAACGCTGTTTTTAATGCTTTAAACTTTAAACTAACTGCTCTGTTGTTGTTTATGAGTTTGCAGGCCCACCTAGAATCTCTCAAGAGTGAAATGGGTCACATATAAATTTAATAAATAAATAAGCATATAAAATTAATAAATAGACAAATGAACAAACAAACAAATACATAAATAATAAACATGGTGACCACAATTGTTTGACTCAAACCCATCTCTTTTTACATCCATCATGGAATAGTGAATTTAGGTAGAGAGTTAATATTCCATTCCCCTCTTTCCAAGTCAGAGGCTTCTGCAGGGGTTGGGGGGGGCATTGACTGGCCCAGATTCATCTGCCCAGTTTAGCCAAAATTGCAGAAAAGCACAATCTGGCTGATTGATAACAGAGAATTTTTTTGAATTCTTTCCCAGGGTGTCTTTCAGCAAAAACTGGGCACAAAATGGCCCTGTGTGACTCAGTGATTCAATCTCTTCTCACAATTAATTTCATACACACACACACACACACACCATTGGATCTCTTGGACTTGCATCTTTAATATGCTGCAAGTGAGACTATGGAAGCATCTTTTTGGCTGGTATAAATGCACTGCTTTTAATTAAGAATGCTTCCTTTATTTTTTTTTCTCCATTAGAATGTTTTATCCAATTATTTATTCCTATGGGATGTTACATTTAACATTGTATCCTGAAACGATTAGTGAATATTGTTGGTTTTTAAAGTTGCACCCACTGTAAAAGAATCAAAATCCATAGAAAGCCTGCACGTTTAAATATATTTATTCAAACCATTTCTCTTCTCCGATTCCACATATCTATAATCACCCACGTGACCTTTGTCAAGGAAGTTATGGTCTCCATAGGGATTTTACACCAACAGAATAACGTTTCTCGTTTCCACACGATATCTGACTGTTTTTTTTTAAATTACGAATTATTCTTGCAAAAGTGGTTATGGTGAATCATCGGAGCAAAAGGTGGCCTGCTAGACGCTGCTCTTACTAAGATTAGACGAAAAAAAAACCCCACCCTGACGGACGGAGAGTAACGTTTACCTTCTCCTTCCTGTCGGGACTAACTCTAGAACCCGCTTGTCGTCTGAGCGTGTACAGAGTGTCAGGGCCACACCTCGGGTTTCACAAGTCCGCTGTTTGTTTGGAAGCGGTTCTCCTTTCTGCGATTCGCTGGCCTTCCGGGATTCCGCTTGTCTGGGGATCCCTTGAGGATCTGGAAGGGACGAACAGGCGATCAGAAAACCCTACAAGCCCCACAATCCGAGCTGGGAATATTCTCAACAATTTTCTGATCGGAAAATCCGCCGGCGGTCCTTTCGGAGCGTGGCAAAATCGCTGTTTTCGGGGACTCGAGTCTGCGGCGTTCTCAGTCTTAGCCCGCTGGGAAAACAGGGCAGAAACCGAACCCAGCAAAATGTCCCTTTTCTTTCATTCCGAAAACTTTCTGGGTAGGTCAGATTTGGGGGAACCTTTCTTTCTTTCTTTCTCTCTTTTTTCTTTTCTTTCGATTTTCTGTCTTTTGTTTCTTTCTATCTTTCTTTTTCTTTCTTTTCCTTTTCTTTCTATCTTTCTTTTTTGTTTCTTTCTATCTTTCTCTCTTTCTTCTTTCTTTCTTTTCCTTCCTTCTTTCTTTCTTTTTCTATTCTATCTTTCTTCTTTCTTTTCTTTTGTTTCTTTCTATCTTTCTCTTTTTCTTTTCTTTCTATCTTTCTTCTTTCTTTCTTTTCCTTCCTTCCTTCCTTCCTTTCTTTCTTTCTTTCTTTCTTTCTTTCTTTCTTTCTTTCTTTCTTTCTTTCTTTCTTTCAGAATCGTTACAAACCAGGCGTGGGAGCGCGTAGCGGTGACATTCGTGCGAGCCATAGGTTTAAACCCAGATTAAGAAATTACCCCTTTCAATGGGATTGTAAAACGGAGGATTAAACTCAATCGAACCGTGATTTGAGTCCTGAGTGGAATTTCGCACAGAAAATCATCCCGTCGGCTGGAGGAACGATCGGCTGTCCTCTTCACCCGAGGTCGCTTACCTAAAGACACCCTTATCGGCTTTCAAATCGCGCCTTTGCTCTACTGGGCAGTCCGTAAAGTAAGTTAACTTTACAAGAGGCGCTCGTGGGTCTCTCTCTGTGTGAAAGAGGCAGATAAATCAGAAATCATTTACAATTGGGGGTGGGGGGGGCGAAGTGGAAGAGAAGAATTAAATATACTTGAAAGGTCACCTTTTAATTAATCCCTTCGCCCTGGTTATGACTCATTGTTTTGATTTGTATTATTTGATTTAAATAAATGGATGGAAATAAATGGCTTTATTTGATTTAAATAAATAAATAAATGGAAACCGAAGCCCGTTTAATCGGGCTCTTTAGAGTAACTTGGAAACTCCTCCGCATCGCTCAAAACTGAAGAAATCGCGAGGCCGCTCCTGCCCTCCGCTTCTTTCTTATCCGGGGCTCGGAAACCAGCCGAATAAAATGCCCAGAAATTGTCCGCACAGCTCATTTCTCTCATAGCAAAGAGCAACTTTTCTTTCTTTCTTTCTTTTTTGGAAAAAAAATATCTCTCTTCCCTTTAAAAGTCCGATCAAATCACAGTTTACCTTGAATGCATTTTTTTTTTTTTTGGTAATCCAAGTTGGCTTTTTTAAGTTTGAGTCGGTTTTTTTGGGGGGGGGGGCAGGATTCCCAAATCATTTTTTAACCTTTTTTTTAATCACTTCCTCTCCTTTCTGTTTGTTTGTTTATTTATTTATTGGCTGACTCTGGCCAGGATCTTTCTCGTTCTCTTAAAAATCAACTTGTTGTCCCCCCCCCCCCCCCCCCCCGCGGCCTCTGGATCGATCGCAACTGGAAGGTAGCGCGTTGCTTCTCCTCGGAAGACGAAAAAGAGGGCTTCGCTTCTCAAGGCCCCGCCACCCGCCACCCTCGACCCTTTCCCGGCGGCCCTTCCCTCCTTTGGCCGGGCTGGTCAATTTCCAGCGGGACAATTTCCCCTCAGAGCGAGGGGGCGGGGCTTCTGGGGAGGGCGGGGCCTGACTTCCACTCCGGGCTCTCCTACCAGCCCTCACCGGGGGCCAAAAGCCTTCCGAGCTCAGTTATCCCGCAGGGACAGAATCGGCGACGGCGGCTGCCGCGGCGGCGGCAGCAGCAGCAGCAGCAGCGTCCAGGCCCAGGCGGCTGAATCCCGGCATGCGCCTTGCCTGGGCGAGAGCCCGTCCCGCCGGCTGAACCCGGGGGTGGAGGCGGGGGGGAAGAGAGGGGCAACCGCGCGCCGATCTTCTGCTCTCCGGGCACGTTCGAGACCCCGCAGGCGGCTGGGCTAAAAAGCCGCGCAGCGTCGGCCGCGCTCGCTTCCGGACCTGGAGCTGAGCCGCGTCCGTCGGGGCCCAGGCTGATCCGTCCCCCGCCCCGCCAAAGAACCGCTCTTCCCCCCCACCCCCCCTCCAGCGCCTCGGCCTTTCCCTGGCTCGGAGTTCGGCGGGGCGGCGGCTGGGTTGCGCCCGGAGCCGGGAGGAGGCTGGTCCGCAACCCGGCGCTCTTCATGCACCTGCCGCCTCAGGACGCGCTCCTGAGCATGGGCGACGGCGGCGGCGGCGGCGGGGGCGGCTTCTCGCTGGCTGGGCCCCTGGTCAGGAGCCCCGTGTCGGGAGGTCCCCCGTCCCGTCTCCACAGCATCGAGGCCATCTTGGGATTTACCAAAGAGGACCCCCGTCTGGGCAGCTTCCAAGGCCAGGAGGGCCACGGCGGGGCCAAGCCAGGGAAAGAGGCGGCCGAGAAGGCGGGCGCCGGCGGGGAAGGCTTCTCCCAAATGCCCGCCCAGGAGGCGCTGAGGCAGGAGCAGGCGAGCCCCAGGACGGGACGCTTCGGAGGTGAGAGGGAAGGGCGGGGGCGCGGGGGGGGGAAGACATCATCAGTCCGTTTCCTGGCACCCATAAAGCTTTTGGATCCGAACCTCCATAATTCCCAGCCCAGAATTTGGGGAGGTCTCATGTGGCATCCGTGGAAAAGTCACATCCAGGAGACTTTTAAATTCCCTTCTGTAACGGTGAAAACGATCGTTTCCTTATCGGGCCCTATTTTCTTCGCCTTAAATTATTCGTAAAAATAATAAAAGCGTGATGGATATTAATAAATAAATAAGAATTTTACTGACATGAAGCTTATTTCAGTGATTTAAACTTAACCGTTGGAAATTTGCTACAGCTAAACTTAAATCACTGAAATAAGCGTTAAGAGCAGTAACGTTTTACTTATTTATTAATATGCATCCCACTTACTGTAGCGTAATAGGGAAGTCCCTTAGGACTGAGGTGCATATTCCATTCCTCATGCTTAACACCAAGTGACAGATATTGGGCTGCCTAACCTTAAGGGCTTTTGTGGGACACATTTGTAATAAAGGTGTTTTTAATTAACCTGGAAAAATATGTTAGTGATGCTTTCCACAGCACCTGTGATGCTTTCCTCAGCACCGGTCCAGATACAGGGGGACTTCAACTCCTAAAGTTCCCAGCCAAGAATGCAGGAAAGTTACAATCCCAAAGCATCTGAAGGATACCAGTTTGAGAATAGAATAGAATAGAATAGAATAGAATAGAATAGAATAGAATAGAATAGAATAGAATAGAATAGAATATAGAATTCTTTATTGGCCAAGTGTGATTGGACACACAAGGAATTTGTCTTGGTGCAAATGATCTCAGTGTACATAAAAGAAAAGATACAATCGTCAAGAGTCAAGAATCAGAAGGTACAACACTTAATGATAGTCATAGGGTACAATAAGCAATCAAATCATACTAGGAAACAGTCAATATAAATCATAAGGATACAAGTGACAAAGTTACAATCATACAGTCACAAGTGGGAGGGGATGGAAAGGCACTGATGAAGATAAAGGAGAATATTTATAACTCAGGTTTGAAATGAGGAGTTCTTGGTGCTCTCTGAGCTTGGTTGTCTAACACTGATGATGTTACCCAGTTTGGCTAATGAAACGTCTGTAAGAAAATCAACCAACCTCGTAGAGTATCAAGGAACCCTCAGATTGATCCCTTCTGTTGGAAACATGTGAACATTTCCAAAGTAGTTTTCTCGCTAAAGACATCCTTCCATTTTCAGAATAGCCTTCATGCTATTTTTGAAACTTGCCTGGTTCTTTAGTTTTCCTCTCCTATGGTGGTTGCCGCCCATATGTGATTTCATCCAAAATGATCTGTCAAAAGAGCACAGAACTGGTGCTCAGGATCTGGCTGATGGATCACATAGCCCAAAAGATCTTGCAGTTTTAATTAGCATAATTTTTAACTAGCCGCTCAGTTTAAAAAGGAAGTTATTTTTTTTTTGTCCTCTAAGAAGAAATTTCTGCACTCCTCATAGGAAGAGATGTGAGGGAGTGATATATATTAAATCAGCTCATTCTGCATGCCCTTAAAATACCCCTGGGAAGTAATTGGATTACTCTCTAAGATGTTGATCGGGGGCCCCCTAAATCTGTGGTTCACAGATCCTTGGAAATGGAAGAGGTGGACATATCAGTCTTAACCGCAGTGATGAAGGATGCCTTGACTTTTAGAGGAATATTCTTACGAGGAAGTCAGCCTTAGAATTAGACTTACTAGTTCCCAGTTCACATACTCCTGCTGGGCAAAGCCAGGGTCTTTTCACAATTTTGTCATGCAAACCATACCATCCTTAGGAGCATCTGATGGACTGCTGTGGGAAACAGAAATTTGAACTAACGCAGGAAGATACTAGGAGCAAGTTCGGAGTCATTATCGTAGATGGTGATGACAATCTTTCAATGTGGGGAAAGAAAAGAGACGGCTTGTGATGCAGAATGACTGTGGGATTCAACGCTTCCTTGTTGGCTAGGGCTTCAGTAGAATACGCAAGCAAGACTAGTGTCCACAACTCCCATTACATCCAAAGTAATAGATAGACCTGAGCAAGTCTGAGCTGTAGGATTGTCCAAGATCATAGATTAAGGGAGCAGGAAAGAAATGAGCAGCTAGTCATAGTATATTTATTATTGAATCCGAACAGTTGATTTTAACGTGAGTGTTACGTCTGTGGAGATACTCAAAAGTGCTTTTTCCAAAAGGCAATTGGACTTTCTTGTTAATCTTTTGTTGTTGTTTGTTTGAAAACATTTCACTTCTCAGCTAAGAAGCATCTTAGGTTCTAGCTGACTGGTGGGACCCAGAAAGATTTATAAATATCAATCCTTCCATTATCAATCCTTCCATTCCCCACCAGTCAGTTAGAACTGAAAAAGCTTCCTAGATGAGAAGCAAAACATTTTCAAACACTCCACCAGCCATCTCCAAGGATCCAACCTGGTCGCGGTGACCTACCCAAATTGGATCCTACAATATTATCCTGGGATGTGTATATTCGCTTTCCTTCGTGAAAACCAAGAAAGTCCAGATGCCTTTTGGAAAAAAGCGCCATTGGGACAACATAGAATTTCAAACTAAATTGATGAAAGAGGAAGCAAAAGCAAAGAACTTAACATTTGCCTAATAACAGAACAAGTTCTATCAATACATATTGAGACAATGCTTGATAGGGCGGTGCAGGGATTTGAACTGAACTCCAAAAAAGAGTTTGGAGTATGCAATGGGATAGAAAGAGCACCTGTTGGCAATCCATTAAAGTAACAGCATCCATTCCCAGTATGAGGCAGTTTCTGAGGGGGGGAAAGCATGGTTAGCTTAAGGAATTGCTGACACTGTGTTTGAACTCCTGCACAGCTTCAAGCAACTTCTTGAATTCAAATCAGAAGTACTGCATAGTTCAGCACTTAATAGAATACACACAATTTCCTCTTAGAAAATCTCTATTTGGAGTGTGCACCAATAGCTGCATGAAAGCTATTGCAAATAAAACAAATAAGCAATTGAAGGAAATGTCTGGAGGAAAAAAAAATGAAAGGATGTTGAAATCAAGAGAATTTGCATGGATATGCTTGGCATCAACTGAATATTCTGGTGTAAATCCACTTAAAAGTCGATCAGGCTTCCCCTATTTCTCACTTCTCAGATCCCTACTGTACCAAACATTCAGACAACTGCTTGAGCCCAGAGCTGGCTACTTGTAACAGTGATGGCAAACTCTTAGATGAAGACCAGCCCAAGAAGAAGCATAGAAGGAACCGTACCACCTTCACCACTTATCAACTACATGAGCTGGAGCGAGCCTTTGAAAAATCCCACTACCCTGATGTTTACAGCCGAGAAGAGCTTGCCATGAAAGTCAATCTACCTGAAGTCAGAGTTCAGGTAAAAAAAAAACATGCCCTTCCCTTCCCTTCCCTTCCAATGTTGATCTAATTGCACCGTGACATTTTGAATAACTAACTTCTTTTTTCTTCCTTCATTAGAGCATTGCAATCCAACAGCTACCTTGCTTTACTAATCCAATTTAGAAGCACTCTCTTTTTTGTGTGTGCGTTTTTGCCCCTCTGGAGATAATTTCAGATTTGCACCCAAGTTAAATGGTTTGTAAAGGGATTTTCTCTAATCTCTGTGTGTGTGTGTGTGTGTTCTAACATTTCAGACAATAATTATTAGTGTTTGGTTTCAGCACCTGTAACTTGTGGTCCTTTCACTCATGGAATTACGAGCCCATAAAATCACCCATGTAAAAATGCACCAATCTCTTGTTTTCCTTCCTGTAATATTCACCTTGTCTCAAATGTAAGCTTGTTCCATATTGTTTCTGCCTGTATTCTGGGAATAGTTGTATGTATTTGGCGTGCCCTTTCCCAAATTCCCACATTTCTGCAAGCAATTTTCAGGAAGATATGCCTGAAGATATAAAATTACTTAAAAGCCCATGAATAATTGTGTTCTCATTCAGTGTTAATTTGAGCGATATAAATGAGGCTGGTTTCTGTTAAAATCTGATCCAAGTGAATTTCTTCTTAGCCTCGCTGTAAACTGAAGTCTTTATTTGTTCACTTGATTCTGTAAATCTAGGAGGTGGGAGGTCCAAAAATGGAAGATACATAGAAATTTAATGAATTACTTTTTAAATTAGAATACTATACTGTAGAATGATTAGTTGATATCCCACCTTTGTTTTTAGTGCTTCGTTCCTTTAGCTGTTATTTTTCCCTGCAAACTTCAAAATCAGGATGCCCCTTTCTTCCAAATAAACATTTTCAAATTTGTTTGGAGTTTACTTAAAGGAAGTTATTTAGCTATTAATGGGAATTTTGAAGCTGAAATTAAGTCAAAGAAAACAAGAGTGTATTTTAATCACTTCTGTTATATAGTACACATTTCCTTTCTTGTCTCATAAAAACTAATTGTAACATAATTAATGAAAATAAAACCATCATCGTTTCCATTTTAGAGCAAGTGCGTATGTGTCCTTGGCATAAATCTTTTGAACTGCTTGATCAAATCACAAATAAGTCATAAGTTGAACCATTAAGTCAAGCTAGGGTAGTTAATCATTGTGCTTAGCTTGTAACTGCAGTGATTTGAGACTACTGTTCCTACTTTCCATCAAAATTGGCATTTTTATTTATGTAGGACAGCTTATAGACTGTCAGACAGCTTCAAGTACAGAGAACTGAGTTGTCCAGCTGTTAAGGCTGTAGGACAACAGGCATATATAATGCTAACAGCTCTTTGTCAACAAATATGGAACAAGATTGCCTGACCTAGAGATTGGAAATTAATTTTGCATGGTATACTGTAAAGATGAATAGATGCCTTCCCAGAAAAAGACATTGTATCAGATTACTAATGTAATGTAACTTTTTACTAATGAAATATGATTTGTAATCTCTTAATTTGGGGTAGTGTCGGGACAACTGGATGGAGCTGAACATTTAATAGCCAGATGCCCTTTTTAATGTAATTGGGAGGGCAAAAATATGTCAGAATGAGGTCTATGTTTGCATTACACAGGACAATAAGATTTAGAGAATTTCTCTTTTTTATTTTTTATTAAATATTATACTTTCAATAGTAAAAACTACCTTAATACAATTAAAAGAGAGGGAAAAAGTATAGAAAAAGTAAAATGTGGATAGGAAAGGGACAATCTAGAGAACAGAAAGAAAAAAATAAGAATATAGTTAAAAAGAAGGAAAAATATATAAAGAAGTGATTTCCAACTTTCATTACAAGAAGTATAAACGCTTTTAGCACTCTTCACCTCCTCTTAATTTGCAACTAATGCTTCTTGATCCCATGTTCCACCTGAAATCCATCAACAAATCCATAAAGCATCACCATTTCAGTTTTGGTATCAGCAAAAATCCATTGCCAGGAATAATAGCTTATTTATTTTAAACTTGGTCAAATAAACCAACTTTATATACCTTCCTTTTACTTCTAACAATCTTAATTTTTAGTCCATTCAAATCTTGTAAATAGAACTTGATTTCTTTTCATTTCTTTTTTACCTCTTCTCTCAAGAGTGATCCAAACTTTTAAAAAAAATCTATTTTGTAAATCGTAAAAGAATTATTCAGGTCATTCTCTTGGTTTATTATTTGTTACTTTTATTTTATTTTTAAAGTATCAATGAATTTCTTTGTAAGCTCAATTAAACATCTTTTCCATATAATTCTTGTAGCTTGTCATTTCTAGATCCACTTTCAATGTCAATACTTTCTTTGTCTTGTCAGATAAATCTTATTTCCCTTTTGCTATTTCTTCCAAAGCATCTTTTTGCTACATTGTCTCCATATCTAAATATATTATGGAAGAGGCAGGATTGAAAACAGTAACAGTTGTAATTAAAATTGGAGATCAAAACACAACTGAGATATGCGGCTCATACCATTTTATGAGCTAGACATACAAAAGATTTCGAAGAGCTCATTTAAAAAAGTGAGAAATCCAGAATAAGGTTAAATATTGAAGACAAAAGGAAAAACAGGAATCATTTTACCTATTTAATAAAAACAAAAATGGGTTTATAAACTAAGACACATTATAAAAGAAATTGTTGTTGGCCAGAGGAATGGCCACTGTCAAAAAACTCAAACATGGATTTAAGTAATGTTGCTCAGAACACAAAGTAGTCTTGAAATGTTTCCGCCAATATATAATTCAGGGTGTACATACTTATTTGTTGGGGCAATGGATATCATGCAAAATAAATGGGAGAATGATTATTTGTCTTTCATAGATTTTATGTGAAGGAGTTTTGCGGGGTTCCCCTCTCTTTTAATCTCTATTGAATTTCTTTTAGCATGACAGTGTCCTGAGTTTCCTGATTAAAAGTAGTAGGAAGTTTTGCAAACTATTTTTAACTGAAATTTTTACATAGGCTATTTAATTATGGGACACTGAGCGTTCCTCAAACTTACTCACTCTTCCATTGGGCACTTGAGTTTTGGTTATGGTATTAAAAGAACTCATATAGCATGGATTAACTTCTTAATAAGTAAATCATTTGTTCTCTTTTTAGTCCTACAAAATAACTTTTCTGGAATGTTACCTCTGTGCAATAGACTTTTGTGGAACCCGGTAATTAAGCAAAAATCTTCAAATTAACTATACCTAGAATTCCAGTGTTTGTACTTTCTAGTCTTTATACTTTGTACATTTGCACTAGGATATTATTAATCTTTATATCTTCACAATAATGTGAAATCACAGCTACCAGTTCTTTAGCTTGTGTTGGCCTTCAAGTGCTTCCTGTAAACCGAAGATGTCATAATGTATCAGTGTATATGCGCAGAACCAAGCTATGTGGCCTTTCACAATTAACTGATGGAAATTTTATCACATTTTCTAAATACTGTCGAAGATTTGGTATGCCGATATCCACTGGAACCACCACAGCTAATTATACTACCATCTTTCCATTTCAGTTTTCAGATCTTGATACTTCTGTAATTCTTTGTCATCTCTGGCATCAATTATCCACACTTTCTCCTTTTCAACCACATTATATCTGGTGTGTTACGAGTCGAGTCTTTTATCAGTCTGTATTCAGAAATCCCACAATTCCCACTATTATTTATAGCCAGCTTCAGTGGACTCTCAGTGACTTACCAAACATAAAACTTAAAAACTTAAAGCAAGACAGCCTGGATTAAAAAGAACCATTAAAATAGTCTTCCCCACCACCCGTATTAATCCCAGGTAAAGGACTAAAGCTAAATTTTAAGTGCCTTTTGGAGTCCCAAGAGTTTATGAATGTTAATTGCTTGTTTCCTCTCTCTCTCTCCCTCCCTCTCTCTCCCTTCTCCCTCCCCCCTCTCCCTATCTATCTAGCTATCTATCTTGCACCAACATGTTGCGTTTCCTGCTTTATGGCAAATGGAATACAGGGCGTTTTCTCACCAAATGTCTCTCATTTAATTAAAATGTTTGATGAGGAAGACCTCATCAGAATCTTATGTATTTGGGACATCATTTAGGCTGGCTCCTCAAAAGGGAAAAACATTGACTATGTTTATTTTATTATTTATTTATTTGTGTTTCATATTTCTAAACCACTCATCTCCCTCAGAGAGGGAGACAATGTTGTCCCTTTGGCACAGCCAGCTAAAGCTATTGCCAGTTTGTCGTTTTTATTTTAATGTGATGGACAATATCACTTGTTAAAGATATATATTCTGAGGTGGGGGAAGAGTCCTATGAACCAAAATGTAAGAAGAAAAATTTAAAAATAATACAGTTTAATCAAAATTTAAACAAAACATCAGTCTGATTGATGGAAGTGCATTTAAAGCTTCCCCCCCCCTAAGCTTGACTTTTTTATAGGCACACGATCCTTAGCACACTGGTCTAAGTCCAAGCATTGATTTTAAGCCTTCTAAAGTTTGTTCACCCCAGTTTGGGTTCATGTGTAATATTCTCTGGGGCTATGCACAACACTGCAAAATTACACACACACGCGCACACATCCTATCTCCATCAGGGCACATGGCAATTTGCAAAATATAAGAGGACAAGATTCTTTCCTAAGTTGTTACACTCTAAAATTCACCCCAGGCAAACAGCAAATAAAGAGTTGGAAATAAGGAATAAAGAAGGAAGAACCTGCTTGTTCTGATATCTTCGGTTATTTATAGTTGTGCATGTTTGCAGTGGAAGTCAAGAACAAAGGCGGAGGATTTTCTATCTCTCCTCCTCCAATTAATCAAGTAACAGCATTAAAATCAACTCACTCTCAAAAGTGATCAGTGTAATTTTTTTTTTTTTTAAAAAAGAGAAAATAATTACTGGAAATTTTTTATAAACCTTACAATTTCAAATCCACTTACTGATGAGATGAGCAGCTATATAAATCAGCTAGATAGATGGATAGATAGATAGACAGATAGATAGACAGACAGACAGACAGACAGATAGATAGATAGATAGATAGATAGATAGATAGTAGGTAGGTAGTTAGTTTGGTAGGTATGGATGGAGGGATGGATATATGATGGATGGATGAATATGGATCGATAGATATATAGATAAATAATAAAATATTGCTCCAAAGACTTCTTCCTCGAATCTCTGGGTTGGGAGAAACTTGACATCGATCTTCAAGGTTACCCCTAAAACTACCAGAAGTTTTTAAAGATAGGAAAGAAGCTCACATTTCCATAAATTACAATCTAAACTACTAAATGCCTACAACATAGATTAGACAAACGTTCATCATCCAGATTTTCCCTTTCTTCCAGTCCAAAAGTTCACTAGAGAAACCTGGATGTCTTATTGCCTCCCTCATGATGATTCATAGATATGGTCTAAAACACTTGGGAGAGGAACAGTTGTATCTTCTCACTTTATTGGTTAAAAACAAAGTCTTCCTCAGGTTTAGCTCAGCTCTTGGGGCTACGTACTGTATTGAAAATAAAACCCTTTCTTCCCCCTCCAACACAGCAGTTCCCAACCTTTTGGGCAACCGGGACTTGTTTCAATTTTTCCACTGACTGGGGGAAAGGTTTACAGTAGGATTTGCACTCCTATGAACATCTAATTGCCTGATGACCTGAGGTGGAGCTGAAGCAGTGATCAGTGGTAGAATTCAAAATATTTTACTATTGTTCTTCTGGGCACGTGCTTCGCATGCGGGCAGAGTGTTCTAAAATGGGCAATTTTAAGCATGAGAACTTACCTTACTGTCAGTAAAATAACTGAGGCACGACTGCCACACCTATCAGCTGAGTTACAAACAAAGGAAATATAGGACAGGAAAGGGGGGGCAGGGGGCCAACTGGTGACTGACACTACCGGATCGTTAGAACCGGTGCGAACTGGCAGCATACCATCACTGATGCTAATCCTGGGGAGTGTTTGTAAATACAGATGAAGCTTCGCTCACTTGCCCACTGCTCACCTCCAGCTGGGTGGACTGGTTCCTAAAGGCCATTGACCACTACCAGTCTGAGGCCCAGGGGTTGGGGACCCCTCCTCTAACTCAGGGGTCTCCAACACCCAGTCTGTGGACCAGTACCCAGCAGAAACTGGGCTGGGCAAACAAGTGAAGACCATCCATAGTGTGATGACCTGGAGTGTATCAAAAATATAACAAAAACCAATATGTAAACAAAGGTCCTTTAATGCCTTCAACTTGGCTTCACCGTTTAATTGTTCACAGTTGAAGATTAAACTATTTTCAAAATAACATTCCAAAAGAAAGAAATACAGTTCAAATTCAAAGAGCAGATAACGAAGCAAAAACCAAAAACAAACCACAGTGAAGAAAGTTCCATGACAGACCAGGATAAATAATTACAAACTTCAGGAAGATAACCAGGCACAGTCTGTTGGAAGAACGCTAACCAAGATAACCTCATCCAGGAATAAAACACTAATTTGTCTCCAGCGTTTGGGAAGAGGATCATGGCCCTCTCCTCCCAAGTAGACCATGTTTTTCCCTAATCCTTTCCTCCCTGCATGCCCTAGGATGGATAGGGGATGGGCCTGGGTCCTCCTCTGACTGCTCAACCGACCTCTGCCCTTCCTCAGCCTTTTCCACTACCTCTGGAGCCACACTTCCACTTCCTGTTGGCTGTTCCTCCTCTCCCTCAGAATCAGTCTCCACCAGGGTCATGACACATAGGATGCAGGAAGCCCACGAAACCACACCCTGTCCGGTCCACAGAAAACCTTTCTCCGTGGAACCTGTCCCTGGTGCCCAAAAGGTTGTGGGCTGCTGCTCTAACATACACACCTTCATAGTAACAATCATTTAATAATAGTACGTCGTACTCTTTTATGACATGCATGGCCTCCTTCTCTGACTAATTTTGAATTCTGCTTCTCTAGGTTTGGTTTCAGAACCGGAGAGCGAAATGGAGGCGTCAGGAGAAGCTGGAAATGACCTCCATGAAGCTGCAGGATTCGCCCATCCTCTCCTTTAACCGCTCTCCTCAACCTTCTGCCATCGGGACTATTGGTAGCAACCTGCCCTTGGAATCATGGCTCAACCCACCCATGTTGAACAGTAGCCCTCTCCAGACTTTGCCTGGGTTTGTGTCCTCCCCTCAGAGCCTCCCTAGCAGCTACACCCCTCCTCCTTTCCTAAACTCTCCCCCCATGGGACACACTTTGCAGCCCCTGGGGGTCATGGGGCCACCCCCGCCTTATCAATGTGGAACGAACTTTGTGGATAAATTCCCATTGGAAGAGGTGGATCCCCGGAATACCAGCATTGCATCACTAAGGATGAAAGCGAAGGAGCACATCCAGTCCTTTGGCAAACCATGGCAGACCATCTGAACTATTTTTGGAAGAGGTCTCATTTCTTACATCTTCCATTGGATGGATAAAGAGGACCACTGTTCTCAAGAGTAAATTTCAGGGTAGAAGTAAAACGAATGCTCAACAATTAATCAGTGGAACGACTTGTCTCCAGAGTTGCTCCATCACTGGAAGTTTTAAAGAAGAGATTGGACAACCATTTGTCTGAAATGATATAGGAGTTCCTGCTTGAGCAAGGGGCTAGACTAGAAGACCTCCAAGGTCCCTTCCAATTCTGTGATTCTGACAAGCCATCAGTTGCCTCCTCCCATTTCCCTAATTAGTTCTAGGTTTCCTTTGATGGGATTGTAGGGTATTTTTTTTTGAATAAATGATCTCATCATTTGATATCTTGGCTGGATAAAACAAAGACAATTGTAACTTTCCTAGGTGAATTTTGTAAACATTAAAGCACAGATATTTTTGCATTATAGTTTAAAATGGTTGACTTGTGTTTGAAATCATAAGTGAATATGTTATAATGTAATGTATTCTACAGTTTCATAATTTCTTCAGCAGCTGTTAGCCAACTAAATAGCAAAAGATTTAGAGTGATATGGGATGCTTATTAATGGGGCTGAAGGTGAAATGTAAGTAGGATAATTACTACTACTTTTTTCTCTACATATTTTTTTAATTATTAGTTTATAATATACAAAAATACAAAAGCAAATAACAGGAAAAATAAGGGAGAGAAAAGGGAAGGGGACAGAATAGAAAAGAAGGGAAAAAGAAAGAAAAGCTATTGACTTCGGACTCCCTTTGGTGCAATAGAATAAAATAGTAACATCAAATGTCAACGTTTTACTTTTACATAAACTAGACATTTCTATAATAACAAATCTATCTAAAACCCAAAATCGGAGTTTCATGTTTTTCCATCTCAAGCACAAAGTCCAGAAACACTTTCCAAGTAGAAACAAAAATCATTATGCTTTTTTTCTTTAATCAAATCAGTCAATTTGGCCATCTCTGCTAACTCCATCAAGTTTTGTAGCCATTCATCTATTGTGGGAATCAAAAGGGTCCCTTCCATTTTTGTGCATAAAGTAATTTTGCTGCCATCCACATATACACTGCTCAAAAAAATAAAGGGAACACAACTTAAACAACACAATGTAACTCCAAGTCAATCACTCTTCTGTGAAATCAAACTGTCCACTTAGGTAGCAACACTGATTGACAATCACTTTCACATGCTGTTGTGCAAATGGAATAGACAAGAGGTGGAAAGCAGAGGCAGTTAACAAGACATCCCCAATAAAGGAGTGGTTCTGCAGGTGGTGACCACAGTCCACTTCTCCGTTCCTATGCTTTCTGGTTGATGGTTTGGTCACTTTTGAATGCTGGTGGTGCTTTCACTCTAGTGGTAGCATGAGACAGAGTCTACAACCCACACAAGTGGCTCAGGTAGTGCAGCTCATCCAGGATGGCACATCAATGCGAGCTGTCACAAGAAGGTTTGCTGTGTCTGTCAGCGTAGTGTCCAGAGCATGGAGGCGCTACCAGGAGACAGGCCAGTACATCAAGAGACGTGGAGGAGGCTGTAGGAGGGCAACAACCCAGCATCAGGACCACTACCTCCGCCTTTGTGCAAGGAGGGACAGGAGGAACACTGCCAGAGCCTTGCAAAATGACCTCCAGCGGGCCACAAATGTGCATGTGTCTGCTCAAATGGTCAGAAACAGACTCCATGAGGGTGGTATGAGGGCCCGACATCCACAGGTGGGAGTTGTGCTTACAGCCCAGCACTGTGCAGGACGTTTGGCATTTGCCAGAGGACACCGAGATTGGCAAATTCGCCACTGGCGCCCTGTGCTCTTCACAGATGAAAGCAGGTTCACACTGAGCACATGTGACAGACGTGACAGGGTCTGGAGACGCCGTGGAGAACCTTCTGCTGCCTGCAACATCCTCCAGCATGACCGGTTTGGCAGTGAGTCAGTAATGGTGTGGGGTAGCATTTCTTTAGGGGGCCACACAGCCCTCCATGTGCTCACTAGATTTAGCCTGACTGTCATTAGGTACCGAGATGTGATCCTCAGACCCCTTGTGAGACCATATGCTGGTGCGGTTGGCCCTGGGTTCCTCCTAATGCACGACAATGCTAGACCTCATGTGGCTGGAGTGTGTCAGCAGTTCCTGCAAGACGAAGACATTGATGCTATGGACTGGCCCACCCGTTCCCCAGACCTGAATCCAATTGAGCACATCTGGGACATCATGTCTCGCTCCATCCACCAACATCACATTGCACCACAGACTGTCCAGGAGTTGGGGGATGCTTTAGTCCAGGTGTGGGAGGAGATCCCTCAGGAGACCATCCGCCACCTCATCAGAAGCATGCCCAGGTGTTGTAGGGAGGTCATACAGGCACGTGGAGGTCACACACACTACTGAGCCTCATTTTGACTTGTTTTAGGGACATTACATCAAAGTTGGATCAGCCTGTAGTGTTTTTTTCCACTTTAATTTTGAGTGTAACTCCAAATCCAGACCTCCATGGGTTGCTAAATTTGATTTCCATTGATAATTTTTGTGTGAGTTTGTTGTCAGCACATTCAACTATGTAATGAACGAAGTATTTAATAAGAATATTTCATTCATTCAGATCTAGGATGTCTTATTTTTGTGTTCCCTTTATTTTTTTGAGCAGTGTATAAGATCAAAGTTCCCCCTCAAAATTTTTCCAAGTGCTTTTCCATGAAACCCAAAAGAAAAGTTTCTGGTTTTATCTTTATGTTCACTTTAAGAATATTCTGTATTAGAATATAATTCCTTCTCCAATATTTCTTTGCTTTATCACATGTTCATTATAAATGATAAAAAGTCTCTTCTTTACATTTGCATTTCGAATATCCATTTGAAATACCTTTATATATTCTTGACAGCTTGTCTGATGTTAGATACCAATGATACATCATCTTATAATTTTTTTTCTTTTAAATTATCATTTAATATAAATTTTAAACTTTTCATCCACATGTTCTCCCATTGTTCAAGCATTATATTATATCCAAAGTTCCTTGCTCACTGAATCATACAATGCTGTATATACTGATCTTCCAAATTCAAATTTAATAATGTTTTATAAACCTTAGCAATAATATATTCACCACTACCACACAGCAGGATTTCCAATTCATATTAAATAAAGTTAAACCCATAGTCCTTTTTGTCTAATTTACATCTTTCTTTAATTGTAAATGGCAGATACGCCCTTCTGATTCTAGCTCTTCCTTAGACTTGAGGATCGGATCACCAAAATTAAGAGATATTATTTGACCATAAGTCCACCAGTTTGGCTTCATTGCCATTTCTTTTCTGAAAAAAAAAGCTTCCTGGGAGGACGCCAGAGAGGCATTTTAATAGAAAACCTGTTTTTATATTTATTCCAAACACTTAGAATGGCACATCTAACAAAGTGATTGTTAAAATCAACATTTACTTTAACCTTGTCATACCATAAATAACCGTGCTATCCAAATCTTAATTTATGACCTTCTAGATCAAGTAGCCTTTTATTCTGGAGTAGTGGGTAACTACTACTAATCTAGGATAGTGGTCTGTACAGTGGGGTCTACATACCTCAGCAAAAAACAAACTACTTGTGTGTAGAAAGTTATTATGGTTACCTGCATCATTGCTTTTTTTTTTTTTGTGAAGAAACAATTCTGCTATGTTCTTACTGGGAAAACTGCACCTCGTGTACTGTGTCCAGTTCAGGGAAGAAGAAGAAGAAGAAGAAGAAGAAGAAGAAGAAGAAGAAGAAGA
>NW_020769310.1:7446992-7463788 GCF_900518735.1 Pseudonaja textilis | reverse complement strand
AGAAGAAGAAGAAGAAGAAGAAGAAGAAGAAGAAGAAGAAGAAGAAGCCCATCATTAGTAAAGAACCCTGCAGTAAATAATCACTGCATTCAACAGTTAGGTTTCTCGACATAACCAGTGCTCTCTTCTTTCTTTCTTTCTTTCTTTCTTTCTTTCTTTCTTTCTTTCTTTCTTTCTTTCTTTCTTTCTTTCTTTCTCTCTCTCTCTCTCTCTCTCTCTCTCTCTCTCTCTCTTTCTTTCCTTCCTTCCTTCCTTCTTCCTTCCTTCTTTCCTCCCCCCTCCCTTTCTTTTTTTCCTTTCTTTTTTCCCTAATGCAAAATAATATAAAGCTCCCTCTAACACCAAACAAAATCCAGGTGGAGCTGTTCTGAGCTTCTTGCTCATGTCTTCCACTATCTCATGAATTATTTCTCATTTTTCTTCTAACAGTCCATCCAGTCCTTCATCCCCCTCCCCATTCTTTTATACCTCCTGAACTTCCAACCTTCTCTTCCACCTTCTTCCAACTCAATCCTTCTAAACCCTGGTAAACCACCGGACTGGAGGTTCAACTTTCCTCTCTCATCACTCAAGGATGCCTAATCTATAATCTTCTCTGCCTCTCATCCAGAGAAAGGAGCTCTTTTTCCTTCCTTCCACAAAAGTCCAATCCCTCCCCTCTTATGCCTTATTTTAATTGTGATGCTTCTGACACGAATAAACAAGCAGTCCCCTCTTTTTTTTGGTGGTGGTGGGGGGCTTCCAGTCTCGCCTTCTATTGACTTGCCTTCTACTTCTTCCATCATCCTGCACACTAGCTGACGCATACGACCTATCCCAGACTAAATATTGGAGCCACCTCACG
This sequence comes from Pseudonaja textilis, assembly GCF_900518735.1. The sequence goes on along the minus strand of NW_020769310.1, from coordinate 7,462,944 downwards.
TGTAAAAAAAACACAAAGGGATGGTGTTCAATCACATGATCATGGAGGCCGTCTTCTTTTCAATCCTTTTTCCACAGATGCCCCTAATGCAAATGATTCTTAGCGGTTCATTTAGAAGAGCCAGCTTTCAGATTTCCAGATGAATCTTGAGATGTGTATTAAAAGTAACTCCCAGATATGAAAAAGTCTACATTTATAATCTGTCCTTGTCACTTGGAGTGAAAACGTTGGTGTGATGGGAAGAGGTCCATCACAGGGAATAAGGTAAGCCCAATTAATAAAGATACACGGAAAGGAGATAAAGGGATTCTTTTTTTAAATGGGTAATTAATGCAGACCTCTGACTCCAAGCTTTTAATCTCCTATAACTGGCATTCCAAGGAATTAAAGAAGTAGCATTTGGCTGACCACAGAAAATTGTTTGGAAAAAAAAAATTGGGGGACAAAAACAACTTTTAGTTGGAACTGGTTGGGCTGACTTAAATCAAGGGTGTTTAATGCCATGTTCCTTCACCTATATCTACAGTTTTAATTAAGGACATTTTAAAAATGTAAAATTTGCAAATTTCATCTCAGTCTAGGCCCATAAGAGCAGGCAAAGGTTACATTAGACTTTAGAGCATAATATTAATATTATAATTATAATTATTATTATTATTAATAATAATAATATTCAGTCTTGTTCAAAAGATAAATTCCTAAAAACCTAGAAACAGGAGACACTTTTATGAGGAATAACCAATCCTCTCCCAAAGCCATCACGACTTGTTTGACAAAGCATTTTGCATTTTTTTTTAAAAGAAAAAGCATCATTTCTGGATCTATCTATCATCTATCTACACACACACACACACACACACACACACACTTTTCCTATCTCCCATTTGGACAACATCCCACTTGGTTCAGCCCCTAAAACCCGCTCTATTTTAAGAAGAAGAAGAAGAATCAAGCTGCACAGAAGAGGAGGAATACGTGAGGCTCTCTCCTCCCTCTGCCTAGCATTTTGGAGACAAGAATCTTTATTTTGCATTTTGAAGTCTTGGAATAAAAACAAAAATAGGAAATTTGGAGGACAAATAAGAGAACCTGTCACAGATACGCCCTGCCTGCCTGCCTGCCTGCCTTCTGCTCTTGTGGTTTAGAAACTGCGTGTTTTACAATCCCCTCCATTATCTCTGTTACCACATTTAATGGGTCTGGAACCCTTTTAACTCAAACCTTCCCCTGCACTGCCCATCCAACCATCCTCCCCTCTCTCTCTTTCTCTCTCTCCTGTCCTTTTTTTTTTTCAAGCGAAGGGTGCTTTACAGGAATTCTGGAAATTGTGGCAATTAACGCGTCTCATTAGGGAGAGAAGCTGAGCTTACAAGGCCTTGCATTGTTTCTCAGGGGTGGGGAGGGCTCCATAAAGAGTAGGGGGGGGGGGACCTCTCCATTCAGTCTTTCCCACTCGTGGTCAGACAAAGGGAGGCTTCTAATTATATTTTCACAATCTGTGCGTATCTTGAAGAGCCCCTGTCAAAAAAAAAAAAACCCGAGCCCGTCATCTTTGTTCAACTTTCATTCAGGGCCCCTTTTAACCTTAGCCGTTTCTCTCAACAACCCTGCCCCAAAGGGGCCTGGAAACAATGGGGCTTCCCTTGGTCGATTAGAGAACTTCGCGGGTCCGTCCTCATGAGAATCGCTGTATTTTGGAAACAGTGCCCTTCGCTCCCCTTCCCCGTCCGAGCACTTCGCTCTTCTCCTTTCTCCCTGTAACCAAGTCGACCGGTTCAAGCCTCTGGCAGACAATGCATTGTTTGGGATGGTTTGGAAACACACAAGGGGAGGAACAACAACAACCCAGTGAAGGGACTTGAAAAAGGAGTAAGTGCCTTTCGAAATGGAGATGCAGGGGAGCCTAGTGGTTAAAGGAATATCCTGGGCTCAGCTCTTCGCTTGACCACAAAGCTCAAGAGATAATGTTCGGTTGGACTCTTCATCCCGCAGATGAAGGTCTTGCATTTAAAAAAGGAGAGAGAGAGAGAGAGAGAGAGCGCAGTAAGACTCTGTGAATGAGATGTGTGGTAAATTTGGCAAATAAATAAATAAATACAATATTGGCAGAGGTGGTATTCAGCAGGTTCTGACCAGTTCTGGAGAACCAGTAGTGGAAATTTTGAGTAGTTCAGAGAAATGGCTCTCATCTCTTCTCTGCCTCCCGAGCCCCACCTGATCGGCTGGGTGTTCTTTGGTTGACCTGCACAGGAGAATGGAGCTGGAAAGCAGGTTAGTGGGATGGGGAGGGAATGGGATTTTGCAGTAACCTTCCCCCAGAAGTGGGGAGGGAATGGAGATTTTGCAGTATCCTCCCCCTGCCACGCCCACCAAGCCACACCACACCCACCAAGCCATACCCACAGAACCGGTAGTAAAAAAAATTGAATCCCATCACTGAATCTTGGTCACACAGTTGCAGACGCCCTTTTGACTGTTGTTGACTCTCCCAGAGGAAAAAGAAAAACCTCATTGAGATTCTGGCATTCTCTGCAACAGAGCAGCCTCATAATTTTACACAAAGCTGCAAGGACACACACATACAAAAGAACCACAATGTACAATATGCTTCCAAAGAACAGCTTTAGAGCAAGGGTTCCCAACTCCGGGCTACCGGGCCATGGCCTATTTGCAACCAGGCCGCGTAAGTGGCAGGCTGGCATGCACGCGCGCACACACACACACACACAGTTCAACTTGTGCAAGTTGAGCTGCCCACTACTTACACAAGTTGAGCTGCTCACTCACATGCGTACTGGCCCACTGCTCGCGTGGCCTGGTTCCCCTCTATTTCCCCGCCTGTCTACCGGTCCACCAAGCCACAAAAGTTGGGGACCGCTGCTTTATAGAGGAACAGCTTTTGTAAAACCACAACATAAACCTGGTTTGTCCAGCATCTCCCATCCATCGACACATAAAAGACGGGAAAGATGTAGCCTTGAAGGTAGAGAACCATCTGGGTCTCCCTCTAAAATGCCCCAGTTAATGTCCTACTTAATGAGATGATGGAGGGAAAAAAAGGACTAAATGAAGGGGCAATATTTGATTAACCTGCATTTAATTAACTTTTTATTACAGCACAATACACTGTAATGTTTGTCCTGGCCTTATTTCCTCTTCTAACAGGCATCTCATCTTTAAACACTTGTGTTAACATTAATGGCAGGCTTTGAAAAGCGACATGAGCTTCACTGTTGCCCTGATTTGCTTTTGTGTGGAAACCAGTTCAAGGGCTTTACCAGAATATCAATTAAATAAATGAATTACATGACATTAAATAAACCAGGTGATAAATAATTGACCTCAGGGTATTAGTAGGAAGTGAGCAGATTGGTTCCTTTTGTAGCAAAAATCTTACTTGTTGCCTGCCTTGGCTTGTTAATTGTGCAATGCAATAATTATATAATATACTGACCCCTTAGTGATTAATTCTTTCTGCATTGTCTAGTTGCTCATTGTTACACCATTTACAGTGTTACGTGGATCCTTATCCACTTTATTGGAAATTCCCCAAAGTGCTAAATATTTTGGACATCAGTAGCAACAGAAATTCAGAATGATTATTGTACTTGTCTTATTTAATTCAACATACCTATTTGACTTAAAAAGTTTTTTTTTTAATCTTTCATATGATGTTACTGTGTTGTATTATTTTATTAAGTTCCTTTTCTTTTTTAAAATACTTTTGAATCTTTTATCGTTTTAAATATCTTGTAATCCATTCAAAGAATTTATATTGATGAATAACAATAATTTGGAAAAAGCAAAGGAAAAAAATAATAAAAAGGAACAATACAGAATAGTGAAAGTGAGCTCCCCCCCATCAGTTTTATTATTTATTAAAATAAATTTCATCTGGAACACCACAAATCAAAGGATTAACTTGCAGAAAATTTCTATCACCTGAAAACTTGATAAAAATGTTAAGAGTCCTGTGGCATGTACTCTACACCAGTGGTCGCCAACCGGTGGGCCGTGAGAAAATTTTGGTGGTCCGCAGAGAAATGTTACCCTCAAAACACTCCCCCCCAAAGCAATTAATCCAGGCTGCACAGGAACACAAGGCTGCACCATCCACATGGCCCACAGGAACCCTCCCAGCCCACTTACTCCTTACCTGGCAAACCTGCCTGCGAAGTTGCTATTTTTCCTTCCCCCCCACCCCCCGACCATCAGCTGTTCTGCTCTGCCAGGAGATTTAGATTAGCTAGAAAGCAGGAAACCAGGGGTGGGATTCTACCAGTTTGCACCTATTCGCTAGAACCGGTTGTTAACATTCTAAGCAGTTTGGAGAATCGGTTGTTAGAAGAAATTACTGACCTAATCCTGTCAGGAAGGCAGGAAGGAAACATTCTGGTGTTGCTTACAGAAACTGCCTCTCCGTTAACCCTTATTACATTCTTGACAGGACTAGACTTCCTGTCTCGGGAACTTCTCTGGAGTTTTTTTTCCCTCCTTTGCTGGTACTTTGCTGGTACTTTTACAATGGCACTGAAAAAAGTGACTTATGGCCATTTTTCACACTTACGACTGTTGCATCATCCCCACAGTCATGAGAGGCCAGGCGAGGAGATGTGTGTCTCGATGTGAATGATATTGAATTGGCCACACCCAGCCAATAACATGACCACCAAGCCATGCCCACCACCTAAGCCACGCCCACAGAATTGGTTGTTTAAAATTTTGAATCCCACCCCTGGTGGTATTCATCAGGTTCTGACCAGTTCTGAAGGACTGGTAGCAGAAATTTTGATTAGTTCAGAGAACTGGCAAATATCACCTCTGACTGGCCACGCCCCCATCTATTATCTGCCTCCTGAGTCCCAGCTGATCAGCTGGGTCTCCTTTGGTTGCCCTGCACAGGAGAACAGAGGTGGAGAGCAGGTTAGTAGGATGGGGAGGGAATGGAGATTTTGCAGTATCCTCTCCTGCCATGCCCACCAAGCCACAGAACCGGTAGTAAAAACTTTTGAATCCCACCACTGCAGGAAACCATTGGATTTCTTGCTTCCTAGCTAATCTTTAGATCTTTGGCTCTGCTTTTAAGCACAGTCAAACCTTCCTTAGGACTGAAGCTTCTATTATTCAGTGCAGGTAGCCGATGGCAGAATCATAAATCTCTAAGTGAATCTGTGATTCTGTGAGCAACTCAATCTGCCTGCCTGTTTTGCCTGCTTTTGGGTAAAAGTTGCTCTTTTTAATAAAAAAAATTCAATATTTACATAAATATTTATACTATTTATATACAAGTCATGCCCAGTCAGTCGCATGATCACCAAGCCACACCCACAAATTAGGTCACGACCACAGAACCAGTTGTTAAGAAATTTGAATCCCACCCCTGCCTCTGTATATGTGTTTGTGTGTGTGTGTGTGTGTGTGTGTGTGTGTGTGTGTGTGTGTGAGAGAGAGAGAGAGAGAGAGAGAGAGAGAGAGAGAGAGAGAGAGAGAAATTATGAGTTTGATGGTCCCTGAGGTCCAAAAGGTTGGCGACCCCTGCTCTACACAATATTTCTCTCCCAACAAAAGTTTACCCAAACAGATGTCCCCAAACATGTCAGGCAAGGGTGTCAAACTCGATTTCATTGAGGGCCACATCAGAGTTGTGTTTGACCTTGGGGGGGGGCAGAGTGGGTGTGGCCAGGGTGGGCATAGCCAGCTTGACCTCACTCATGTTGGGGTGTCTGTGGTGGCCCGAAAGCTCTGCCAGACGAAATGGGCTCCCGACCTCCATTTTTTGCAATGACAGCTTCCTGCAACCCTCCACCAATGAAAATGAAGCTCCGGAAGGCCACGGGTGGCCCTCCTGAGCTCCATTTCACTGGCAGAGGCACTACGGGCCAGTCTTTCACAGTTTCCAGGGTGGCCTCACGGCCAGAACTAAGCACCCCGCAGGCTGGATTCAGCCCCCAGGCCTTGAGTTTGACACCCCTGGTGTCAAACTTCTGGTACAGTTAGGTTTCAAACTGACAAAGCTACAGTTCTGATGTGGAGGATCCCCCGTTTGAATAGACATGTGAACATAGCTAGACTGGGGGAGAACAGTGTAACCAATGTAGATGCGCAAAATGGAGTACTTCCAATGCTTTCATTGAAATCAATAGGAATTAAAAAATTTCCTCTTTCCATGATTCCTATCCAATATTCATAGTATAATTACTTGGGAAATTGTCTGTCACAGGTGAGGCTCAAGACATAGTGTTTGCAACATTAAATGAAGAAAATATGTAAAAGCAGCCCAATCCCTTTGGGTATCTACGGAAGAAAAGTCATACACATACTAAATAAATGATGAAGATGTGGGAAAAAGTGAGGAGACAGAGCCTCCATCTAGACGTGCTCCTGGAAATATTTGTCTTCCATACTGGAAATAAGGAGGTGATTAAGTAAACAATGGACTATGATGTGGGTAGTCTTTTGGTTGAATAGGTAGACCTATGTTCTTATGGAGGTCTATCATTTTAACTTAATTGCACCAATTGCAAAGATCAAAAGTAGGCCCTAAAATGAAACTCACTTTTGTCCTTGATGACTGGCATCTTGTCCTGAGCTTAATATGCATTAACAGAACAAGTAAATATTTTTATTCCTAACTTGTTGATCTTTCTTGATAGGCTTTAGTTTTATGCTTGCCCTTTCGTCTTCTGACTTTATTTCCACTTATGATTCTTTTCTTAAAACATCATTTCTTGTATCTTGCACCTGAATTATGGATATCACCGACATAGAGCCACGGTGGTGCAGTGGTTAGAATGCAGTACTGCAGGCTACTTCTGCTGACTGCCAGCTGACTGCAGTTTGGCATTTCAATTCTCACCGACTCAAGGTTGACTCAGCCTTCCATTCTTCTGAGGTCGGTAAAATGAGGGCCCGGATTGTTGGGGGCAATAGGCTGACTCTGTAAACTGCTTAAAGAGGGCTGTAAAGCACTGTGAAGTGGTAAATAAGTCTAAATACTATTGCTATTGCTATATACAGGAGATCCTGGCAGATCTGAAATTATAGGAAGTCTTCCTACCAGAGATTCAGTTGTATTCCAGACTCTGGAAAGAATGCAGAGAAGAGCAACAAAGACTATTAGGGGACTGGAACCTAAGACATATGAAGAACTATTACAGGAACTGGGTGTATCTACTCTAGTGAATAGAAGGATTAGGAGTGACATATTGGCAGTGTGCCAATATTTGGGGTCTGCCACAAATATTTGGGGGCTACCACAAAGAAGGGGGGTTCAACCTATTTTCTAAAACACCAGAAGGCAAGACCAGAATGGATGAAAACTAACCTAGGAGAGAACCAATCTAGAACTAAGCAAAAATGTCCTGACTGTTAGAACAATGAATCATCGCCTTCAGAAGTTGCAGGTACTCCATCACTGGAGGCTTTTAAAAAGAAACTGGACAACCATTTGTCTGAATTAAATAGAGTCTCCTGCTTCAGCAGGAGATTGGACTAGAATAGATGAGTTCCAAGGTCTCTTCCAACTCTGTTATTCTATATAATTTTGGAGATAGTCCTAAAATCAATTTTCCCCAATCATACTGTCTGGAAACTTTTGAGAAGTTCATCACTTCCAGAGAAGGTTTTTGAAGACCATCAGAGAAGCTGATATAAGAACTAAGCTGGCCAAGAGCCCAAAAAGTGAGTTGACAGGAATGGACAGTGTGGAAGAGGCAAACTATCTACAGTAGCCAAAAGAAGTCAAGTAGAAACATTTAATGGCTAGCAATTTTTATTAAAAGGCACAAGCTTTCATGAGCACTGATTTTAGGATTAGATAGAAGGACCATTCCCATTTTTCCCCTTCCTAAAATGTTATTAACTTGCAAAAAACGTACAAGATACAGAAAAGCAAAGAAAAAAATTAAAAAGAAAGAAAAAAACGCGGTGCAGAAAAGCAGGATTGGTGAGTGCAAACAAAAGAAACAAAAGGTATAGAAGCAACTAACTTCCAACTTTATTCAATATAGATAAATCAATGACTTTAATCAATGACCTTCTGAACCAGAATAAACTAGAACCAACAGTCCTTCTATCATCATAAACAAAACCCAATGTTACAATTTCATTTCTTTCCATTTCAAACAAAAAATCCAGGAGTAGTTTCCAAGTAGAAAGAAGCTAGAGGAAGTCTTTTCTTTAATCCAAGCAATCAATCTCATCATCTCTTCCAACTCCATCAATTTCACCATCCATTCCTCCATTGTGGCTAAATAAGCCTTGCTGCTATTGTCATATATAAAAACGAAGTTCCATAGGTGTGTTTTTTTTCCCAATCTGTTTGCCCATCAAACCTAAAAGAAACTACTCTGGCTTCAACTCAGTTTAAGAATTCTCTGAGTTAAAATACATACCTGATTCCAATAGATGGACCAAGCCTTTGATTTCAACTTACTTTATTTATTTATTTATTTGTTTGTATCCCACTTTATTATTTTTACAAATAATTTCACTGTGGTGAACATATCCAACACAAATTCCTCTTATTTTCCAAACAACAACACTGTGAGGTGAGTTGGACTGAGAAAGTGGATGTTCCAAAGTCACCTAGCTGGCTTTCATGTCCAAGGCAGGACTAGAACTCCCAGTCTCCTGGCTTCTAGCCTGGTGCCTTAACCACTAGACCAAACTGTCTTGCTCTTCTTGCTCTGTTACTGTTGCTTGTCTCATATTAGAAAACCTGGCATGTGAAATGAGAAATATTGACATGTCGGAAACACACCACATAAACACATATTGCTTCCATAATGTTATTATATATAATGAAGCAAATTTCCATGTCATGGAAGGCTAAGGCTACAAAGTTGGAGGAGGTGCACTGAATTTGTACCCCAGAAAAATAATCTTCCAGGAGATTCTCCTTCTGCCTCTTGATTGTTCATATCTAATCTCCCTTCCATTACTTTCCAATCCTCCCTACAACCTCCCACATGTGGTAAGGATGGCCAATAGGCTGACCTCCTGAATCACTAGAAAGAACTGGACAATCTAAGCTGATATATAGATAGCATCACAACGCATCTCTGAAAATATGTTAACTACAATACAATTACTGGATTTTTTCCTTGGAAGTAATGAAGCTTGATACACATGATTGTGCCATTTAGTAATTTGAGCATTATCACCACTAGCCTGCTACTTTTGCACAGTTTACTCAATTTTGTTTGCACAACGTACCAGAATCAGCTAAAATTATGTTGTGTGAACCCACCACTTATTCTTAAACTAACTACATACGTTGCAGAATGTACAACAGTTTGGCATTATATAAATGCCAGTCAATCAAATAAATAAATAAGACACTTTTATGTCATAGTAGTGTTTGCCTCAAAAATTCTTTTTGAAAAGGCAACTCTCAAAGTTGAAGAAGCTTCTTGGATGAGAAGAGAAACATCTTCAAGGGGAAAAAATGACAACAAAATCCAGTTGGCTTTTGAAAAAGCACTTTTGGGACAACCATGACCTGGATGACTGAGAATCTCCCTAGACAATTAGACATAGTAGTGTTTGGTTTAGCTTTTTCCACTTGTCTGCAAAAATGATGTGTTAGCCGAGAGTGCCATCTGGTGGAATCCCAGAGACTAAGAGAGCACATGGAAGGGCCATGTTCAAACTAGCTCCATAAAATTGTGATTTTCCTTCATTATTGCTCAGTGCGTTGTTACTCAAAAAATAGTGCCTTACTTGTAAATGATGTGAACTGCTTGAAAGTTTAGTTTACTTTATTGTCATTGCACCTCGTACAACGAAATCAAACACCATCTTCAGTGCACATCATGACCATGACCATGAAAATAAACACACACATCCTTCACCCTTCACACGTTGAACCAGAACCCCCGACACCACACCAACACTGCACTATACAGCAGAATTCAAAAGAGCTACTGTCCTGGGATAGAAGCTGTTTTTCAGCCTATTTGTCCTTGTTTTTATTATTCTGTACTGTCTGCCAGATGGTAATAGTTCAAAAGAAGGGTTCCCAGGATGAGATGGATCTTTGAACTTTCTTAAGGCAGCGGCAGGGGTGGGTTTCTACCAGTTCTGTCCACCTCTGTAGAACCGGTAGCTCTGAAGAGCAGCAGACATAGAACCGGTTCTATGTCTGCTGATGTTTTTGCTCACCTGCCCATCCGGGCTCTTACCTGATCTTTATTTCCTGATTTTTCAACTTCAGCTGCCAAACAAGGCACAACTACAGTTAAAAAAAACAAAGAAAAGAGGGCTGTTTCAAAAGCTGCTTCTCGGCATGCAGTGTGCTAATGACGATTAACAGGTGCACGGCTCACAGCGGGCAAGGAGCTATAAAGCTCTTCCAAAGAGGGGAGAGGGCAACCAATGATCTTCTGGGCAATGATGTTAACCCTCTGGAGTGCTTTCCTATCTGCTACTGTGCAATTGGCAAACCATACAGAGGTGCAGTAAGTTAAGATACTCTCTATGGTGCAGTGGTAGAAGGTCACCAGCAGTTTCTCATTCAATTGTTTTTTTCTGAGGAGCCTCAGGTAGTATAATCCCTGCTGGGCACTTTTGACCAGGGCTGCAATGTGGGCACCCCAGGTCAGGTCCTCTTTTATGGTAACACCCAGAAACTTAAAACTGGCCACTTGCTCTACTCGGTCTCCACTGATAAGCAAGGGCTGGATGTCTGATCTGTTCCTTCTATAATCCACTATAAGCTCCTTGGACTTATTGGTGTTGAGGACCAAGTTGTTGTCTCCACACCACGAAAGCAACCGGTTCACCTCATCTTGGTAGGCAGATTCATCCCCCCACCAGAGATAAGTCCCACCACTGTTGTGTCATCTGCAAATTTAGCAAGAGTTTTACTAATGTGAGCGGGAATGCAGTCATGCACATAAAGAGTATAGAGTAAGGGACTCAACACACAACCCTGTGGTGTGCCAGTGTTAAGAATAAGGGCTGAAGAGGTATGATTACCGAATCTGACCCTCTGTGAGCAGCCAGACAGGAAATCCATAATCCAAAGGAAGATTGAATTAGAAAGCCGAAGAGCCAGAAGTTTAGCCACTAGTCTATGTGGAAGAATTGTGTTAAATGCAGAATTAAAATCCACAAAAAGCATCCTCACATAGCCCCCCCCCCCCCCATTCTAGATGAGTCAGAGCAGTGTGAAGAGTGATGGCTATAGCATCCTCTGTAGATCTATTTTTTCTGTATGCAAACTGGTGTTTATCAAATGTATGCTGAAGACCAGAAAAGATGTGCTGGCAGACCAATTTCTCAAAGCACTTCATGATTATAGGAGTGAATGCCACTGGTCTGTAATCGTTGGGGTTATTGATAGGAAACTTCTTTGGCAGCGGAAAAATGGTGGAAGCCTTCAAACAAGATGGAATAGTGGACTGGGATAAAGACCGATCGAAGATCCTGGTAAAGACTCCAGACAACTGATCAGCACAGTCTTTAAGCACTAGGCCAGAGATACCATCAGGACCGGCAGCCTTTCTAGGGTCCACAGCCCCCAGAATGCTCCTCACCTCCTGTTCCTCCACAATGAGGTGGGGGCTACAGTCGGCTGGTAGTTGTGTTTATCTGTCTCTGTTGTCTCCACTTCAAAGCGAGCAAAGAAATGAGTCAGTTCCTCTGCCAATGAAGCCTCCCCCTCAGCAGGGATGACATTGGTCAGTTGATGGTTTGTAATTTGTTGAGTCCCTCACCATACCTGCCTCATGTTATTGCTATAAAAATTATCCTCAATCTTCCTCTTATTATCAGTCTTGGCCTTCCGAATACCTTTCTTCAGATTAGCTCTGGCAACACTGTATCTTGCCCCATCACTGGACCTAAAGGCCTCGGTCCTGTCACGCAAGAGGCGCTGGACTTGCTTGGTTATCCAGGGTTTCTGACTGGGATAGATCCTAATACGTTTATCCACAATGATATATCTATGCAGTGTTTGATATAACACAGAACAGTTGCAGTTTGCACCTCTGGGTCAGGGTGGTAAAAGATGTCCCAATTTATGTTCTCAAAACAATCCTGAAGTTGTTGGGAAGCATCTTCTGGCCAAGATTTCGCTGTCTTTATTATAGGCAGAGCCCATCTCCTAAGAAGGATGTAAGCTGGTGCTAAAAGCAGTGACATATGGTCTGATTGTCCCAAATGTGGTAATTGTATAATGTTATAGCCATGTTTGATTTGATTTGATTTTTTAAATTTTTTTAAATAGAAAATGTATATGTCACCCAACTCACTCAAGGTAACTCCAGGTGGCTTATAGAAATAAATACAAAACCTAATAAACTCCTGATCCCTAGCTGACAATAATCAAACTGGTCGCTTGATGGGCTCCATATCACCCTGAATATCCAGGCCCTTTGGCAAAACCATGTCTTCAGGATCTATCAAGAGTGTCAAGGTGGGAGCTAATCTTATTTCTGTAGGGATGAGGTTCCACAGGGAGCAAGCTACCACGAAGAAGGCCTTTTTTCTTGCTTCAACTAGACGGATTTCCTTAGGAAGGGGAAACCCTGTAATATCTCCTGCCTCCCCGCTCTGATGGGTCAAGTAGATGTACCGTGGTAAAAAAGGTCCTTCCAATAACTGGCCTCAGGCCATGTAGAGCTTTAAAGGTGACAACCAGAACCTGAACTGGATCTGAAAGCAAATTAGCTATCAATGCAGCTCCCGCAAGAGGAGACACACGTGCAAATCTAGCTGTTCTGTCTTTAACCTTCTGGCTGAATATAAAGACAGTTAAATAAACTCTACAAAGGCTTCCATACAAAGTTTCTTTATTGGATTGTAATAGGCATCCTCCAAGTATAACTCACAGTTATGTTGAGATTCATCTAATGTCCAATCTTTGCATAGTCGTCTTCATAGTGTGAAAATATAGTTACCTTCATCCCAAAACGATGGAGCACAAGGCTGGGGTCTAAGCAAGAATAAAGGAAACTCCCCCAAACCCAACCAAAGGTCAATTCAGTGACCAATCAGGATTACAGATGTGACCACATGACATGAACTACATTAACTACATTTACCATGAGGCATTCCCTTAAGGGGACAACTCCCAATTCCCAATCAACTATACACTGTCTGAACAGCACATTAGCCTTGCACAAAACCACTGCCTCATTTTGTACCAATTGAAACTTCCAGAGATTACATGTTTTATATGTTGTTACTTAAATATTTCTCCAATATGAGCCCCATCATGGAACTTGTGCCCCAGTGTGCTGGATGTACCGAGCTTTAATTTCAAACTGCATCACGTGTTCAGAGATCAATAAAAGTGCCCAACTTTTTTTTTAAATATATATATTTATTTATTGTGAATATTGAAATGCAGGATGATCGCAAGGTAAAAGAGGGAGGGATTGAAGAGAGAAATGGCAAAGTATTGTCAGAGAACTGGAAGACCCTTCATTGACAATTATGTACAACAAAGCAATTCAAGAGAGAAAAACATTGCTTGGAAAGAGGGAGAAAGCCACTGGAAAAGTGTAGCCGTTGTTAGGAGAAACAAGGAAACAGGTTCTTCTACACAGATGGAGGGGGGGGGAAATCTTGTTTTAACAGAAAAGATAATTATTTAGTTATCATGTACAATAAAATGCTTATGAAACAACAGTCTCTTAAAGACATCATTCTATGTTTTCAGTGCTGGATGGCAGTCATTTCAACTTGGAGTGCTTTCCTTTTTATCCAGTACTTGCAACAGGAGCTCCACCATCTGAGAGAAGAGGAAAAAGGAAAAAAAAGAGAATTGTTGGAGCACCATTCATGTCTAAAATAGCTCGTGCTTCATTCATATGGATATTTGCAAAGGGTCTTTTTCTACATGCTATTTCACAGTCTTTAATGTGGGGTGGGCAAATGAGCCCTCAGCCCCAAAAGGAATAGACTCAACACACTTGTGTTCTTCATCAGATGATCAGGTAAACAAGGTGAGTCAGGATGCCCTTGGAGGCGGAAACTGAGTGATGCATTGTCGAGCCACAATGGAAAGCATCTTCTTTACATCCAGAGCATCAAGCTAGTTGAGGAGGCTTAGGACGTGCACAACACTGTCCAATAGGCAGACAAGCACTGGACAAGCACTCTTACTCTTGTCCCCAGCTTCTGTTGCCTAATTCCATTGACAGGGAACGGATTGCCAATGAGCAAATTTACTAGGATCTATGTGCAGGGGTGGGATTCTATGGGTTCAGCCCAGTTCGGGCGAAGTGCATGCTCACCGAACCGGTTGTTACGCCAGTTGAATCCCACCCCTGTCTATGATTTTCCGAACTCAAGAAAGAGCGATCTTCTTGAGGTTTCACTGGTCGCAGAGTTATCAACACCTCTTTCCCCACCTAATACACACACACTATACAGGATGTTAAATTTATGTTTTACCGAACAACGAAAAATAAAGGGAGACTAGTATAGATCTTATTTCAAGCTATTTAGCTCTCATCAGAAGGGTATGGCTAGCTGATGAGAGCTAAATAGCTTGAAATAAGATCTATACTAGTCTCCCTTTATTTTTCGTTGTTGGTAAAACATAAACTTAACACAGAAATAGTTTGTGAAAGGCAAAAATGGAAGCAGTATGCTCCGCCCCATAATTGGGTGGACCAGGTTGCCGTGATAGACCAGTCCCAGCGGAGAAAAATCACTATACCAGGATGTGCAGGGTGTTTAAAGAAACCACAACTCTCCTCTTTCCCAGTGATGTGTTTGAGAGTCGCTGGTTTCCTATCCCAGCAATGGTCAGGTGTTCCTTTTCCTCAGAACATCTCAAATCTAAAAGAAAGGAGGAAGATAAATAGCTCCCTTTCAGCCGATGTATTACTATAGAATAGAATAACAGAGTTGGAAGGGACCTTGGAGGTCTTCTAGTCCAACCCTCTGCTTAGGCAGGAAACCTTACACCACTTCAGACAAATGATTATCCAACATCTTTTTAAAAACTTCCAGTGTTGGAGCATTCACAACTTCTGGAGGAGAGCTGTTCCACGGATTAATTGTTCTAACCGTCAGGAAATTTCTCCTTAGCTCTAAGTTCCTTTTCTCCTTGATTAGTTTCTACCCATTGCTTCTTGTCCTGCCCTCAGGTGCTTTGGAGAATAGCTTGACTCTCTCTTCTTTTTGGCAGCCCCTGACATATTGGAACACTATCAGGTCACCCCTAGTCCTTCTTTTCATTAATCTAGACATACCCAGTTCCAGCAACCATTCTTTATATGTTTTAGCCTCCAGTCCAGGCTCATATATGTGCAAATTCTTTAGCATCACCCATTCTTGCCTAATCCTAGGGCTATCATTAGCAGAAAATATCATCTCTAACTCCTCACTATCCTTCCCATGTTCTGATTATGGATTGTGTTTGTTTTGGAACAAACTAAGAAATAAGTTAACAAAATGGAGAAATATAGGTGTTTATAAAACAGAAGGAGACTGAGATCACCTTTTCACACTAACAAATTTTATTAAAAAGCTCACAAAAAGCCTGTGTCTTTCAACAAAATATTTTAGTTTGAAAAAAGTGTTCACTGGCTCCTTCTGATTTTTGGATAGGACAGACCAACACAGACGTCGTCCCACAAAGTGTCATATTTATTTATGTATCTCGATATATCCCATCACCACGGAACACTTCGATTTGAAAGCAATCATACATTGACTGAAAGCAATTGGCTTATATATAAAAATATAGCCCTGGCTTTTCAATCCATTCCTCTAGCATTTACCCTAAATTTCATTTGATTTCATAACATAAGAAAGATCCTCAGGCAGTTAAGAAAATATGAGACCTCATCAGAGGATTCAGCATGAGGTCTGAGAAAAGCATTTTTCATGCACAGGAACTTCCAATGAATGTCAAAGAAATCCTAAAGCAAAGTCAGAAAAAAGAAGGAAGGAAGGAAGGAAGGAAGGAAGGAAGGAAGGAAGGAAGGAA
>NW_020769310.1:7416635-7441893 GCF_900518735.1 Pseudonaja textilis | reverse complement strand
CTATCTATCTATCTATCTATCTATCTATCTATCTATCTATCTCTCTAAATCTCCCTCTCTCTCTCTCTAAATCTCTCTCTCTCTAAATCTCTATCTCTATCTATCTGTCTGTCTGTCTGTCTATATCTATCTATCTATCTATCTATCTATCTATCTATCTATCTATCTATCTATCTATCTATCTATCTATCTATCATCTATCTATATCTCTCTATATCTATATCTATACTTATATCTATATAGATATGTCTATATATCCACAGAAGATACATATCATATATATATCTATCTATAAGATATATATCTTCTATGTCAATCAGAAAGGTCGGCAGTTTGGCAGTTCGAATCCCTAACACCATGTAACAGAAGGAGCTCCCATTGCTTGTCCCAGCTTCTGCCAACCTAGGAGTTTGAAAGCACGTAAAAATGCAAGTAGAAAAATAGGGACCACTTTGGTGGGAAGGTAACAGCGGTCCGTGCACCTTTGGCATTTAGCCATGCCAGCCACATGACCACAGAGACGTCTTTGGACAGCGCTGGTTCTTCGGCTTTGAAACGAAGATGGGCACCGCCCTCTAGAGTCAGGAACGACTAGCACATATGTGCGAGGGGAACCTTTACCTATATATCTGTAAACTTGGTCACAACTCTGCAGTGACAGACTCTCTCCCGCACAGCCTTTGAGCAAGTGCCAAGTGGTATCCTCCAATCATCCACTCTACGTGAACAATAATAGTGTATTATTATTTACGCAGTTAAATTTATGTATTCTTTAAATTAAAGCTGCTGAGACTCTGGAAAGAGTGCAGAGAAGAGCAACAACGATTAGGGAATTGGAGGCTAAAACATACGAAGATATGGTTGTAGGAATTGAGTATGTCTAGCCTGGTGAAAGAAGGACTAAGAGAAACATGATAATAGTGTTCAAATATTTAAGGGGATGCCACAAGGAAAAGAACCTTCTCCAACACAACTGAAGGCAAGTCAAGAAGCAATGGGTGGAAACTAATAAGGAGAAAAGCAACCTAAATTAAGAAGTTTCCTCACAGTAAGTAAGTAATAAGTAAGTAAGTGAGTAAATGAAAACAATAATCAGTAGAACAACTTGCCTTCAGAAGTTATGGGTGGTTCAACACGGGAGGTTTTTAGGAAGAAATTGGACAAACACTTGTCTGAAATAGTATACGGTTTTTGCTTGAGCAGGGGGTTGGACTAGAAGACCTCCAGGGTCCCTTCCAACTCTGTTATTCTATTCTATAGTAATACATCGGCTGAAATTTATCTTCCTCCTTTCTTTTAGATTTGAGATGTTCTGAGGAAAAGGAACAGCCGATTATGTTATTCAATTATTCATTATACCCACCTTCTCCCATAGAGTCTGGCGTGCTCATCAATGCCAGTCCATAACAGTTAAAAAACACACAACATATTAAGAGCTGCAGACACAGCCTTCCTTCCTTTCCATCCTCAGATTGGCAGCAAACATTAAGGGGTGTCCCCAGATGGCAGAACTAGCAAGGGGAAGGACTCCCCTGATGAAGCTCCAGATATGTGCTATCAAGTGGGATTCGCAATGTTGTGAAGTCCTGACTCACCTTAAGACAATTTCATTCATTCTTGGAAGAGGCGTTTTTCCAGCCCATTTGTCTGTTCTACAGTAGCATTTTCTCCTCGTGGTTATTCTCATCCGGAACGTTTCTCCCTTATGTTTGTCAAGGATGTGCCCTATTGAATTGCCACCTTTCAAAATAATTTATTTGAACCAGGCACCAATTTGGACTGCAATCTGCATTTCGTGATAGCATCTTCCTTGCCCGCTCCCTTCCTCCATCAAGGGTCCAGTTAGAAGCCCCTGATACTTTCTGATTAGAAATACAGACGGTGTGTTCCCCCCGCCGCCACCTGTCCTTCATTCATACCCCGCTGTTTTCATTCAACAAGCTCGTTCTACAAAGCAGGGATCGCTGAAAGTGAAACGTGGCTGACTGTGTCTAAGGAAAAGTCCCTTCTCTTGCCCCCACCTCTGCATTTCAGAAACCTCTCCCTCCATGAATGAAGTGGGAATCTTTGTTTTCGCCCTGTGGTTGGTGAGACTTGATAAGACCTGGGACAGCCGTCCCCTTATCAAAGGAGGGGAAGGGGCTTTTTATTTGTGGAGTTCCTGGCACTGATAACTAGATATTCTTGCCTCTGATTGATGGAGCCCTCTGACTCCCTTATTGTAGCAGGCAACTTTAGATATGCCTGCAGCCCTGGTGAGATAGTGGGGAACACTCCGGCAATCACCCATCAAACACTCTGTTGATACCCAACACTATCCAGTTTTCTAAACACATCTTTTATTTTTATGGTCCCCTTCCCTTCCCCCCACAACACATGCATCTTTCTGCACACAAACCCACCGCACTTTGCTCTGAAAAAGAATGGAGGGGAAAAACCTGACTATCTTTGCTACACACACTGTTTTCCCTTCTTGAATCTGCACTGCCAGCTTCTGATCTGAACTTGGCTATGCTCCAAAGTTCTGCAAAGTGAAAACCCAGCACCTCTGTTCCAGGTCTAGGGTCGATGGGTTGCGCCTGCAACTTTGAAAGTGCCCTAGGTACATTAAAACAACTTATTTATCAGAATTGGAAGGAACCTTGGTAGTCTTCTTGTCCAGCAGGAAACCTTTAAAAAAAATTATTAAACAATTTTTCTTACATACAACTTCATTTCCATTCATTACAACGCTTTTGTGATGGTGTACATGCTTTTAAATCTAAACTATCTATAGGGTATACATACTTTTACATAAATCTTAACTATCTATACACTTGTCTATATTTCTTAATCTATCTTTGTCCACTATAACTTTTATCTTATTATCTTATTTTCGTCTTCTCTATTCAACTCTATATCTATTATTTAGCCAATCATACAGTACATTCCACATCAAATAATAATCCTTTCCCTCTCTTTCCCATGGTCAATTTATCCATCCTGGCACATTCTGGTATTTTTCTTATAACATTTTCCTCTGGTGGCATATTATCATTTTTCCAATTCTGTGCGTAAGTTATTCTTGCTACCGTTAATAAATATATCATTAAATATTCTTATAACATTTCAGACAAATAGTTGTCCAATCTCTTCTTAAAAACCTCCATTTATCCCCAAAATGCCTGTGATTTTCTCACTACAAGAGCTGGGAAGTATATTGTGCCTATTTCTGGTTGTAGTGGGCATTAGCTGTTTTCCTTCCAAATTCTGGAAGCCGTGAGGATTTTCATTCTCTGTTTTTACCCATGTTATTCAGTACATGTCTCCATAGATGCAACTTCAGGTTAATTAACAGGAAAACCATCCCTTTTGCAGTGTATGGCACTGAATGCTGGGCATCATCAACAGGGACCGAAAGATATCCCCATGCCAGGGAAATACGAAGGCTTCATTGGACATTGGGCATCTTCTTTCTTGACCACATCACAAATGACACATTTGACAACATTTTGGTGTGGCACCAATGACAGAGAAGATGAGAGAAGGCTGACTCCTCTGGTATGGACATGTCCAGGGAGCAGCACCTTCCACTGTGTCCAAGGCTGCCTCCCAACTAGAAGTCAATGGCCGGTGACCTCACGGGCACCCAAAACAGAGATGGCAAGACACCATCAACAAAGATAGGCAAGCCACAGGCCTGCACCCTGGAGATGCAGCTGACCATGCAAAGTGGATCTGAAAAGCAGACCCTGCACATGTGGGAATACTCTAGGAAGAAGAAGAATTATGGGTAACATATAGGATAATATCTTAGTGTCATATTAGGATCTCAGTTGTACAGTTTGTAGAGAGATAATGAATTTCTTCTGCCATTTCTACCTCTATCTTTTATTCACCCCCAAATTTGCTTCAGAACGTTGGGGTTCCTCAAAATCAAGTTTGGGATACAAAGACAATGTCAGGGCTCTGGCATCCACCCCCATTTAAATCATGAGTCTCTAGCCGCATCTCTCAGAGTTTAAAGAAGTTTTATTAGGAATGAACATGTCAGTGCTACCTGGGTGTAGCCGACTCAGGGACACATCATTCATTTCACCCTTGACCCTGGTCTTCCCCCACCCCCTGGATGTATATTCTCCAATGGGACACATCCATAGCCAAAAGCTCATGCTCTCCAGTAATAATATTGTGTGCCAGAAGCTTCGGCTGCCTAGGAATTATCTATGAAAGCATTTAAGGAATGCACTGCTTCCCCATCCCCTTTCTGCTGGCAACTCTAAAAGACCAGAGAAATATTTTTGAGTTGACAGACAACGTAAATATGATGTGGGATGTAAAACATTCTCTCTCTCGATTAAACATTTTGGAAGTTAAAGTACTCTTTAAATACAGCAGCATATGATAAATGTTATTGTACCCTGAACAAATCATGGGTAGATGGGCACGCAAAATTTCTTTTTATTTATCCCAGTCATTCATTTCCTCTTAGAAAGCTCACATGCAGCATGTAGAATCAAGTCAACAAAAACTTTGTATTCCTTTGTGACAATTGTTCAAAATACATTCATATCCAAAGGCAAGCACTCTGAATTTTGACACAATTCAATCCCTAGTTTTAATAATATGTCACACCAGCTGCATGGATCAGGAAGACATTAATCTGTTTAAATATCTATAATCACATTGCCTCCAAATACTTTCATTCATTCCCTTCTTTTGTCTTTTCCTTTTATATTTCAAGTAAATAAGCTTTGTTTGTTATTAAGGAAAAACTTAAAAAGTAAGATAAAGTATCAAGTAAGATAAAGTAATATTTTAAATCTACCCAGTAAAATGTTTCTGGTAGCTTTAAGCTAAAAGAATATAAAGACAGAAAATAATAATTAGTGCACTTTCTGTGTCTTTCTTCATACAAATATTTAAATTTGTCCATATCTCCCACTGGTATTTGACCATTTACATTATTGAAATAAACGTTGAATCTATAATGTAAAATTATAGATATACTGTGACTTTAGCCTACATGATCAGAAGTACTGATTCTATGTCATGAATCTATTCTGTATTCAAATTGCATTCACCAGATTTTTAAGAAAGTTTCATAGAAATTAGAACTGATAAAGGGAAGAGCAATGAGCGTGACCAGAAAGTAAGGAATGAATTTTTGTAAGTTGAGGATGGGAGGGGAGGCATTTAGGTTTTAAAATTTGCCAAAGTTTAGAAAGGGATTCATTTCTCTAACTAGAGATAGAGCTATTGAGGAGGCTCCAATGCTGGAAAAGGTGGAAAGGAAAGAAAAGAAGAGGATGACCAACAGCATGGTTGATGAACTCAGTTAGGGTGAGGATGAGCTCACCATTGGGAGATTTGAAAGAACAAGTTAACTAAACAAGCCAACTAAAGCTCTTCAAAACATCCTAAGCAAACCAAAAGACCCAGCAACCCCAGAAGAAAAAAACAGGAGTTATCTACAACATACAATGTAAGAACTAAC
Organism: Pseudonaja textilis; assembly: GCF_900518735.1. The sequence continues at coordinate 7,436,417 of NW_020769310.1, read as the reverse complement.
AACCGCTATGTAGGACAAACAGTTCATGGGTGGCAGAAGGCATCCATGAACACCAACAGGCAGTCAAGAAGACATGATGAAAGTTCTTTTAATTTTACAACATTTTGACAGCTTTAACCATAGTTTCAATTGGGGAAATGTGACAATCCTAGACCAGGCCAAGTCCAAAAATGCCAGGGGATTTCTAGAAGCCTGGCACTCTGACAAATCAGCCATCAGTGGACACATAGACATTAACAACATGTATAGACTCTGCAAAAGAGACAATCAAATGGCTCCAAAGAGAAAAAGATTCAGCACCTCTCCACCAATAATCAGCACTGAGATCAGCACCGATTAACTCCAAGGCCAACTTCAGGCCAACAACCAAGTAAGGAATACCCCAATTAAGAAACTGTCAAACAGTCATCAGTAAACAGCCCAACAAAAGAATCTCTAAGACCGCTCCCACCCACACAGGCAGGCAAGTCACCAGAATGTAAACTGACAGCAAACAGCACTCCTTACTAGCCCTAGTATGACGATGTTACCTAGTTAGGGTAATGAAACATCTGCAAGAAAACAAGCAAGTTCAGAGAGCACCAAAGACCCCTCATTTGAACCCTGAGCTATAAATATTCTCCTTTAGTGGAACAGGTCAAGAATTGATCATTATGAAGAAAAATCTATCTGGTCACTAAAGAGTAGAATTAGAATAGAAATAGAATAGAGCTGGAAGGTTCCTTTGAGGTCTTCTAGTCCAGCCCCCTGTTCAAGCAGGAGAAACTATACCATTTCAGACAAGTGATTGTCTCTTCTTTAAAATTTCCAGTGATTTCCAGCCCACGATTTCTGGAGGCAAGCTGTCCCAACTGATTAATTGTCCTCACTGTTCGGAAAGTTTCTCCTTAATTCCACGTTGCTTCTCTCTTTGATTATTTCCAACCATTGTTTCTTGTCCTGCCCTCTGGTGCTTTGGAGAATAATTTGAGCCCCTCTTCTTTGTGGCAGCCCCTCAAATACTGGAAGGCTTCTATCATGTCACCCTGAATTCTGCTTTTCTTTAGACTAGGCAAACCCAGATCCTGCAGCCGTTCTTCATATGTTTTAATCTCCAGGCCTTTGATCATCTTAGTTGCTTTTCTCTGAACTTTTTTCAAAGTCTCAATATCTTTTTTGTAGCATGGTGACCAAAACTGGTTGCCGTATTCCAGGTGTGGTTTTACTAGGGCTTTGTAAAGCAGTTCTAATACACGTGATGTTGATTCTAGAGTTGACAACAACTTGATAACACATCATCTAAATTTGGGCGTCGAAAACTCACTGGAGTGATTGTTGAACTAAGTCCACAAATTCTATCCCAACTTTGTGAATAGGGATAAGGAACCAGATGGTATTTCTTGGTTCATATCTGGAAAAATATTTACTTCAGGAACTTTGGCAACCGATGCAATAAGACAAAGACTGCACATCTGCCAAAACCAAAGAGATTGTTGCCCAGTTATAGTAAGGGGAAATGAGAGCCTACCTCCTCTTTATCCCCAGAGGAAGCTTCTAAAATATCTCACAGATACACAGTACATAAAGCAAATGTTAGTGGAAAAAAAGATATCTGGCTGAAAACACGTTCTTGTAAAGGGCAAACGCTCCACCTCTGTTTCATAGGTATGCTGTTGTGTAATGGTCTTCCCCCTTTTTCACTGCTGGTCAGAAAATGAGGTAGTCGAGGAAAAGAAAGCTTTTCTGAGAAAAAGTGATGTATGCAGCTGTAAATGTGTTTGCTGTTTCTGCCCATTCTGAAAATTAAAACTGATATTTAAGAAAGAAGCTATTGGGACCATGAAGTCATTCATCTTCCAGTTTGGTAATTCATGGGGAAAAAAAACATTGTTTGATGGCTGCCCTGTTATGTGGAGAATTTGGTAAGTTTCATTACAAACATGGTGAAGAACCAAGTGACTCAAAATTCATTAGACTAAGAACTGGCTTTCTTTATGTATTATGCTTTCAGGAAAAAAAAATAAAGCAAATAAATACAAGTTTCTGCTTAATTATGATGCTGCTCTGATGTATAGCTTTTACAAATCTAGTACACTTGATTCATTTATGGTTTGGTATTTTATGTAACTCTGGAAATTAGGGCAACTCAGAATTAATTTGAACATTTTTATGAATGCAATCCTTGCAAGGAAAGTGGTTGCAGCCACATGATGTGTCGCTTAGCAAATGTGGTGTTAGCAATGGAGTTGCCTGTCCCAATGGTGTTCACTAAGTGAGGACTACCTGTAAATGAATAAACAAGTAAATGTCTTATATTTGAAAATTCTCCTTTAATAAAGACAAGTTCTTTTTTTCGTTAAAATGTAAAAGAAGGCAATGAAACAACTGTAATGGCCTTCTAGGATGAAGAAATATCTGGAAAAAATACATACTGAGGAATTAATTATAATGAATTGAATCCAAGCTAAACAACTCAATTCAACCATGTTGAAATCTGAGATTTAGTTTTGAATTGCTGCTAGATTAACATTTGAAAGCTGAGTTTGAACACTGGTCTTCCTTAAGTTTCACACTGTGGGGAACTTAATTTGGATAAAACCGAGGAGTCCAATGGCCCTTTCTGAACACAAACAAATGAAAGAATTGGGAGATAATTTAGAGAGGAAAATTTAGAGATGGGAACTTCAAGATAACCCGCCTTCTTGTTTTTCTGTGGTTTAAATTCCACCTTCCAGCAAGTCAAAATATCTTGTAATTTAACTCTTTTGCTCAGTGAATAGCAACCCAATGCCTGAAAATTGACTACAGCTTCAGATGTTCTGCGGGGATTACCATGTATTGATTCTTCTTATTAAATTTATCTCCTTCAGGCTCTTTCAATTTATTTTTGGGTCAGACTTCCTGTCTCTAAATTGTGTTCAAGCCGATGTACATTTGAAGGGCAGAAGCTTCCCGTCTCTCATGATAATCCATAATTAGGTTCTAAATATACAAATGTAGGAATAGACACGACCTCCCTTCTCAACACTGGAAAAACCTCTTCCTTTACCTGTTCCATTCCTTGCTGAAGTAAGGAGAGAAAACTCAGCAATGGATATTCAAGGTAAGATATTTCCAAGTAATGGGCAGAAACTGCTAATGAACCAAGCATCTCAATGGCAAGACATACTGATGATCAACTGTGCACAGGGAGTGGGGAGAGATACCTAAACTGGAAATGTCATGATATCTCTGTTTTCTTAATTTTCTTTTGCAAAGCAGGCATCAGCCGGGAATGGGTTCTGGCTAATAGAAATGGAATTAACCCTTCTCCAGTGGATTTTAAAAAATACAGTTATTCTGTTTATCAAATTTAATGGACAAATGAGAGTCAGTGTGGTGTAGTGGTTAAAGCATCAGACTAGAATCTGGGAGAGTCACTCTCTCTAAGCCCTAGAAAGGAACCACTTCTGAAAAACCTTGCCAAGAAAACTGCAGGGACTTATCCAGACAGTCTTTCGGAACTGGACACAACTGAAGGAAGGAACGGCAGTAATTCAACCCAATTGGGAGGATGCCAGGAACGCAGATAACCAAAGTCAATACAAGATAAAGTCATGTTTGTTCCCAGAAGACGCTGCTCTCAGATTGCATCTCTTTTAAACTCTCTTCCCAGGTGTGCCTAATGAAGGGAATCAGGGCCTTTTCCTCTTCCATAAGCCATGCAAACCACGTTGCTCTCTTCTCCGTTCCTCCCTGCGTGCCCTAAGATGAAGAGGGGGTGGGCCTGGGTCTTCCTCTGAAATCCCTCTCCCTTGTTCTACCGCTTTCCTGCTCTGCCCAGTTAGACTTTGCCCTTCCCCAGTTTCCTCCATAACCAACAGAGCCACACTCCCACTTCCGGTCAGCTGTTCATATTCCTCCATGGATTCAGACTCCGACAGGGGCATGACAACCAGTGTTTAGAAAATTCCATGGTTTTGTGAAAAATCTTCAGTCTTCTGAATATTTTCTTGGCTTTGCTCCCGGTTGTTCCTGTCACGTGGGTCCCACTGAGATATAAAGGAAGTTTGAGGGAAGACATTGCAGCAAAATCTGACACCGTGATGATGTTTTGGTAACATTTGCAGAACCCCTATTTTTTGCTGAGCTCTGGGTATGCACACCAATTATATCCACAATCGTTAATGCCTTCATTTTACTTTCTTCTGCTCAGTCAGACCAAGGGAACGGCATGATACTGTGCTGTCATGTTTACAAGGTCTCCATTAAAAAAGCAATTTCCAGATCAAGAGTTTGAATTTGTTTGACAATAACATTTAAGCCTTTAAGTATACTTAAATGGATTTTCAAAGATACGCTCCAAAAATGTTTTAGTTTGGCTTTGACAAACTACTGGAAAACGAATCTCCAGATATTTAATGTAACATACCATTCTCAGACACCAATTCTACGCTTTGGGATGGATCATTGATGGGCTGTTAGTCTGAGCTCTGAGCTTGGCGATTTGGTTGCAAACATTTAGTCACCATTCAAGGAGACATTGCCAGAGCGCTTTGAATTGGAGCTCGGAGCTCAGCCCAACAGCCCAACTATCAACCTGAACAAGCAATATTCAAATACATTTCATGGATCATTGATGCTCAACATTCTAGTTGTTCCTCCTTATTTCTGTTATGGGCTTGTTTTCTGTGTTCTGCTTCAATGGAAAGAAAAATACGTAGAAGAGCCAAATCACTGGAAATGGAGAAGGAGAGAAGGCAGATCATCCGATCCACTGCAAATCCAGTTTGGTCCATGGCTCAGCACCAGGATACCTGAGGACCACTCGCCCGCCCCTGCTCCTTGGTCCTTTTTAACCTCTTAGCTGTTTGGCGTGACCGAGTGGATTGCTGTGCTAAACAGCTGAAAGTGCAGTAGCTTAGTTTTTACTGTCTTAACGTATGCGCAAAGCACGTGTTTGGCATGCACACAATGGTACGAGTCGTGTGAGTTGTGTGATTCCACCCCTGCAGCCATGCCCACCAAGCCACGCCCACAGAACTGGTGGTGGGAATCTTTTGAATCCCACCACTGCTGAGGACCCTCTCTTCCCAGTTTTTAATTCCCATCCAATCAGGGTGGTCAGACTTTAGGTCCTTTTGGCCAAAGAATGGCATGGCCAAGAAACATGCTTTTTTTTTTTTGCAGTAGCAGTAGCAACAGCGCTTAGACGTATATAGTGCTCTATAGTGCCTTACAGCACTCTCTGGTGTGGTTCACTGACAGCAAGTGCGGACGGCTGAGGTCTCGGAGATCAAGGCCTCAGATGAGGGGCCCGTGTGTGATGCCAGGACCATCAGGGAGTGGAATGCTCCCTTCGGAGATTGTGGAGGCTGGCAGCAGTGATGAAGAGGTCCCCAAGGAGCCTGTGCCCAGTGCGCATGCACGCAGGGCTGCTCGAAGGAAAGAGCAGCTGCAGCAGCATGGGCAACTCAGGAGTAAGGCTGCAAGGTAATGGCCCCTCCCTTAAGAGATAAAAGCCAGCTGAGAAACCAGAGTTCTTTGCAGGAAGCAAAGAAGTTTTTGCACTCAAGCCTCATGGACATTCGGAATATCTTGGTTGGTGTTTGGAGATTCTTTGTGTTCAAAATATTTCTTAGTAACTTTCTCTAGTGTTCTCAGCAGCCTTGACCACCTTGGCAAGGCTCATTCTTAACAGAGGTATTTAATTTGAAACAGCCTTTTAACCATAAAGGAATGGAATTCATAAAGAATCATTAAAAGGTTTTTCTTTTACCTCTATTTTGTGTTTGTTTCCTTGGAACAAGCTTTGGGTCAGAGCACTCTCTGAGTGGTTTACAAGGTCAGTGTGTTGCCCCCTACAACCTGTGGCCTCAGTTTACTGACCTTGGAAGGAAGGAAGGCTGAGTCAACCTTGATGCTTGTCAGGATTGAGCTCCAGTCTGTGGGCAGAGTTTTCTTGCAATACTGCAATTCTAACCACTATGCCACCAGGGCTCCTTAGTATTATCCAATCTGTGGAGCAATCTCTCTCTGAGATCAGGATGGCCCCAATCCTGCTGGCCTGTTGTAAGGTCCTAAAATGACCTGCTTCTGTGCCTGGTCCTGGGGCCCAAGTATGTGAAGGCTCTTGTGTCCTTGTTGTGCTATCAACCATGGATTGTAGCTAAATGTCTATGGAGATTCTCAATCATTCAGGTCACCGTTGTCCCAAAGGTGCTTTTCCAAAAAAGGCAAATGGACTTGGATTGTTTCCTTTAAAACATTTCGCTTCTCATCCAACAAGCTTCTTCACTTCTAAGAAAATCCACTTTTTTTGGGTTGGGGGGGAATCACCTTTGAGACATGGATTGAAGCATTCTACTGGGCTGTGGTGTATAGTTTTTAATTTTTGTGTTATGATGGATATGTTTTTACCGTATTTTATGATAATTTGCCACCTAGAGTAACTTATTGAGATGAGCGGCCATGGAAGTTGAAACAAACAAACAAACGCATTCTCTTATAACTTTATAATAAAATTAGTATTGCCCCTCATGATTTTGGTTTCCGAGTCTACTTTGAAGGGATGACACCAGGCCACTATCTTGAATGTTTTGACTACCTGCTGCAGAATACTTCCTGGATAGAATGATGAAAGCAGCAATAATTAATACAAGCTAAGCCCCTTTTGGACCTATCACACGTGTACAAAAGGGGCAGAGTTTGCAATATGACATTGGAGGGATATGGACACCCACAGACGAAGAAAGGGCAGGATAAGGTAATGTGTTTACTGTTTTACTGCTGTCAACTCATAAAATATTCCTATGCCTGTTTTAGTAGTTGTCAAAAAATGTGAGGAGGGGAGGTGGAAGGAAATCTGGAAGAGCGGGGAAGCAGTTTGAAAGCAAAAGTACATTCCAACTCTTATTTTTAAAAGGTTGTAACTAAAATACCGGGAATATATTTAATACCCGCGAATATATTTAATTGGAGAATGTGCATGACACCCAGCCTGTGAATGTGCTAATTGGAGAATCTGATTTATAAGACACCCAGGTGGGAGGGGGGGAAACAGAGTCACAGTTGACTGTAAATTATATATACCAGAGTTGGCTTCATTCAGGGCAGTGCCAGTAGGTCGCCTCTAATGAATCCTTTGAGGTTTCTTGAATTTGGCTGGAAAATCATGATTTAATTAGTGATTGCTGGAATCCTGACAGCTGCATTTCAACTATCTGAAATTATTCAAATCCCCGTTTAGCTCCAAAACCTCATATAAAAACTAGCTTATAAATTATCTGCTGATGTGGTCTGTCCCCAATTAGGCTCAAAGAGAGAAGCAACCTGGAATTAAGGAGAAACTTCTTAACGGTAAGGACAATTAACCAGTGGAACAGCTTTGCCTTCAGAAATCGCGGGATCTCCATCACTAGAGGCTTTTAGGAAGAGACTGTCCACTTGTCTGAGATTGTATAGGTTCTCCTGCTTGAGCAGGGGGCTGGACTAGAAGACCTCCAAGGTCCAGCTCTAGTCTATTCTTAACAGATTCTTAACAGATAATCAGAGTTGGAAGGGACCTTGTAGGTCATCTAGTCCAACCCCCCACGGAAGCAGGAGACCCTACAGCATTTCTGACAAATGGCAGTCCAATCTCTTCTTGAAAGTCTCAAGTGATGGCGCTCCCACAACTTCCGAGGACAAGCTGTTCCATTGGTTGATTTCACTGTCAGAAAGTTTCTCCTTATTCCCAGGTTGAATCTCTCCTTGTTCAATTTCCATCCATTATTCCTTGTCTGGCCTACAGATGCTTTAGAAAATAACTTGACCCCTTCCTCCCTGTGGCAGCCCCTCAAATATTGGAAGACCGCTATCCTGTCTCCCCTGGTCCTTCTCTTTACTAGAGATAATTAGGATGAAAGTTCTGAGTTCTTTTCTTCTGAAAAGAAAGATTTTCTTTTCTTTTTTTTCTATTTGGAGTAAGAAGGAGAGCTTTCGGGAGATGCATTCTGCTTGGTGCAGGTTTTCAGCTGCAGCTTGTCAAAAATCTCTCAGAATTCCTTCAGCGGAAATGCCAAAAAATGTGCTTCATTATGAAGTTGTAGACATGTTTTGTGAACCTGACCGTCTTTGGGCTACCAATTGTGGTGGCTGGTAATGGCTGGTAATATCAAGGAGTAATTGTGTGTGTGGGGAAAAACATACATCACCCTGCGGTATCATGGGAGACAGTGAAAAACCTAAATCGATAAGAAGAAATAATTCCAGTCCACAGAATTGTGTTTTGGGTTTAGTGCTTGATTTGAAAGAGGTACATGTAGTTTATGGTGGTCATTTCTTTCCAGTTGAATGTCATTTTTTCTGCCCAGCAGTCTGAGTCACAGTGGTGCCGAGGTCTCCCTCTCTCTCTCTTTCTCTCTCCCTCCCTCCCTCCCTCCCTCTCCCCCACCCCCTTGGGTTTCTTTAAAGATAGCAGTGGCAGGGCAAGACCTAAACTGGGTAAAGGTAGGATTTAAAGATGTTTTAGGCAGAGATTCAAATAATTAATATGAGGGATGCTATGTGTTAAGGTTACTGTTTACGCAAGTTATTTCTTGCCTCAAAATGGCAGTTGCCCATGGCACCAATTTAAAGCTGTATAGTATTTGAATCTCATGAGCTGCAAAAACAAAAATTAGGGCCCTTGAACCTTCGGGGCCATGTTATCAATCCATGATCATATATTGATGATTCCAGGGCAGCCCACACCAGCCAATGGGACAGCTTTCAAAGCTAGTTAGCCTATTGAATGTAGTAGGAAAGAGGACAGTATTAACCAGGCAGGCAGATCTCTGAACCTGTCAGCTGAGGTTAACATTTTGTTATCTTCCACCTACATGCAAGAGAGATTGCTCCCATGAATATATGAAGAGCTTTTTTTAACTGCATGTTTAAACTTCAGTTCCTGGAGTTTATCCCCAAGAACGGCACTCTCACTTCCTGGTGTTTTAATAAAACCTTTCCGAAATAATTATGCTGAGGCTGCAAAGCCCAATATCATCACATCAGACTGAAGAAGATACCTGGATAAGCAGGGAAACTTTTCAAAACAAAAAAAAAACCAAAAGAAGTGCAGTTGCTACCACTCAACTTCCAGGAAATTGGATGACTGAGAATCTTCATCGACATCACTGTCAAATTTAATCCCATTCCCTGAATCCTGCGATCCATGGTATTCCCTGTGATGTTCTGTAAAAGCAAAGGTTGGACTTTGAAGAAGCAGAACAGGCAGAGAATGGATGCTTTGAACTTTGGTGTTGGAGACGACTTCTCAGAGTACCACGGACAGCCAAGAAAACAAACCAGTGGATCGTTGAACAAATTAACCCATAGTTCTCACTTTCTGGGTGGCATGGAATTAAGAACAGTCAAAGGTGAAAATTCAGAATGAAATTAAGACTTTGCTGCTAATTAAGTCCGCAAGTGTGTTATGTAAAGTGCGGATGCCATATGGGTCTCTTAAAAGGGATCTTCTTAGGAAGAATGATCTTGTGTAAAATGCAGAATTAAGCTAATGTGATTTTTGTTTTGGAAAAAAATAATAATTTACGTACATATTATTGCATAATGTGAGAGAATTTATGAAAAGTACACCATTTTCAAATTTATGTAACATCTGACTCTTCTTTTGTCTTTTCCTTTTGCTGTAAAATTCTGCTTTCCATATATAGGATTCAGGTATTTATTTATTTTTAATAGGGCTGTAGAATGCTTATGACTCAATTCCAAAAGTAGTTTCAAAGTGTAGGGGCATAAGCACCTTTAAAAGCGCCCTTTAAAATAACTATGTCTTTTCCCCAGATCATGAAATTAAGCTAACTACTGCAGAAATTTCTATCAGGTAATATGTTTTGCTGAATGTGTACAATACAGGTGTTATTTTAAAGCTAAGAGCAGCATTTCAATAATTGTAGAATTGGAAGGCTAGCAGAGAAGAGATATGATATACCTGTTTGAGATATAAGAAGAGCTCATTTGTTGTATTTTAAGAGGTGATAAATTACTAAAATTCTCTATTTCTATACCTGAAAGCAAATAAATGAAGAGCATGTGTTCTCAGACAGAATATTTTAAATACGTACATATACATGTCCAACCAAGCTTAGCACAAACCAACTCCTACAATGTAGAAAAATATTTTCATAAGAGGCAGTGTAAGGAAATTCCTTACCCAAAACTTCTTTAAGAAACTTCTTTACGTTGGAACATTTTTCGGTGGACAAATATTATTTAAAATTCTATAAAGTCAATCTCACCCAAATACTCAAATATTTTCAACTTTGCGTATTCTGATATCACCCATCATTAACTAGGCTACTCAGAAGCCCTTCAATAACATATATGCTTCTGTAATTATTTGTATAAATAAAGCATTATTTTAGTGTCAAAAGCACACAAATGTTTCATGATTTTTAGGTGTTTTTTTTTTCCACTTTTTCCATTTTTATTGTTTTCCCTTCTTTTTTTAGTCTCTTTTAGTACTAGTTAACCTTTTAGGTATATAAAATACTTTACAGTTTATATAAAATACATTTTCTCCTTTATCAATGTTCTTTGGATTGCTTGTATTCTTACTTGCACTAATTGAACGATGAACTGTATTGATTTAAAATATAATAAAATCACTACCTTTCAAAAGAAGACTACAGCAATAACAAGAGGCCCAATTATTACGTTCCCATGTTGGAAAACAACATACGTTTTGCACAAGTTGTTTTTTTGAAATAATCTTCAGCACTAACTACAGAAATACAACCACAGAAAAGAAATACAATCCAGTTAAGTTATAAAACCAAGACACCAATGTTTTAATGATATTATTGCATAGCATGGTAAAACAAAGAGAGATGGATGGGTGGGCATCATATTTATTAGTACAGCTCAAGGACTGACAACTTGTTTTTCATTTTACTCTTTGTGGATCTTTTCACAGAAATCTGGCAAACCTTTATAGCCGTTTACTTTTGAAAAAACAGACAAAGGACCGACACATTTATTACCATGAAATTGCAAGGCAGAAGTTAAACAAAATACCCAGATTATTCACATTTTTAAAGTGATTTTCCTAAGGCCATGAAAGGAATTTAAAAGGCCAAGAATAATGTTGGAAGGGCAAATATTAGGCTTTTAAAATAGAATGTGATTTCGGGTAGAAATTTTACACTACAAATTCTATTTACCAGCCCCATCTGATCGGAGCTACAGAAATTACAAAGGATTATGCCAGAAACATAGATATAATGAAAGAATTTAGGTCAAACTTTTCCCCATTTCCTTGTTCCAATATTAGAACTTATACATAGTTCAGGATTCAACTGTTGGGTTCTTGGCTGAGCTTGGTAGTGGACAATTCAATACCAGGATAGGATATGGTGCCTACGGCCATTAATGAGAACAGCAGGGGCCATTCTCACATGCACTGACACCAAGAACCCAAAAGTACCATAGAGAATAAAGATGACAACTTTGATGGGGATTTGCAAGTTCCATTGCCAGGACAATGAACAGTACAACATATTTTAAGTCCGCAACAGGCAGATAATATTCAGAAGAGGCTCAGACAGAAAACTTTCTAATTCTCTGAACTGTTAAGTAGGAAGAAAAGATATAACATAAATAGACTTGCAAGATTCTGTTATTATTATAGTTTAAGCCTTCCTGATTTTTTGGGGGGTGGGGGGGAGGTCTGGTTTGGTGTTTCTAGTGGATAAATATCTTGTATCATTCATTTACTTTCAGCAGTCCCATTCTTATTTCGAGGTGGTCTAAATCCTATAATAAGAAAAAAAATTCTCCTTTTCTCAATGCTTAGAAAAGCAGCAATTTCAGGCAAAACATCCAAACACAGGACCATACTTCACTATAATATAGCTACTTCGGGCTGATGGACCCTCTTATAAACATCCAAATAGCATCATCGAATAGTTAATGATTACCAAATTGTCACATCATACTAAACTATTGTTCTATTACCTGTCACTTACTGACTGCAATCCTGGCTTCACAATACACACATCCAAAAGTGAATTGAAATGCTTATAGCATTTGGCAGTTAAGCAATCCATGGTGAAGTGAACATTAGATCTTTGCAGCACCACAGATACAAAACGCCACTTCAGGATGTACTGGAAACGTTTATTTTCCTATGACTACCAACAAAGCTAAAGGTTTCCCCCTTTCCAGTTGTCTCGGACTCTAGGGGTTGCAGCTCATCCCCATTTCTTAGTTGAGGGAGCCAGCGTTGTCCGAAGAAAATTTCCATGGTCATGTGGCCAGCATATATATATGCCGGGGTGCACGGAATACTGTTCTCTTCTGTGATGACCCGGGGCGTGGCACAAAGGCAACACAGTCAAATAAGCAAGAAGAGTCCCTTTATTATCTCCAACTTTGCCCCCAATATCTAGGTTACCTTCTGGCTGGAGAAAAACTCTCCCAGGAACAGCCTTTGACTGGAGAAAATTCAGTCCAGAACAAGGTACATACAACTAACTAAAAATCCAAATAAACCAAGCTGCAGTAATTAACTTGACAGGGCACGAAAAGGACTTTCAGCCTTGAAAGCATGGCAAAACTCACACAATTGGGAAGACGCCAGGAACACAGATAAGCCATGACAATACCAGATAAATTCACGATTTGCTCCCAACAGCTTGCTGCATGCAGCTTCCCTTTTAAAACACTGTGTTCCCAGCTGCAGTTAATGAAGGGCATCAGGGCCCTTTCCTCCCCCATAAGCCACACAACTCACATTGCTCTCTTCTTCGTTTCTCCCTGTATGCTCTAGGATGCAGAGGGGATGGGCCTGGGTCTTCCTCTGAATTCCCTCTCCCTTGCTCTGCCTAGCCAGACTTTGCCCTTCCCCAGTTTCTTCCACAACCAACGAAGCCACACAGTGAAGTTTCAAGAAAACAATCAAGCTCAGAGAGTACCAAGGATCCTACAACAGTTTCCTACAATTACATGGTAACCTTAGAGGTCAAATATACAATCTGGGAAAAGTTGCAGCTCCAGAGTCAAACTGGAGTTACGTTCATGTCTTGGCATATACTCCAGAACAACTTTTTGCCTCTGAGTCTGAAACCACTACACAGCCTTAATGAAAAGTTTCCCCTTCTCAATACAGCTGGATTCATGGTTGGTCAAACTCTTGAGTTTAGTTGGTTTGCCTGACATTGTGAGAAATGGAGGTGACTCCCACATATTCTATCAATTAAAAAAAAAAAAAGCAATAGCCACACCAGATAAATGGAAAAATGACATGCTTTGGTTGTCGATTATATGCTGTGAAATCTAAGCTACGGTCGCAAATTCTGTAAACCTGTCACTTTTATTACAGGCTATTCACAAAACCATGAGGGTTTTAAATGATTGATAACTAGAAAAAAAATGTTACATTACTGGCACAAAAAAGTGGGTGTCAAACATATTGTATCAGTTGTGTAGGCATCATGTGCTTTCGAATATTTTACTGAGCAAGGAAACTCCTCTATAAATATTAAATTTTAAAAGCTGCAAAGGATATCATTTCTTTCTTTTTTTAAAAAATCATCCTCCTTACTTTTTATAGCAGTGTTTCTGCCCCCCAGCAAATTTAGGATGTGGGGGATTTCAACTTCCAGGATTCAAGCAAGCTAGGGAATTCTGAAAGTCGAAAGTCCACACATCCTAATGTAGCTGAAATTGAGAAACACTCATTCTATAGCTTTCTTAGGCTGCAAATCCAAATCAACAGAACCCTTGGGACTGACGGATGATTAAAGGAACTCAGCAGCAACACAGTTAGTCTCTGACTTACAACCATTTGCTTGGCGACTGTTTAAAGTTATAATAGAACTAGAAAAAAGTGGCTTATGTCCACTTTTTACACTTACAACTGTTGCAGCATCTGCTTAAGAACTGTGGTAGGAAAGGCCATAAAATAGGGCAAAGCTCACTTAACTGTCTTGCTTAGCAACAGATATTTGGGGCTCAGTTGTGGTTGTAAGTTGTTCTATTTTTCACTCAAACTAGGCTAGACATCTAAAGGTTTCTCATTACACTACAGGTAGTTCTTCCTTAACAACCATTCATTCCACAACTGTTCAAGGTTACAACGATGCTGAATGAGGAGACTTAAGACCAGTCCTCAAAGTTCCATCTGTAACAACCATTCCCACGGTTACACGAGCACGTTTCAGGCACTTGACAAGCTGCAATCTGTAAGTACATTGCAGCATCTCATTGCCACTTGCAACCTTCACAGCTGCCTTCTGAAAAGCAAAATCAATGGGGAAGCCATCAGGAAGTTGAAAATGGCAGGTCACATGATGTCATACTTAACGACTGGATGAGATTTGCTTAACAATCATTGGTTGATTTGCACAACTGCCATTGGTTAAGTTGGCATGGTCATGTAATGCCAGGCAACTGTGTCACTGAGTGGCAGAGTTGCCAGTCCCAATGAGTGTTGTTAAGCAAGGACTACCTGTACAAGTGCCAAGGCACTAACTCAGATAATGTCACTGTAAACCTTGATTTTCGGGCTGGTTTGATGAAGCAATGCAAACTAGAAGAACACCACAAAGGCGCATGGTACAACCTTATTCAAAATTGTGGTTTTCAATTCTTCGTTAGAAGCATTTGTCTTTGTGAAATCATTCACAAGAAGAAGGGGACTGTTGCTCAAGAAATCATCATCTGAACTGCTGCCCGGGTGGGGTTGGTGTGAGATGGGAATAATTTGAAGCGGGGTACAAATTGGAGGTTCCTTGCATGGAAGTTGTAAATAAAAACGAGAATTCTCAGTGTAGTCAAGATTCATGGCTGTGAAACTATTCTCCAAACTATTTTCCAAATAAGCAGATCTATTTTTTTCACTCATGACAAAAAGTGAACACATAGTAGGAATCAAAACAATTATTTGCTAACAAAACAGCCAAGAGAATCTTGCCTTCCGTAACCTGGTTTTAGACCGTAATTTATGTAATCTCCACCCAAGATGTCCAAAAGACATTTTGGGTTGAAAGTTTGGGGAGCTGAACCAGGCTGGGGAAGATGGACATAATAAAATATATATATATATCTGTGTGACTCAATGAAGGCAACTGGGCTGCCCATAGGTTAGACTGCAACATGAAGAGGAACAAAACAAATACAATATGGTTTGCACAGGTCACATAATATCATCTGCGGACAAGGGGACATTTCAAATATATTAGTATCTCTTCATATAATTATGCTGATAAGTTGTCCAAGGCAATTCCAGATTCTTTTATGATTCCCGTTTCAGAAGTACATAAGCCCCCATGACAGCTAAGAGAGCATACTGTGGAAAAAAAACAAACACATGGAATATTATTGTGTGTGGGCACCATGTTCCATAGCACATCTTATAAACTAAATATGTTTTTGAGGAATGCTATCTGCAACTTTTCCTGCTGGCTTCTCCAAAAAGTCACCGGGGAAGCCAGCAGAGAAGGTAGCAAATCGCTGGTCTCCCCCACCTAGTCCCATCTTCTTCCTACACTTATGCCATGCCAAGTCATTCATACACACCCCGACTTGCACCATATCCCCACGCAACATCCCTGACCTGCACGGTGCCACTTGTGTACCCCCTTGTACCCTGCATAACCTTTGCCTTTTGTACATCCTCTGCAGGACACCTCTTGTGCACTCCTGGCACCATTTTCTACCCATGCCACATCTCTCATGCACCCTCCCTGATCTGTGCCTCTTATACACCCCATCATACTCTCTCCGACCGCCACAAGCACCTCACAAACCCCACCTCTGACCAACATAGTGTCTCTTGTGTACCTCCTCGTACCTTCTCTGACCCGCATCTCCCATCTACCGCCCCAACTTATGTGTCACATATATTTCTCCTAATCTGTGTAGTGCCTCTCACACACCGCCTTGGGCCACCTCCCATGTTCTTCCTTGCATATTGGTGCACCCTCCCAGACCTTCTCTGACTATGCATCATGCACTCTTGTGCATCCTCTCCAATCCACATCTTACACCCTCAGTAAACAAGCAAGCATCTCTCACACACCCTTCAATAAACTAGCTTCAAATTGCTGACAATGTGCAAAACTGGCAATGTTCTCCTCAAATCTATTTGTTTAATTATTACATTGATATAAGCCTGACTCCTAACATCCCGTTTGGACCCTCCAGATGGGGTTGAAAATATGACTCTCATAATTCTCAGCCCCAAAGAGAAAACTATGTGAATGGTAAATATCAAGCAGCTTTTCTTGTCTACATGATAATGTTCATTCTAAATATACAGATCATTTTCGTAGATTCTCAGCTAAATCTGTACCCACCTTAAATTTTGGATAATCATT
Source organism: Pseudonaja textilis (assembly GCF_900518735.1). The sequence continues at coordinate 7,420,098 of NW_020769310.1, read as the reverse complement.
CATGATTATGGTCACCATTCCAACATATGGCAAAAACCTAATTGAGAGAAATTAAAGATAGTCGGCTTATTAATCAATACAGTCATTGTCTCAACATTGGTGAACAATAAATGTCAGGCATGATTGATTTAATATATTAGTAACTGAATTTACATCCCGTCTCTCCATATGAATAGTATCAAGGTTGCTAATATTAAATATAAGATACAGTATTAGGGTAACACATAAGAGTTTAAAAATACACTAACTAAAAATGTTTTAGTAAACATCTTAAAACACTGAAAGCTACAAATGTTGCTGCCTGCATGAAGCAACACACAGTTAGTCCTTGACTTACAACTGGTATGATGCTTAACGGCTGCAGGTTTCGCTTAACAATTGTAGTGTTCACTGAGCAACATGGTGATTTGCTTAAAAACTGCCAGAAAAAAAGGCACCTGAAGGCCAGACAAGGAATAATGGATGGAAACTGAACAAGGAGAGATTCAACCCAGAAATAAGGAGAAATGTTCTGACAGTGGAACAGAAGTTGCCTTTGGAAATTGTGGGAGCTTCACCCCTGGAGGCTTTCAGGAAGAGACTAGATTTCCATCTGTCAGATATCGTGTAGGGTCTCCTGCTTGGGGTGGTGGTGGTGGTGTTGGACTAGATGATCTACAAGGTCCCTTCCAGCTTGTTAATCTGTTAATGTTATGATCCACTTTATGACTATCACAACTGACAACTGTAACAGGCAGGCTCCATTATGTTTGTAAGTTGAGGACTATTCTAAGACCATAGGAGCCTGGTGGTGCAGTGGTTAGAGTGCAGTATTGCAAGCTACTTCTGCTGACTGTCGGTTGCCTGCAATTTGGCAGTTCAAATCCCACCAGGCTCAAGGTTGACTCAGCTCTCCATCCTTCCGAGGTGGGTAAAATGAGGACCCAGATTGTTAGGGGGCACTATGCTGACTCTGTAAACTGCTTAGAGAGGGCTGTAAAGCACTATAAAGCAGTATATAAGTCTAAATGCTATTGCTATATTGTTAGCCCTGTTGAATCAAGCCAAGGCCCATCTTAATTCACCATTTTGTTACACCAATTACTTCTGGGGTTCTTTTGCCATTTATGCCCCTGCAAACTGCATTTAGAAGTAACTTCCTATTTCCTCATTGTCTCCTCTCCAAGTACCAAAAAGACTTGAGCAGATTAAACTTTTGGAAGATCCACCAAGATCATTCTGGAAGGTGCTGCTACCTGCTGTGATTTCCCCACAAGCCAGACATGACTTCTGGGAATTCCTGAATGTGTCCAAATATTTTTTTTTCTTGGAAATAGTATGGAGGATATTGTACTCATTCTGGATTTCTTTTTTTGAATTAACTTCACCTTCTAGACTTCAGGGATTTGCTAAACATTTTTCATCTAGAAGTATTGTTACCTGCCGTAGACATCAAAATAATAATTTAAACCAGGGGTGTCAAACTGGCGGCCTATGGGCCAGATGGATCACGCCCACCCCAGCTCCGCGAAGGGGGGAAACGTTGTGATGTCATGTGATGACAACCTGAGGCGGCGAGTTTGACACCCATGATTTAAACCAAAGTGAGGTTGAACAAGTATTTCCAGCTCAAAATGCAACCCGTTTTCAGACAAACCTTGTTGTCAAAAGGGGCTCCCAGAGCCCTTCAAAATAATTTTAAGAATGATTTGTAATGTTTACAGTGTTTTTCATTTTAATGAGTTGTATTGTATTTTGAATTTATTCTTTTTTAATGTTTAATAAGGTTTTTAATAATAATAATAATAATAATGATGATGATGATGATGATGATCTGATCGATGTGATTGCCCATCGATCACATACTGAGCTATTGCAAGACAATTGCTCAGGCTGACTACAAATAACGTCACAACAGTCGCTCAGATGATCCACTGGAACTTGTGTCACAACTACCATCTCCCTGTAGCAAAGAACTGGTGGGATCATAAGCCTGAGAAAGTGGTTGAAAATGAGCATGCAAAACTACTGTGGGACTTCCAAATACAGACTGATAAAGTTTTGGAACACAATACCCCGGATATCACGATTGTGGAGAAGAAAAGTGTGGATCGTCAACATTGCCATACCTGATGACAGCAGAATCGACGAGAAACAACTTGAAAAAAAATCACCAGATATCAGAACTTGAAAATCGAACTGCAGAGACTCCGGCATAAACCAGTGTAGGTAATTCCAGTGGTACTTGGCACGCTGGGTGCTGTGCCTAAAGACCTAGGCAAGCACTTAAAAACAACTGGCGCTGACAAAATCACCATTGGTCAGCTGCAGAAGGCTACCTTACTGGAATCTGCTCACATAATACACTGATACATCACTGCAGTCCTCAATGCTTGGGAAGGGTTCGACTAGTGATTTGTGATACGAAACCCAGCATAGTTATCTCGTTTGCCGTGAACACTGTCATTTTTTGTGTATAAAATAATAATAATGTTGAGGATTGTATGTGGCCCCAAAGTCTGTGGTGACTCATCCTGAAATAAATGCGTTTTTCCAAATCAAACCATGATGCTAGCAGGGGAAAGGCAAGGAGAGAATTCCTTCTGCGTCAGTCACTGATATTCCGGCGTTCGCAAGAGAGGCTGCTTGCATAACCCAAGTTTACTTACCCCCGTGCTCTTCCTACGACGTCTTTTTTTTCTAGCCAGTTCTGTCCTTCTTTGTACAAACCTCTGTCATCGACTTCATTATTGTCGCCCTTGGTCAAAAATTTGATGTTGCCATTTTCTCTGCAAGCAAAGCAACAGGACAGGGAACGGATTAGCGCTTCATTGATAGCAGGTTTCGCTGATAGCAATTTTTGAAACGGCTTACAAACCACCCGAGAGCAGGGCCAAGTGATAAGATAGCAATAGGTACACGTTGTCCTTCCTGTTATTTTTAAATAAATTGTCCAGGTGTTTTAGGACTCCTGCTATCAGAGCTGAACAAGTATTTGGCTCTCCCCAGTGCCCATTACAGGTAGTCCTCAACTTACAACCACAACTGAGCCCAGGATTTCTGTTGCTGAGTGAGATGTTAAGCCAGTTTTGTCCCATTTTACGACCTTTCTTGACACCGTTGTTAAGTGAATCGCTGCGGTAGAATAGTTAGTAACCTGGTTGCTGGGTGAATCTTGGCTTCCTCATGACTTTTGTTGGTCAGGAGGTTGCAAAAGAGGATCATATGACCCCGGGACGCTGCAACCGTCATAAATATGAGTGAGTCGACAGCCAAGCGGTTGAATTTTCATCATGTGATCATGGGGATGCAGCCAAAGTTGTAACTGTGGAAAATGGTTGTAAGTCACTTTTTTCAGTGTTGCTGTAACTTTGAACGCTCACTAAACAAACTATTGTAAGTCAAGCACTGCCTGTAGTAAATACTATATTTACTATAGGTAGTCCTTGTTTATACTAAATACTATATTTACTACAGGTAGTCC
>NW_020769310.1:7373914-7416625 GCF_900518735.1 Pseudonaja textilis | reverse complement strand
TTTATACTAAATACTATATTTACTACAGGTAGTCCTTGTTTATACTACAGTAAATACTATATTTACTACAGGTAGTCCTTGTTTATGCTATAGTAAATACTATATTTACTACAAGTAGTCCTTGTTTAATGACTGGTTGCTTAGGGACTGTTTAAAGTTACAATGGACTTCCCCAGAGCTGCTCACGGCCTATGTTCTAAGTTCCAACTGTTGTCCAATGTTCACTTGATCACATTTTGGGCTCTTGGCAAACAAACTCAATTGATGTTTGCAGCGTCCCACAGTCACATGACCGGGTTTTCTGGCATTTATTTATTTTATTTATTGCTGGTTTCCAGTTTTCTGGTTTCTACCCAGTGAAGAAAATTGGATTCATTTAACAACTGCCGGGTTCACTTAACAACCACGTCAAACAAGATACTATAGTAAAATTGGGCGTGGTCATGTAAGATAACCTTTATTGTCATTTTTTTTTTACTGCAAGCACACATTAAAAATGAAAATCTGTTGCCTGCTCTCAAGAGATAGTCTGTATCTACCCACATACATAATACACATATATACATGCTATATACATACATAAATACAGTATATACCTGCATTTATGTATTCATGTGAACCAGTAGTAAAAAAAATTGAATCCCACCACTGGTCCTAACTGCTTTCAATAGCTCAATATAGGCAGAAAAGCTTTCGACCTCCAGTTGTTGCTGAACTACATCTCAAGATCGCATTCCTTCCACCATTCCGGCTGGTACTGCTGAAAGCTGAGGTTCAGCAATATCCGGAGGGCCTCAGATTCACCATCTCTGGCTTTTGGGGAGAGCTTAGGATCTGTCAATGGATATTCCCAGTCATCCAGACAGGGATTTCTGGAAGTTGAGTTCAGGGGAACTGGGCTTCCTGTTGGGTTTGAAGAGTTTTGCTAGTATCTACTTGGATAAACAGTGAAACGTTTCAAACCAAAAAAAGGAGTTCAGTTGTCACACCTCAGCTTCCAGAGATCTGACAAAGAATTTTCTAAACTAAATGAGTCAGGTAGCTAAATTATGGAAACTAGCATTACCTATAATCCAGAAATGCATCAAATGGACAAGCAATCCATTATATATTTATATAATAAATTGTTGGGATAAATTCTACAGCAGGAGTCAGCAACCGGCAGCTCTGGAGCCACATGTGGCTCTTTCATCCCTCTGCCTGCGGCTCCCTGTCGCTCAAAATATGCGTCACAATTGCTAATGTGCAACACCTGCCAGCACGCAATTTATTGAGCTTTTTTGACCCCTGGTAGGCCAACCATGGATAAATCCAAGAAAAGAAAAGTTTCAGAAGAAAACAGAATGTTTAATTCAACTACATATGCTAGTTTTGCGGCAGCTCAGAAACAGTCAGGCACGGGAAAGGTTTTGTGGCTCCTGGTGTTTTCTTTTCTGTGGGAAACGGGTCCAGATGCCTCTTTGAGTGTTTAAGGTTGCTGGTCCCTGGTCTACAGTGACCAAAAAACAGGAGTTAGCTGGTGCTTTTTCAGACCAACACTTTCCATTAAAAGGAGAAAACTTTTGCGAGTTGCAGTTTACTTCACCTTTAGATTTGCCATCCCATCCATCGGATGAAGTAAGCTGTAGCCCACAAAAGCTCAAGGTTTTTGTTTTTTTTAATCGAAATTGATTAGTCAGAAAAGGTGCCACCAAACGTCTTGATTTTCACCTAGTATGGAGCAGAGAGGTTTAAACATGTCTCATTTGAAGGCTGTCACATCACTCGAGCGATGCTTGAACAGTCGCGTTATAAAAATAATCTTTTGAAAATGTCACGATGTTGCAAGGGCAATAACCCACTCGAAAAATCAGATGTGACATTTGTACTACAAGAAGTGCTTGGAAAATACCGATTCAGGTATTCAAGATGCAGAGAGCCCTTCTCCCATAAAAAAACGGAAAGGAAAACAAAATTAAAAGTGGCACTGGGAGTTGGCATTTAAGAGCACGCAGAAAAGCCTGCCATACAGCAGTTAAGATAATGCGGATGCTTAAATTGCTAATGCTTGCTTTCTTCCCCATTCCCCCTAAATGTGTGCTTTATTTTCTTTTAAATCCAATTCCCCCCCAAAAGCCACAAGTGCAATGCTAACACTCCTTAAAAGTTCCTGCCAGATTAGGAAAGAGTAATTAAATACACAGAAGCGTATCAGCAAATCAACTTTCCTTTACTAAAATTTAAATTCCAATGTCTATGGAGATTCATCCAGGTCATGGTTGTCCCAAAGGTGCTTTTTTTCAAGAGTCAAATGGACTTTCTGGATTTTCTTTGAAGACGTTTTGCTTCTTCATCCAAGAAGCTTCTTCAGCTCTGAGTGGATGGTGGGGAATTAAAATTCCCACCATCCAGACCGTTAATCCTTCTATTTCCCCATCATCATCCAGTCAGAGCTGAAGCAACTTCTTGGATGAGAAGCGAAACGTCTTCAAAGAAAAAACAAGAAAGCCCAGTTGCTTCTTGAAAAAAAAGCACCTTTGGGTTAAATTCCGATGAATTCAACATTCATTCTTGCCCTCCAGGGTGAGGTCCACTCCAATTCTCCTGACCTTCCGTAAGAACCTAAAGATCGGTTGGCTTGGGGTTCGAAAGGAGGAGCTTCATGTTGGAGACGGCTGATAGATTAATATCAGATCCTGCGTCCCATCCCTGCTCATCCTACATCTTCTCTTCCCATCTTTTAGCTATTGTATTTGGCACAGTGGTGGGATTCAATTTTTTTTTTTACTACTGGTTCTGTGGGCGTGGCTTGGTGGGCGTGGCAGGGGAAGGTTACTGCAAAATCCCCATTCCCTCCCCACCCCACTAACCTGCTTTCCAGCTCCGTTCTCCTGTGCAGGGCAACACAAGAAGACCCAGCCAATCAGCTGGGACTTGGGAGGCAGAGAAGAGATGGGGGAGGAGCCAATCAGAGGCGGTATTTACGGGTTCTCCAAACTACTCAAAATTTCTGCTACCGGTTCTCCAGAACTGGTCAGAACCCACCGAATACCACCTCTGATTTGGCAGTGTTTATTTATATAGTTTTATTTTTTTAATATTGTAAGCCACCCAGAGTTACCTAAACTAAATAAATAATAAATAATTCATTTTTGTCGTGATTCTGCTCATTTCTTCATCTTAACGCCACCCAATAACTTGGAATGTGACTCTGAAAACCCTCAGTTACTCAACACAGGCCTGCTCTGAACCATTTTATCAACTATATTTCGTGTGACCATCATTACTTTTCATGAACTTTAATCACTCTGTGCACGATTGGAATATCTCTTCCTTCAACTTTGAAAACGACTATTTCTCCGGCCCTGATGGGGTCATCTCGGAAATTTGTCAAGAACAAGAGGTCTCCTCTGTGGAAAGCAGGTTCCATACTACCACTAGAAAAGGAGAAGAGAAGAATTTTTACAATTAACACAATCATCATCTTTTAATGACCCCATAGTCCCTTGCGGAGTGGAGTCTGGGCAACTGAGTGGAGCTGAGTGTTTAATGGCCGGATGCCCTTCCTGTCACCAACGCGGAGTTTTGTTCAGCAAATATATTCTCATTGTACCCAGAGAGAGAAATATCTGCCTCTACCTAGGATCAAACTCACAACCTCCTGATTGTGAGGCGAGAGCTTCACCTCTAGGCCACCGCACCACTCATTACAATTAATACAATGATTACCAAACAATAAATAAGCACAGCGTATTAGATGTGGTTTTGTGTTACAAGGACTAAATGTTTCAAATGTTTACCTGCAATAGATTTAAATTAATCAGGCTATCTCAACAAAGAAATTCTGTAATTTTTTATCTAAGGTTTCCTCTGTCCAGGATGATTATATGCCGAAGCGCACAGAACCCTGTTACCTTCCAATCCAAGTGGTACCTATTGATGTACTTGCATTTGCATGCTTTTGAACTGCTAGGTGGGCAGGAGATGGGGCATGTAACAGAAGCTCACCCGTTGCGCAGTGGTTGGGTCTTGAACTTGGGCTGTCAGCTTTCCGACAAACTCCGTGTCTTTAACTGATGAGCCATCGCGCCTCCCCTAAAATTTTTACCTATAGGAGCCCACCGTCATAGTACATTATTGGAAAAGTTCAATAAATGCTTATTTCAATAGTAGAGAATATATGTGGAACTGGGTTAAACCGTTGGGTTCTTGAGAGTGTTCTCTCAGTTTAGTCAGTTTCAACCAACATCAATGATGATGTTATCCACGCTTGTAATGAAATCTCTGCAGGAAAGCTGTTGTGGTTCGCCGGCAGCCTGTGCAGATGGCAGCAGAATCAGACAGTGGGGAAAAACGAGGACTAGTCCGAGAGTCTGAAGAGGACTCGGACGAGGGTCCTGTGCCCGATGCAGAGGTGGGCCAGGACCATCAGGGAATGGGGTGCTGATTCCGCAGCCTCTGGAGTCTGGCAGCAGCGAGGCCGAGGAACCAAGGTAGCCTGTTCCTGGTGTGCGTATGCACAGAGCTGCTGGAAGGCAAGAGCAGCTGAGACAAAAGGGGCAACTCGGGAGTAAGGCTGGGAGGTGATTGCCCCTCTCATAAGATATACAGGGCAGGCAAAGGTGAAGAAACCTTTGTAGGAAGCAAAGTCGTTCATTCTGTTTGGATTAATCCTTGAAGTTCTGTGTGGACTTTGTCCTTCGGTTGGTTTTTTTTATAGTTCATTTGGCACTTTAGTTGTTGGCAGCAATTCAAAGGAGAGAAAGGTGAGTGCTTATCTCGAGGGACTGTTTGGGACTCATTACAGGCTGGGAATGAACATAATTCCCAGCGTTGAAATAAAACAAAAGGTGTTTTAATTAAGCATGTGCTTAATTATGGTCTTGGAAGCCTCGGGCAGAACAAAAGTAACCAAGTTCAAAAAGTACCAACAACCTCAAAAATACTTATTTTTAACATGTGTAGCTTAGGGTGTGAACCTATAAACAAGAATTGTGCCTGGTTTCTCAGTCTGCCCTTATCACATATAAAAGAATACACATGTGTTGTTGACTAATAAGGCTGCTTATACACTAAAAGCTTTTCACAGGAAGAAGATCAAAAGGGAATAGCTAGCTTACTACGACCTAATCAAATTTCATAACACATCTTATCCTAGAGGGAATTTATTAAAGCAATGATGGTTATAAAATCACAACCTCCCACTCACTTTCTCTTTCCCTATTCCCCATTTGGGACAGGGATGAGACAAAAATTGAGGGCTGCAGACTACCCCTGCTAACAAATTCTTTACAAAGAGACCTACCTGAGCACTACTACAATTGGACTCTCACTCCCGGTGATAACAATAAGGCCTTTCCATATCATCAGGGCTGACGACACGATCATGGCAAAATTTAAAACTTGGTAATAGAGCTGCAAGAAAAGAGCAGAATGAAAAGAGTAAATCTCATATATATGGTCTTTGATCATATAATCACCATTGTTGCGGTTATTATTTCAAGAGTCACGGTGCTCGTTTTATGATTTTATAGGAAATCACAGAACATCTCCACATTTAATTAGATACAAATTTAACTTTCACCCACACACCATCAACAAAAGACCGTAGTAGCTTTAAAGAAAGGAACCTCAACTAAAATAGTGAAGAACATTAACTTGGACATGAAAAGTAGATCTAATAGATGTTAATGAGTTTTGAGAACAGGGAAGCTGGTTTTATTATTTGGTGTAGTGCCCCTTCAGGTTTCTAGTGGATCTATAAGTCAAAAGACCATGTATTTGCATCTATCTAGCTTATCAATGGAGACCGAGTGGAGCAAATAGCCAGTTTTAAGTTTCTGGGTGTTACCATAAAAGAGGACCCGACCTGGGGTGCTCACATTGCAGACCTGGTCAAAAGGGCCCAGCAGAGATTATACTACCTGAGGCTTCCCAGAAAACAACAATTGAATGAAAAATTGCTGGTGACCTTCTACCGCTGCACCATAGAGAGTATCTTTACTGCACCTCTGTATGGTTTGCCAATTGCACAGTGGCAGATAGGAAAGCTCTCCAGAGAGTTAATGTCATTGCCCAGAAGATCACGGGTTGCCCTCTCCCCTCTTTGGAAGAGCTTTATAGCTCCCGCTGGCCTAAGAAAGTTCAACACATTCTCAAAGATCCATCTCATCCTGGGAACTCTTTTTTTGAACTATTGCCATCTGGCAGATGGTACAGGATAATAAAAACAAGGACAAATAGGCTGAACACAGCTTCTTTCCCAGGGCAGTAGCTCTACTGAATTCTACTGTATAGTAGTACACTGAAGATGGTATTTAATTTCGTTGTACGATGTGCAATGACAATAAAGTAAACTGAATTAAACTGAACTAAACTGAACTAAAGTAAACTGAACTAAACTGAACTAAACTCAACTATCATAATTAGAACTGATAAGAAAAAAACTGCACCGTCCAAAGTTTCCCCTGTCCAGTCATGTCTGACTCTACGGAATAGTGCTCATCGCTGTTTCTTAGCTGGAACCAGGTTTGTTTGAATCCTGCATCACTATATGCCAAGGTGCATGGGACATTGTTACCTTCCCCGCGAAGTGGTACCTACTCCTCTACTCGCATTTGCATGCTTTCGAACTGCTAGGTGGGCAGGAACTGGGGCAAGTAACAGAGGCGCTCACCCCATCGTGCAATGCTCGGGTGCTGAGCCTGTGCTCTCAGCTTTCCAGCTGACAAGCTCAGCACGTTTCACATGTTTTAAGCAGTTACACCCGACTGCCTCAACAGAACAACAAGCAAGGGGGTCGAGTGACAAAGGGTTTCAGGCAGAACAGGGGCATAAGTAGATATTTTATCATTTTTACGTTTGATCGGCACCTGTTTCTTCCCTCAGAACAGTCACTCTTCCCAGGGTGCCGCAGTTGTATAATGAGGGCAACAGTATGGTGGGTATGCATGCGAAGTAGGGCAATCCAAAACCGGTCAACAAGAAAAACAGCACAGCAGCTGAAGAGGCATGAAGGAAATCAACACACGGGAAAAACACGGCATTCAGCCTTTCTTGTCCGCATGGGGTAGCAGGGCAAAGCTCCATGCCAAGAGGTGGCCCAGTTTTGTTTAAAAAAACCAAATAAATGGCTAATAAGGGAAACATATTTATTGCCTCCCAGTACTAGCCCAGTAGAAGGCTAAAAACAGACCCATCGATTTACAATAGCAATAGCGCTTAAGACTTATATACTGCTTCACGGTGCTTTCACAGCCCTCTCTAAGCGGGTTTACAGAATCAGCCTCTTGCCCCCAACAATCTGGTTCCTCATTTTACCCACCTCGGAAGGATGGAAGGCTGAGCCAACCTTGAGCCTGGTGGGATTTGATCTGCCAAATTGCAGGCGGCCGGCAGTCAAGCAGAAGTAGCTTGCAGTACTGCACTCTAACCACCGTGCCACCGCGGCTCTATTATGGGTAGTTCTTGAAATATATCCACACACGATGGGTAGTTCTTATTGCTGGAGTTTGCAACCACCACCACAACATTGTCTCCGTGTCCTGATGTGCAATATTCAGCCTTTCTGAACTTCTTTCTTCTTTGCACTGAATCCATTTTGTTGTAGTTCCATACATGATGGCCTTGTGTATGTGCGTGCATGCGCACGTAGGTATAGCCCATGGTCACCAAGCAACACAATCACTGTGCCACTGTGGCTCTGATCAAGTTGTTAAAAGGCTATTTAGCACCAGCTCATGGCCACGCATTTGTACCTACTCATAAAAAGGTACACGATCCTCACCAGAACTGACTCTGAAAATTAAAAAAAAAAACCTCACACTTCCTGAGTGTTGGAGACCTTTGCAGGGTTAGAGGTGGTATAGCACAGGAGTCTCCAACCTTGGCAACTTTAAAACTTGTGGACTTCAACTTTAAGACTTGCGGACTTCAACTCCCAGAGTTCCTCAGCCAGCAAAGCTCTGCAAGTTGAAGTCCGCAACTCTTAAAGTTGCCAAGGTTGGAGACCCCTGCTACAGCAGACAAGTATATTCACACTACTTATTACCAATTGAAAGAATACATTTAGCTCAGGGTTGGAGTCCTTGGCGCTCTCTGAACTCGGTGGTTTGCTTGCAGATGTACGTATAATACAGGCACTCCTCGATTTACAACAGTTCATTTAGTGACCGTTCAAAGTGACAAGAGAGTGATGCTTTTTTCACACTCACCACCATTATAGCATCCCCATGGTCATGGGATCAAAATTCAGACACTTGGCAAACTGAGCCATATTTATGACCGTTGCAGTGTCCCAGGGTCATGTGATTTTTGTGACTTTCTGGCGAGTGAAGTCAGTGGGGAAGCCAGATTCACTTGACAAGTGTGGTTTCCAACCTAACAACTGCAGTGATTCACTTAACAGCTGTGGCAAGAAAGGTCGTACAACGAGGCAAGACTGCCTTAGCAAATGTCACTCTTAGGAACAGAAATTCTGGGCTCCATTATGGTCGTAAATGGAGGACTACCTGTACAACCACAACCATCACCATAACACACAAGCCAAGTCCCTCCTGCCATCCCTACCCACCCCAAGCCAGTAGACCGAGACCAAGAAGAAAAAGAACAGGACTCATCATAAAGTGGAACGACCATATCAGCCACTATGCAGGACAAACAGAAGATTAGCAGAGCTAATCATCCATGAACGCCAATTAGCAGTCAGAGGACACAATGAAAACTCCTTAATTTCACAGCACATGGACAGATTTAACCACAGCGTCAACTGGGAAATTGCGAACATCCTAGAGACGAAAACCAAGCTAAATGCAAAAACACTAGGGAATTCCTGGAAGCGGGTCACTCAGACCAATCAGCCATCAATAGACACATGGAGATAAGCCGTATTTACACATCATTCCAAAGAGACAATAAGAAGGTTAAGAAGTAAACAAAAAGATCAGAACACATCCTCTTCAGCAGCTAACCCCTAGATAAGCAGATATCAATACCAGACAAAACAATTACCCTAATCAAGAAACTATCACAGAAACAAAAAATCAAGCAGAAAACAATACCTTAGCAAGAAGAAAACCACATGCCCAGCAACATTGGCAGGGCAAGCTACTGCATATAAACAAAGAGAAAACTCCACGCTCACGAGCTTCCCACAACGTTACAAGCAAACAACCACGTTCAGAGAGCACCAAGGACTCCACACTTTATACATTGCTACTGCACTTCCAATCCAACCCATCTATTATTAACTTTAAGTGGAAATCTGTGTTGCCCAAAACAGTGCTGATTTCAGGATGTTCAGGCAGTTCTGCACGCATGTGCCCAGGGAAGGCATGAAGTCTGCAGCCTGCCTATATTGATCTAACTAACATAAGGTCAATCTTAGTTTAGTTTACTTTATTGTCATTGCACCTCGTACAACAAAATTAAATACTATGAAAATAAACACAAACACACATCCTTCACACTCCTCACAGTGCATTGAAAACCCTTGGCATTGTATTAACATTGCACCATACAATAGAATTCAATAGAGTTACTGCCCTGGGATAAAAGCTGTTTTTCAGTCAATTTGTCCTTGTTTTTATTATCCTGTACCGTCTGCCAGATGGTAATAGTTCGAAAAAAGGGTGCCCGGGATAAGATGGATGTTTAATAATGTTTTGAACTTTCTTAGGGCAGCAGGAGCTATAAAGCTCTTCCAAAGAGGGGAGAGGGCAACCAATGATCCTCTGGGCAATGACATTAACCCTCTGGAGTGCTGTCCAATCTGCCACTGTGCAATTGGCAAACCATAGAGGTGCAGTAAGTTAAGATACTCTCTATGGTGCAGCGGTAGAAGGTCACCAGCAGCTTTTCATTCAGTTGTTGTTTCCTGAGAAGTCTCAGGTAGTATAATCTCTGCTGGGCCCTTTTGACCTGGGCTGCAATGTGGGCACCCCAGGTCAGATCCTCTTTTATGGTAACACCCAGAAACTTAAAACTGGCCACTTGCTCCACTTGGTCTCCATTGATAAGCAAGGGCTGTTCTTTCTATAGTCCACTATAAGCTCCTTGGTCTTATTGGTGTTGAGGACCAAGTTATAGCCTCCACACCACAAAAACAACTGATCCACTATTTTAGGGATAGTCAGGGGGAAGGATAACAATTGAAAGTGGATGGGGCCAGCATGTACTTTCCCTCAGCTTTGGGACAAGGTATCTGCGTAGGGAGTCAAAAAAAGTCAAGATGGCAGACACAGCTCTGTGATGCACATCCTTATGTCATAGTGCTGCTTCTACCATCTCATCTTGGGACTCAGCCCTGTGAATGCCACTGGGAGTTCTTGAAATTGCCAAGTTTGAGGAATACCAGATTTAAATTGTTTTTGTTTTTGTTTACATTAAAAGACAAGTGCTTTTTAAAAAAAATACAAAAAGGGGAAATAACATAGGACATAGACTGTAAATATGGGAGAGGGGGAAAAATGAGTTTCTAGAAGCATCCAAAATCCGATCTTTTTTCAATTTGCGGCTTTTCTGTTTCAAGACATCAAGATTTATGTAGGGCAACCTTTCTTTCTGCCTCTCCTTGAAGGAACAAAAATGACACAACATGCCAAAAGGAAGTTCAACATCTGAAAGATTCAGCAGGTAAAATTGCTAACACATGGAAATGCCTTGCTAGTTCAACTTGCAATAATAATGCATCTTCCAAAAAAACCCCAGATGTTTTAATGCTCTGAAGAAGGCTTTTTTTTTGCTTGTACTAAAAATAACCAAATCTACCACACTTGTACTTCTGACTGAAAAATAATGTCTCTTATTTTTTTTAAAAAAAAATACAGAAGTCTTTGTGTCCAAGACTGCTGATTTCAAGGTATACATGTTTCAAAACAGTACAGGTAGTCCTGGCTTAACAATGATAGAGATTGGATCTTCTGTCTCTATTGTAACTTCAAAGAGTTGCTGAAAGAATGGTCATTAAGCAGGGACCACCTGTATAAGACATCCATTTCATTAAATCGATTCAGACCGTGGATACAAGCGATTTTGATACAAACAAGCTCACAAGCTGACATCGCAAAACAAACCGTACTCCTCTTTTACCTGGCGCTTGTTCATTCGCCGCAGGTCCCCGAAAATATCCATTTTGAGAGCTATTAAGGAAAGAAAACAAAGATCTTATTCTTAAACTGGAGTGAGTGTAAAAATGCCAAGGGGTTTCTCACACAATCAACGGGTGGTGCCAAAAGTCAGCCAAATTGTCATAAACAGAGTACGAGAGTTGGCACCTCTAACAGTTATCGACTGCATTGGTAGAATTTCAGTCGTACCGCTCAGCCTCAATCCCTTCCACCTATTTTATTATTTTTAGATTAAGCTGGAAGTAGCCTTATTCCTTACAGTAGCCTCTTCCGAGCTGCTGCCTTATGGATATATTTCCTACATCTTAAAATTCCAGTCAACACGCCTCTGTTCTTAATGGGAGTGTCACCCAGTGGCCCTGCTTAGAGTCTTCTCGGGAAGGGGAAGGTCGATCTACAGGGCCATGCAGTGAATTTTTTTTGTCCATCTGAGGCAGGTGGGCTTCAAAAATTTTAGCAAAGGGTTCTCTGCCCAGTTACTGGGTGGGCGTGGCCATGGTGGGCGTGGCCTAGTCGGCCTCCTGCACCACCGCGGCGGGTGTGGTGTTGTTTTTGCCCTCCCTGGGCTCCGGAGCCTTTCCTCAAGCCTCCGGGACGGCAAAAACAGCCTCCTTGGATTCCAGAGGCTCTCTGGAAGCCGGAAACAGGCCCCTTTCTGGCCTTCCCAAACTTCCAGTAGGCCTGTTTTCCTCCTCTCCGAGCCTCTGCGTGCGCCCTGCATCTAAAACATCCCACATGGCGACTCCTGGGAGGGGCGGGGTGGTTGGGGCCATCCAGGAGTGGGATTTGGGAGTTCTACGAACCGCACAGAATCTTTGCTAGGGGCTCTCCTGAACTCCTGCAAACCCCCAGCAACCCCTGATCTGAGGGATAAAATTACTCTGATTCGATCCCAGTTGAATAGCAAGCATGGTGGAAGCCCCGTGGAGATGCCTTGGGAGGGGACTGCACTGGGAGCCAGTTTGCTTCTGGGTCCAATACAATGTGTTGGTTGCGACTTATAAAACCCCACATGGCAAGGGCCTGGTTATCTGCAGAACCATCTTTGTCCCCGTTATATCAATCATCCCACCTGGTCAGGCAGGGAAAGTATGCTGCAGAGCCCATCAGTTAAAGAACTCTGACTGGCGGGATCTAGGATGAGAGCCCTTGTCATGTGGCAGATTATCTCCCCCCCCCCCCATGACATGTAAAGGAGTTAAAACATGGCCCTGTGGCCTCGTGTGGGGAGCCCAGAGGAACACCCAGCCATGGGGCTGGTTAGTCCTCTGAAATCACTCCCCTTGCCTTTTACTATTACTAGTTTAATAGTATTTAATCACTCTTGCCTCCTCCCAAATTTTTAGCTTATACAGCATAATCTTCTTTTTTAATGATCCATTGTGTGGTGGAGTGTGGGCAACTGAATGGAGCTGAGTGTTTACTGGCCGGTTGCCCTTCCTGTTGCCAATGCAGTGTTTTGTTCAGCAGATATATTCTCATTGTGCCCAGAGAGAGAAATATCTGCCTCTACCTAGGATGGAACTCACAGCCTCTAGATTGTGAGGCAATATATATGGGCCATTAAAAAGTGTGAATAATAATTATAAAAATGAATAAAATAATAAAATAAAATAAAATAAAAAAACACTGGCCAAGCTAAGTACAGAGTTATTCAGAAATTAATGTCCACTGATCTATAAAGGGCCAGACTGGAGAAGGATTTTTACTGCAGTTCTTTCGGCCATTAACACATACCACTTTGAACAAAAAAAAAGTAATACGTTGTGCTCATATAACAAGCTTTATTAGTAATCTGGAAAAAAACGAATATATATTAACTCTTTGCAAGAGGAAGGAGAACAGGAATAAACTGTAATGCTCTTCTGAAGGGAAGTACATTCCATGGTGTCGAAGCAATGAGGAACCATTATAAAGAGCCCAATATCAGACATTCAGCTTTGACAGAGAATTTTCTAAATGGAGATATGAAGTCACTTTATATCGTGAGAGGCTCCAGTGAACATATCCCAGTATTATTTTAACTGCCACCAGCTCTTTAGTTGTTTCCCAAATTTGTTGCATGGAAACACTTTTAATAAGAGATAACAAGGCAGAAGGAGCTCAACCAGAAGGCAAATGCCTTTGCAACATAGGCTAAAACAAAGTTATGGATACACAGACTCAGAACTTTTTCTAACATAAAGCTAAGCAGCTGGAAAAAGCTGCAGAAGTAATTCTGTTCAGAAATCAAATCATGGTTTCCAAGACCTCAGATAGTGGATTGAATTTAATCCCAATGGTCGTAAAATAAATTCAACTGTATATATAAAATGCCCAGTTAATGTATACCTGAATCTTGTCAATGAATCGAGCACAATCGAGCATACCAGGCTTCCTACAGATTACACAATTTAAGCGCAGTGTCTGATGTAACAGATACAAATGCTAATGGTATATATCTATAGACTGTGAAAAAGGCTTGCTTAATCCGTTACTGAACAGATGCTAACTGGCTGAATTCACAAACTTTCCATAAGCAAACCACAGGACAATGCAGTCTACTCAAATCCCAGTCAAATCTTGCAGGATCTCAGCACTGAAGACACTATGGCTGGGTTTAGACAATGCATTTAATTTGGTGGTTAGACCAACCATTTATTTAACATGCTTAACTTAAAGGTTAAACTTGTTTGAGATTTTCTGGGGTATGGCACATTGTAGAAAACCAGTGTGAAAGTTTGCAGGAGAGACTGAGAGAAAAAAATGAGAAGAACAATCAACAAAAGGAAGAATAGTTTGTTAGTACGGTAGTTATCTCACATTCTCTCTCCATTTGGTGGGCAAAATAACTAAACGACAGTTTAATCTGGGTTACAAGAAATTCAAGAAAAGATTCAAAACTTAAATGAGGCAGCAAGAGAAGTTTGAAGATTCCTGAAATTTTGGAAGGGGGAATCCTTACCCTAATTTCTTTAAAATTCCGGGTGGATGTCTGTAGAATTGTTGCTTCCTTCACTGCGCTCTGGGTGATGGGGCCAGGTGCCCCACCTGTTTGAGAAAGGTATGATTCAGTCCCTTGTACAAAGCCAAATATTGGGTCAGTTCAGTCACCTGCTTCAGTGAGCTGCAATGGGAGCTGCATTAGTTTCAGTAAAAGAGAATATCTGCAACTCAGGGTTGAATTGGGGAGATCTTGGTGTGCTCTGAGCTGAACTACCAACTTGCAGACATTTCATTACCCAACATTCATGACATCAAGCTAAGTCCACGAATGCCAGGGAATTCACGGAAGCTTGGCGTTCAGGCAGACCAGCCATCAGTAAGGAGAGGAAGCCACATTTATAGAGCCTTCAAAGGCAAAGTGATGACACATCACATGTGCTTTAATTTGGTGGCTGAATTTTTACATGGTGCCATTTAATGCACAGTCTTTCACATCCCTGTGAGAAAGATATGTAAACTGGATTGAATTTTTAAAATGTATCATTTGATTTTTGACACTTTTATTAGAATATGCTTTTTTGGAAAGTTTTTCATAGTTTGCTCCCAAGAACTTCTGGGACCATGCCCGGCCAGCCTTTTCCTATGCAATCAAGTCACAGGTGAGGATGGTCTTATTGCAAGCCTACCTGAAATTCAGCAGCAGCATCCAAAGCCTGGGCCACTGACCATTTTGGGGGGAGAGGTAGCACCAGAAAACCCCCCATTTATCAGGGCCTGATCTATTGGGGTAGACCCAAAGGAGCTTTTTTTCAAGAAGCAGCTGGGCTTTCTGGATGTTTTGCTTCTCATACAGAAGCTTCTTCAGGGATAGAGCTCACTTGAGTGCGAAATCGGAATTAAGCACATCCTAGTTGGCAATGCAACGTCTGCAAGCACAAGCACCCAGTTCGGAGAGCACCAAGGGCTCCACACCCACTAATTTCCCATTGTCCCATTAGGGGACTGGAGGTTAAAACATACAATGAACGGTTGCAGGAACCGGGCATGGCTAAGGAAGAGAAGCACCGGGGGAGACATGATAACAGTGTTCCAATATCTGAGAGGCTGCCACAGAGAGGAAGGGGTCAAGATATTTTCTAAAGCACCAGACAAGGAATAAGGGATGGAAACTGATCAAGGAGAGATTCAACCTGGAAATAAGGAGAATTTTTTCTGACAGTGAGGACAATCAGCCAGTGGAATAGAAGTTGCCTTCGGAAGTTGTGGCAGTTTCATCCCTGGAGGCTTTCAAGAAGAGATTGGACTGCCATCTGTCAAAAAATGGTGTCGGCTCTGCTTGGATGGGCGGGTTGGACTAGATGACCTACAAGGTCCCTTCCAACTGTGTTATAACTTGTGTTTATCTGCATCCCCAGCTAACCTCTCCAGAAGGTCCCATGGACCGCTGCCCATCCCGTCCCAAAGATTCCACCTATGGCAGGTTGAGCTTGGGCAGAAAAAGCAGGGAGAACTCAGTCCAGGGCTTCCCTAAAAGGAAGCAGATCTCCCCATCCTCCCAGCCCCGGCTCAAAGCACCCCGCGACCCTTCATGCCCAGCCTAGCCAGCCACCTGCTCCGCTCACCTTTCTCCCCCTTGCTCTTCTTCCACCTGCAACAAAGGAGGGCAACCTGGGTCGGAGCTTCTACTCGTCCCCCTACCAG
Organism: Pseudonaja textilis; assembly: GCF_900518735.1. The sequence goes on along the minus strand of NW_020769310.1, from coordinate 7,400,894 downwards.
CCCAAGGCGGCGCCACCAGCCCCGCTTTCCCGCCTCCCGATCCAGCCAGCCGCGGACAAGCAGGTGCCACCGCTGCGGACGTCGCGCTTTGCCGCCTTCAGTGTCTCAAAGCCTATTCCCATTCCCCGGTGCTGCTCGCGGGGTCCACAGAGCCACAGATTTGGCCTAGTGGGCATCTGGGAGTTGTAGTCTCCTCCTCGCCGCACTCGCGCCTCTCGAAGATGAGCTCTGAAGTTTTGGAAAACTACCCGTCCCAGAATGCATCGGAAAGCACAAGGCGGGCCTTTCCATTTTCCACTTTGGTGTCTTACTCTTTGGCCTGAACTATTATCTTTTCGTAAGGAGGGAAACGTCTTCCTCGGTGCGGTAAAGTTTTCTTTTTTAAAGTCACTGAAGTCTGATAGAAAAGGAGAGAGTCTGAGAAACTTTTCTGAACTGATTAATTCGAATTCTTCTGTCGGGCTATTGGGACGGCAACTAACTATTTGTGAGGTTCTTCTACCCGTGTACATTGTTGATTGGAGAAAAGAAAGGGAGGGGCTTAGTCGAGATGAGTGAAGGGAGAGTAGGCGTGGCAAAGATGTGGAAGGCTGATGGAGCTAAGAAGTGTCTGCAGAGAAAATGCTATAAATAGACTCTGAGTATTTGAACTTGCAAATTTAGGATGGTTAGGTTTGTTGTGAGTTGTGGAAAAGCCGGCTTTTGTCTTAATAAGTTATATGAACGTGTGTATTACATTATTTCATTATTTGATTTTATTTGGCTTAGTATTTTATCCAGGGTTGAAGACAGTAGTTAATTGAGAACACAAGTGCCTTGAAGCATAACTCAGAAAAGTTTGATTTATAATTCCTTTTAATTCCTCCACTCACACCATGATTGTGTTTGCTTGTATACTTCACTTGGGCAGTGAGCTTATCTATTTTCTGCTATTGCACTGTGGAAAGGGAACTTCATGAGGACAGTGGTGATACCCAAGCAGGAAAAGCCCAAAGGGAACATCAGGCCAGCCATAAAACAAACTTGCATAGGAAAAGAGATTTGATAAAAGGTATTGAAAGAAGCCCCCTAGACAAAAGCCAAGTAATTAAGAAAGCTAGGGAAACAAGAAAAAGAAATCCCTTACAAACAAAAGGTCATGCCAAATCAGCAAAACAAATAGACAAAAAGATATGAAATAAATCCCATAGCAGACAGGAGATTGCCACCAAACAAATATAAGAAAACATTAGGATGAAACTGATAATCCAATCAAACCACCCCGCAGAGTTTACCCTCTGGCAGAAATGAAGACAACCCCCTGACAGGATTTAAAACATTAAGAAATACAAACACAAGCACTCACACACAAAAGGAGAAAAGGTATAAAAATCAGGAGTTTATTACACAAAGATGGCTAGCCCCAGGAACGCAGACTTCTTGCTATCTCTTGCCTTCCTGAAGAATAAACCAGCTTCCAAGTAGTTGTCTGTGTCCTTGTACTGGAGCACTCCCAGCAGGAAAACCGAATCCTCAAAGGAAAGGCATTTTCCAGCCTTTCAACAGCACAACAACCTGAATCACAATTGGATGAATTTTGAAGATCATTGCAAGTGCCACACCACAAAAACGTTGTAGCCATGTCTAACAGTGATTTTCAATGACTTTGAGCCAGTGGCATTTTCTCAGCCCAACCCAAGTTTGTTGTTTGGGGGAAAATAGTATTAGGTATATTCACTGCTTTGAGTTATATATACATAAAGGTGGGATAAAAATCTAATAATTACAATAAAAATCTAGTAATTTCAATAAGGTGAGAATATAACTGGAAATTTGATTCACATGAATTGTTTTGTGTCATTAGTTTTAAACACGTTTGTTTTTTTGTAGGTGGATAGATTTTTGCTTAGTACTCATGTTATTCTGTTGCCTGATTACTTTCCAGAAGTGAGAGGTTTCTAAAGGAAAGACACACTGTATTTAAAAACACAGAAGCATAATACCAAAGGAGTGCCTTAAGGTAACTGGTTTAAATTTTTTAGGAAGGCAAATTGTATTAAGGAGCTGTAGTCAAACTGATAAATAGTGACAAGGCATTAACTAGTGGGTACTTCAATGCAAAGGCTATTGAAAGGCTAATATTTAAGAGGTGAAATTCTAAATGATTTTTATCTTCATTGCATAATACAGCACAAATAATCGTATACAGGAATCGGACAACTATGTTCCAGAACACCTGATACTCCCTAACCAATTTTTATGCCTCTGGAGACTTTTAAACATGTATTTCTCTGCGTTGTAAAGATATGAGAATCCAAAATTGGCAGACCAAAAGATTTATTCTGATTTTGAGGTAGAAAGTAAACAAAAACTATAACAACAACAACAACAAAAGAGATCCAGAACACTACTGTCCTTCCAAAGAACAGTCAGGATTGATTTCCTTTAGCATAGACTGATCCAGCACCACAATTTTAAAGCTTCAAGTCTTCGGCACTCATCCTTCCTTATGGTCCAACTCTCACAGCCACATATTACTACTAGTAACTGTTGGTGGTTGATCCTAAAAGGCAGAAGCTACTTACCACTTCAATATCTTCATTATCAGTTTTAAGGCTGGTTGTTGTACCTATTCCTGCTGTGTCATTAGTTTAGTCTCCTTTGTATTGAATTTTACACCCATTTTTTCACTGTGTTTCTTGAATTGTATTACTATTATTGCAGATTCTTTGCTTTTTCAGCTATCAAGGTGGCATTATTGATGCTTGTTCCAATTTTAAACCCATCTAAAAGTCTTATTCCAATCCACCCTTCCTCAGTATACACTGAGCACATCAGGTGAAAATGTGGAGAAAGTATACAGTCTTATCTCCCTGTTTTTCCAACCTGGACAGATGTGGTATTCAGTAAGTTCTGACCAGTTCTGGACAACCGGTAGTGGAAATTTTGAGTAGTTTGGAAAACCGGCGGTAACCTTCTCCCAGGAGTGAGTGGGAATGGAGATTTTGCAGTATCCTTCCCCTGCCACGCCCACCAAGCCACACCACGCCCACCAAGCCACGCCCACAGAACCAGTAGTAAAATTTTTTGAATCCCATCACTGAACCTAGAGCCAGTATGTTTCACCACGTTCTGCCTTGCACATCTTGCTTGTAGGCCCTATCCATTTCAAATTAAACTTGATCATAAAACTTTCAACTCCTCCACTTCTTCTGCATTAATCCTTGGTTTATCAGTGTTCACTGTATGGCAACATCAGCAACTAAGCACCCCAAAGCTGCTTTTTTTCAAAAGGCAGTTGGACTACTTTGATTTTTTCTTTGAAAATGTTTCACTTCTCATCCAAGAAGCTTCTCTAGTTCTGATTGACTGAACGGGAATGGAAGACATCCTGAAGACTTTAATCTAGTTACCTCATGACGCCATTAGTACTCCGAAAGATCCTCAGCTGTTCTTTAGTAGCATATTGGGTGCCATCTAACCTGAGAGGCCCAACATCTGACTCTGAGTCATCGATCATTTTATATTCTATAAGCATATTAATGGTTTTGTGTCGTGGGAAGGAAGGAACCAGAGACAAGGATCCGCAATCCACAGTTTACTGGTAAGTACTCAATTCCAACTGCAATATTAACAGGGCTAACGACTGGCAGGTTCCCTTATATAGCGGCTGCCTGCCATACCGTTAGCCAATTAAGTAACTGTATTTCCTTGTGCTACTAACGGCAGGCTATTCTGTGTCTGCAACTGCACAGACATAACAAATATATTGTACCTCCGTAGCACCTGAAGGCAGGACAAAAAGCAATGGGTGGAAACTAATCAAGGAAAGAAGCAACCTAGAACTAAAGAGAAATTGCCTGACAGAACAATTAATCAGTGGGACAACTTGCCTCCAGAAGTTGTGAATGCTCCAACACTGGAAGTTTTAAAGAAGAGATTGGACAACCATTTGTTTGAAATAGTATAGGGTTTCCTGCCTGAGCAAGGAGTTGGACTAGAAGACCTCCAAGAGCCCTTCCAACTTTATTATACTGTTAAAAAATGGAGAAAAATTGCTGATAGATTGAGCCCCTTCTTCTTTGTGGCAGCTTCTCAATATTGGAATGTCACTATCATATCATTCCTGGTCCTTCTGTTCATTAAACTAGATATACCCAATTCCTGTAATTGGTCTTCCTATGTTTTAGCCTACATTTTAGCCAACCATTCTTCCTACATTTTATCTACACAAACCACTGGAGGGTAGAGGAGAATAGTGGATAATTGTAAACACGTAGCACCTGAAGTTCCAGCTCCACTGTGGCCTTCATAGATCTGGACAGTTATTGCTGCCCATCTATCAGTAAGTAATGTTTATCTCCAGGCTGTTTGCCTTCCCAAACACTGCTTGGTTTTGAACAGCCAGCAACTGCTTAGCTGAGGGGGGAAAAGAGAGAGAATGGCTGACAGACAAGCTATACAAACACTACTTATTACATTTTCTAGCTGAGGTGAAGAGAGAAAGAGAAGAAAAGGAAGTGTCCATGATTACAGAGTGAACATTGGAGAGCGCATTTTCATTTCTACCCCATTATGCTGCCTTGGTAACTGCTGACAGAGGAGTATAAATCAAAAACGAAAGGGACCATGCAAATTCTTCTTTAGCCTTGGTAACAAGATGGCCACAGTTCTCCAGACTGTTCTTATGGCCGTCAAGCAGGAGAAAAGTTTAGAGGTGTCTGTGTGCGTCAGAGGTGGTATTCAGCAAGTTCTGACAAGTTCTGAAGAACTGGTAGCGGAAATTTTGAGTAGTTTGGAATACCACCTCTGACTGGCCCCACTCCCATCTCTTCTCTGCCTCTCGAGTCGCAGCTGATCAGCTGGGTCTTCTTTTGTTGCCCTGCGCAGGAGAACAGAGCTGGAAAGCAGGTTATTGGGGTGGGGAGGGAGGATTTTGCAGTAATCTTCCCCCTGGAGTGAGGAGGGAATGGGGTTTTTTCAATATTCTTCTTCTGCCATGCCCACCAAGCCACACCTACCAAGCCAAGCCACACCCACCAAGCCATGCCCACAGAACCGGTAGTAAAAATACTTGAATTACACCACTGGTTGAGCGTGTGTGATTTTTTTTTCATCATTTATTAAACTTAAAACATAGAACACAGAATAACAGGGTTGGAAGCAGAGGGTGGTATTCAGCAAGTTCTGACCAGTTCTGGAGAACCGGTAGCGGAAATGTTGAGTAGTTCAGAGAACTGGCAAATCCCACCTCTGACTGGAGATTTTACAGTATCCTTCCCCTGCCACGCCCACCAAGCCACACCCACAGAACCTGTAGTAAAAAAAATTTGAAGTCCACCACTGCTTGGAAGGGACCTTGCAGAACTTCTAGTCCAAACCCGTAACCATAGCCAGAGCAGGAGATATCCTATACTATTCCAGACAAATGGCAGTCCACTGCCAGTCCAGTCTCTTCTTACACTTTCCTTTCTCAATCCAACACTTAAGAGGACTTGCTGCAATTATTTCAAGTAATGACATGCAGCTTTTATTATTTTATTTAATTCCTAGGACACATTGACTTTAAGCATCTAACTTGTCTAGAAAGAAAGCATCAGGCCAGGAACACAAGAGGTAGAACACTAGTCTCCATCGGCTTTTCTTCCTGGTTAAAGTAATTACAGTACTTCATTTTCCCAAAATAGGATGGTTCGATCTCATTTCCTGCCAAATAAGACAAAGTGAACATGCACAAAGCAATGACAGTGATCAGGTCTGCAGCAAGTAAGGAATGACGATATGGACATTTGTGGGGAAGGAAATGGGAACAGAAGAGGAAAACAAAACAGCGATATGACTTCAGCAACAGAGTGGTCAACGTCTGGAATGCTGTGCCTGACTTCATTGTTAAAGCCTCAACCCCTTGCAGCTTCAATCTCAAACTGTCTACCGTGGACCTCACCCCATTCCTAAAAAATCCTTAAAGGGGGCATGCATAAGCGCACCAGCATTCCTACTGTCCCTATCTTACTTTCCCCATTTATCTGTATTTGCTTCCTTTGTCCATGGTTATGTTCATACCTATAATTGTTATCTTGTACGTGTTTGACAAACAAATAAAATTAAAATTAAAAATTAATATCATGGGGAAAGCCTGCGTGCATTATATAAGTGATGGAGCATACATCAATTGTCGCAATGCTCGGTTTGTCGTTTGACCAAAGTCTACAATTCTGCAGATACCTCCACGTGGAGCCATTTATTACTGTAATCCTGAGGAAAGTTGCTCCTTCAAAAATGCTGTTTCCAGTGGGAAGAAATCTCTTCGACACCCGTTGTTGTTGTTCAGACTCTTTGCAACCCTATGAATCATAGCAGGCCAAGCTCCCTTGTCCTCCACCGTCTTCCGGAGTCTGCCCAAATTCATGTTAATTGCGTCAATGGCGCTATCTAACCGACTCATCCTCTGCCGTCTCCTTCTCCTTTTGCCTTCACTCTTTCTCAACATCAAGGTCTTTCCCAATGAGTCTCCTCTCCTTGCTTGGTGGCCAAAGTATTTCAGCTTCAGCTTCACTATCTGTCCTTCCAAAGTTACAACGGCACTCCAAAAAGTGACTTACGACCATTTTTCACAAGACCGCTGCACCATCCCCATGGACGCATAATCAAAATTCGGACACTTGGTTCCATACTTATGATGGCTGCAATCTCTGGAGGTTGTGCGAACAGCTTTTGTGATCTCCAGACAAGCAAAGCCAACAAGGAAGCCTGATTCATAATGATTTTACTAACTTAGAATGGCAGTGATTCATTTAACAGCCGTGGCAAGAAAGGTAGAGAATGGGGGAAAGCTCACTTATGCCTCATTTAGCAACATAAATTTTGGGCTCAATTGTAAGTTGAAGACTATCTGTATACGGACTGGGTAGGATGTGCGTTTTAAGGCCAAAGTCTCTTTACTTAAGAAAATAGGATTTTAACTTATACATCTCCTATTTAATACTTTCAGATAACTAAGACTTTCTAATATTTTCTAGTACTTTCCCTTCCACCTTTTGGGGAACACATATCGTGTTAATCATACAATGTTGTCCATAAACTAATGCTTCCATGCACAGATGCAAAACATGTACCTGTTGTTGCCTGCCAGCAGCCGGTGGCAGCTGGCAGCAGATTCAGACAGTGAGGAAATTGGGGAGGAACATGGATCAGTCCTGGAGTCTGGGGAAGGCTCTGCATCGGAGGTAGAGTGCTCTGCATCGGAGGTAGAGATGGAGCCAGGGCTGTCTGACAGTTATCAGCTGCCTTCAGAGTTGGACATCAGTGTTGTCGTTCGCCGGCAGCAGGTGTGGACGGCAGAGGTCTCTGATAGTGAGGACTTGGACGAGGGGCCTGTGTGTGATATAGGGATGGACCCAGGACTATCGGAGAGTGGGGTGCTGCCTTTAGAGCTTGTGGAGGCTGGCAGCAGTGATGAAGAGGTTCCCAAGGAGCCTGTGCCCAGTGTGTGTGCGCGCAGGGCTGCTCGAAGGAAAGAGCAGATGAAGCAGCAAGGGTGACTCGGGAGTAAGGCTGGAAGGTGATGGCTCCTGCCATAAGGGATAAAAACCAGCCCTCAGAGATGTGTTCTTTGCAGGAAGCAAAGACGTTCTTTAGACTCATAGTCCTCATTGAAGCCCTGCTTACTCTGGTTTATTTTTTGAAACTTCTATCAGTGGATATTTAATCAGTAATTAGTCTTCTGTACCTGGCAGCCTTTTGCAACCTTGGAAGGGCTTGCTTTTGATATCGGACAATTAGGTTTACATGTCTCTTGGCTGGGAATGCACTCAATTCCCAGCACTACATTAAAAAAAAGTTTTGCTTTTATACACAATGTGTGTCTGTTTAATTTGAACAAGGCTTGGGTCAGAACAATCAGTGAGGCAGAAGAACAGCTGGAGCTGCCAGAAGAAGGGAACAACTAAGGAACAAGGGTTAACTTGGGAGTAAAGCCACAGGTGGAGGGTGAACGGCCCCTTCCAGAAAAAAGAGGAGCAAAAAGGGAGTGGGGTTTTGGAAGAGACAATTAGTTTATTTGGGTGAAGATCTGTTCCTGCATTCTTGCCAAATATTGTCTGCTACAGTGTGGCATCTGAAAGATATCGGCCTGGCAGCTCTCCAAGCCTGATAAAGGTCTGTAATTGTGAAATATCTTGAAAGACCGTTGGCCAGGAGTTTGCTGGAGAGGAATTCACTATAAACTAAATAAAAGGGGTTTATCAGGATGAGGATTCAGCTTCATGCTTTTGTGGAAGCCTAGGTCAGAACCGAACACTTGATCTTAGCCAAAAAGTGGAAAAGTGAACTTTTGGAGCTTCTTATCACCCGTAGAAAATCCATTTGCATTTTTGTTTCCTTCAGTCCGGAGATAAATGAAGCTCCTATTCCAATGTCTTTATCCCACATTTATGAGTGTTTGTTTTCTTGATGATGAGTCTGTCTGTCACTACTTGCCTTCAGGTCTCAGTTTACATAATTCCTTCAGCTCACCTAGGAGCCCTGAAATATCATTTGGTTGGCATGTTGCAGTCCCAGGAATGGTCACAATATAACATTTCATGGTTTGCCTGGCTCCCTAAAGCCGTTCCCCTGTCTTTTAAATTTTAATTGTTTTATTCTTGTTTTTAAGTGCCTTCTGTTATTATATTTATATATAACATTCATATTTCTATGTTTACTTGTACACCACCTGGGAAGTTGCTCTGTGAGGGAGACGGGCAGTTCCTAAATATTATATATATATATGTATGTATGTATGTATGTATGTATGTATGTGTATATGTATATATATATGTGTGTGTGTGTGTGTGTGTGTGTATGTGTATATATATGTGTATATATATATGTACATGTGTATGTATATATATATGTATATGTGTATGTATATATATATGGTATTAAGCTTTGTTCGGGTATTTTCCCACGTCACTGTAATTGTGCTTTTAAAGTTGTAGCAACGTTTCGGCAGAATCTCATCTGCCATCATCAGGCTTCTGTATTGTGTTCGTCTGTGAGTTAGACTTTTACAGTTGTTTCAGTTTTAAACTTGGGGCTAGCCTACTGCTGTGCCAGAATGGTTTTTTCTTCATCCTGATTGGTTGGGAGTCTTGGTCTGTGTTTATTGGTCATTGCATAGCAGTAGGCTCGGAGGCCCTTGGGAAGCCAGAAACAGGCTCGGTTCTGGACTTCCGGAACTTCTGGGAGGGCCATATTTTTACCCTCCCAGAGCCTCCGCGTGAACCCTGCACTTACTTGCATCCAAAACAGGCCCTGTGGAGACTCCTGGGAGGGGTGGGGTGGGGTGGGCGAGACCAGCCAGTTGGTTCAATTACTGGTTTGGCAAATTGGCTGAATCCCACCCGTGTCCACAGCGTCTCCTTAAGTTTCAGTCCCTAGCTGTGCCTTGTGAAGAGGGGCGGGGCTCTCTCCTCCCAAGTCTTTGGATTGGCCTGCGCGTTCCTGCCTCCTCTCCACTTTCCGTGTTTGGGGATCAGTGTTTGCTCATTGCCTGAGCTCCGTTGCTCTTCATCTCCACTGCCTGAACTTGGTCATCCTGGCCCTGGCCCTGGCCCTCCCTGCTGGCAAGCTGTTCCAAGCCAGGGGGGCCCAAGGCTGCCTGGTCCTGCTCCTTGAAGCCAACGAGGCCACCCCCTCAACCTCCCTAGGTCCCAGCTCTGGTTCATCCTCCCCCGTGGATTCAGACTCTGACAGGGGCGTGACAGCAGCTTCTCCAAGTCTGCAAAAATATCTCAAGTTTGAAAAAAGTATAGACTTTTCTAGTATGGAAACTGCCCTCTGGAAATCATTGGGTAAGATCATCCTATTTGCATACAAACAAGGATAGCCAAACAATGGATAGCTGTCTTTCCATTATGGAAGTATTGCCTTCTCAAGTTGCTCCTTTGCATTTTAACTTGCAAAAGAAAAGTTATATTTTTTGTTGTTGACCTCAAATATTAATATGTCCTGCCTGGCTTACAAGTAATTGAGCAGAATTTCGAGCCCGAATCTGCAGCTAATGTGTTAAGAGCCTCTTTATCAGCTGAACAATAATGGAGTCAGTAAATACAAAGTAAGCAGGCTGGGAGATATAATCATGGCTAACTGGGTGAAAGCTTCTGTAAAATTACATTTAGAAAACCCATTTACGGACACAAAATTCAAGTTAATCAAGTGTGTGATTACTCAAAATCTTTTATATAAGGAAAATAGCATCAAAAGAACACTAAGAAATTAGGTGATTCACAACAATTTGACTGACTGGTCCTTTATAAACTCTCCTAAGACACCTTTCTCTGGGAACTGATTGCCCTAGACTTAAGCAGGATTTATGTCTCAACCAAATGGCAAATTTTTAGATTGTTAAGTTGGCCTGGGTGTGGAGTTGTCCTGTTGAATGTTGTGAAAATCACGATCTTAGAGCACTGTTTATGACTAATAAATCAATGTTTTCACAGGGTATTTCGTGAGACTCATGGAGTATCATCCAGAGAAAGGAATACAGATTACAAAGAATCTGGTGTGGGAGTATGAATGGATTTCCAGAGGGACTGTTGACTATAGGAACCTTTAGCAGTACTCAGGTGATCCTGAGGAAGCAGATAAACCTCCAAGTGGTTCAGTGACTCTCCTGCAACCCTCTGCCAGTGACCCTAGTGAGCTCCATTTTTGCTGGCAGAGTCCTCAGGCCAACACAGATGTCCCCAACATGAGTGATGTCGAGTTGGCCACACCCAACATGGCCATGCCATCTTAGCCCCGCCAAGGTCAAACACAACCCTGATGCAACCCTCCATGAAATTGAGTTTGAACACCCCTGGCATAGGGTTTCCTGCTTGAGCAGGTGGGTCAAATTAGAAGACCCTTCAAGCTCCCCTGCCAACTCTGTTATTCTGTTACTTTGAGAGATACAGGCTCCCCATTTATAGATAGTCCATAACTTGCAACTACGCTTGGTACTGGAACTTCCATTGCTAAGCAAGATGGGTGTTAAATAAGTTGCACCCAATTGTATGACCTTTCTTTGACACAGTTGTTAAGAAAAATCACCCTGGTTGTTAAACTAATCCGGCTTGCCCCATTGGCTTTGCTTTTTGGAAGCTGGCTATGACCCCAGGATGTTGCCACTGTTGCAAATACATGTTGGTTGCCAAGCAATTATTTCAATCACATGATTGCAGAGACTCTGTGACAGTCGTTAAGTGTGAGGACTGGCTATAAGTCACTTTTTTCAGCCCCATCATATCTCTGAATGACCATGAAACAAATGGTTGTGTAAGTCAAAGATTGCCTGTACTTCCGTCAATCCTTCCTGGTAACCCATGAATCAGGAGGCCACTGGCAAATTGTTATTACATCAATGTAGTCTTCCGTATTGGTCAACCAATCAGCATTGGGTGAGCTTGGGTGCAGCAGCCAATCAGTGTCGAGGACATGCTTTCTGAGAAGCTTGATGGTATTGGTGAGCCTTGAATTTTCAGCCGGGCTATGTCTCGATCTCAATTTAGTGAGAGATGGGTAAGGCTTAGCCACTGCTCAAAAGTTCATTTGTGTTTTTAATTGACTGATCTGGGAGATATTAATTTGGCTCACATTTGCTTTTGTCCACTTCTTAATTAAAATTAGCTTGTCTTGTATCTCAGAGCCACAGTAGTACAGTGGTTGGAGTGCAGTACTGCAGGCTACTTCTGCTGATTGCCGACTGCCTGCAATTTGGCAGTTCAAATCTCACCAGGCTCAAGGCTGACACAGCCTTCCATCCTTCTGAGGTGGGTAAAATGTGGACCCAGATTGTTAGGGGCAATAGGTTGACTCTGTAAACAGCTTAGAGAGGGTTGCAAAGCACTGTAAAGCAATATATAAACCTAAGTATTATTACTATTGCTATTCTGCCTGGATTAACAGGTTCACGCAATGCTGCTAATTCTTAACTACAGGTAGTCCTTGACTTAAAACCCAAGCTGTGCCAAAAAATTTTCATTGCTAAACAAGACAAACATTAAGTGAATTTGCCATCCTTTGTGATGTTTCCTGCCATAGTTGTCAATTGAATCATTCAGTCATTAAGTGAATCTGGGTTCCCCTATTGATTTTGCTGTTGAAAGTCAGCTGAGAAGGTTACAAATATGACCACGTTTCTAGGAGCGTAACTGTCATAAATGTATTGCCAATTGCCAAGCATCCGAATTTTGTTCACATGAACTTGCGCCAATGATGCTGTATTGATCAGAAGTGTGAAAATTGGTGACAAGTCATTTTTTCAATGCTGTTGTAACTTCAAATAGTCACTTAACAAACGGTTACAAGTTGAGGACTACCTGCGGTTGGTAAAATGTATTGTGTGAATTTAGCCCGTGTTAGTGAAATGGTAATTAAATATGACATGAACGTTCCTGCACTAATGAATCACTTCTATACTTGTAGCCCCAGGTCAAATAAAATCTGGATTTCTACAGCTCAGGAAGCCAACCCCAGACAGATTCATATCACATGTTGTGACCAGAAATCTTGGTTTCTGTTTGAGAAAGAGGTTAACCATGAAAGGAAGACTGTTTAACACTTGTGGGGTCATACAACCTGCATCTGGTGATATGATTGAAAAGTAGAAGGACTGAGTTTGATTGGCATATAAAGTTTGCTAGAACAGATTCTTGTTATTTTTTTATCTTTTGGTGCTTCTCTTTCTCTTTTCTTCAGGGAGCTAAGACAGATAACCTTTTAATAGTAATCTGAAATTCAAATAAAGTAAAATCCACTCCTCGCACATTGCAATATTTGTGAAAGACTTTTTTTTAACAAACCAGCTTTTAAAACACCCCATTATTAGGTCTGGAATCTAAGTGTGTGTATTTGAGTGCTCATAGGGAAATAATATTAACAGAATGAAAAGGTCAGAAAATTATAAGAAATACCTTTTTCAAAACTAAACTATGCCTTGACAAATCAGATTCCCAGCTGACATCATGCCAGTAGTTTTAAAACTGGCAACCTGAAGTCTCTGAAGAAGTTGAACTCTATGTCCTTCAGTGAAACAACTAATGGTATATGTATCTCTATGGCTCAGGATATAGATTGATGCTTTGACTCTTCAACTGGACTCATTACCGATAATAAAAGTAGATTCTGTACCTTTCACAACACAATAAGTTGACTATAAAGGAGCAATGTTACTATATTCAGACAATACGCTTAACTAGGTCAGTGAAAATATAGCATGCTAAACTTGTCTACTCTGAATACAGGTTTTGGAATGTGCCTGGGTTTGATATGCTTCATGCATTTAGTCCTATTAGTTTATGGTTCAAGGTATTATGCAAACTTACAATGTTGGTTAATTCATAACGAGATTAAATATATTTTGTAAACACCTTCAATATGCCACAAAGGAAAATGGATTTAAAAAAAAAAATCCTGATAGCCTTTACATTTACTTTTTGGAAATTTCTTTGGGTTTCTGCCTTTCGATAATCTTCATTTTCTTACTCATCTAGCTCTGCTTCTTTTGATCTGTACCTCCAATGAATCATATCACAGAAATTTCAGCAGAGGCAGCTTTTAAAGAATATAAGAGAAAGCCTTCTGGATGGTAGCAATCTAATTAACTGGTGATCCCTAGGTCATCCCATTCAGAGGACAATCCTTGGCATCTAAACTAACTCCCATGATCCTCTCTACACATAATCCTCTTCTGCATAGCAACATAGGTCCATATGGCTACAGAATCAGTCATTCTTTCTGGGATAGAAAGTGGAGAACAAAATCCCATAGATATTAGGCCCTGCAAACTTTATTAAAATTGCAGATTAGTCTTCTTCTGGAACTTTTTTCTATAGTTCATTTAAGTAGCTGTCCATGGTCCTGAACAGCTGCATGGTGTACCACGACTAGCCAGTGTTCACTGATCCACCTACATTAGTAGATTATACTACTATACTTTGGTTTTCTTCAGTCATACTTTGGTTTTCTTCAGTATGACTGACTTTTCCAATCTATGTCAATTAATTTCATACATCTGGTTAACTGTCCTGATGTCATGCCCCTGTTGGAATCTGATTCCGAGGGGGAGGTTGAGCAGCCGACAGGGAGTGGGAGTGTGGCTCCCGTGGCTGTGGAGGAAACTGGGGAAGGGCACAGTCTGGCTGGGCATTCAGAGGAAGACCAAGGCCCAACCCCTCTTCATCCTAGGCCACGCAGGGAGGAACAGAGAAAGGAGCAACGTGAGTTACGTGGGTTATGGGGGAGAAAAGGGCCCTGATCCCCTTCATTAGCTGCAGCTGGGAAAACAGAATATAAAGGGTGTTTGCGCACAACACCTTGCTGGAAGCAAAGAGTGCATTATCTTTGTTTGTCAAGTCTTATCTGGGTTCTGGCATCCTCCCAACTGTGTGTGTTTTGTTATCTTTTGGAAGTCTGCAATTCCTTATCCTGCCCTGACTTGTTAATTGCTGCAGCGTGGTTTGTGTTGGTTTTTATTTATAATCTATATGTACTTTGGGTTCAGACTGAATTTCTTCCCTTTAAAAACTGTTCTTGGGAGAGTTTTTTTTCCAGCCGGTGATAACTGGACATTGGGGGCCAAGTTAAAAGGACTTTACCTACTTTTGTGACTTTGTTGCTTTTGTGCCATGCCCCAGGTCATCACACCTGATGTGTTTTGATGTCATTTGGTCCTATTCAGTATATCTGTTGCTTTTGGGTTACCAGACTTCAAAGACATAGGATAGCTCAGTGGTGGCTAACCTTTTGGGGCTCCTGTGCTGAAAATTGCACTCACGCTCATGCTCATGTGCTCGTGTGCCACCCAGAAGGCAATGCATGCGGGGGCCCCATGCCCCTGTATATGTGTTCACGATCCCCCCACACCACCCCTTACCTGCACTGCGCATGTACATGCCTCCCAGATGATTTTTGGCCTGTTTGAGGCCTTTTTCAGCCTCCCAGAGGCTCGAGGGAAGCTTCTGCAGCCTTTGGAGGCTGAAAAATGGGCCTGTTTCATCACTTCCGGTATTCCCTCGAGCCTCTAGAGGCTGAAAAATCAGCTGGGAAGCACACACATGCACAGTGCAGGTAAGTTTGACTGGGGCTCACATGCCAGCCCAAATGGCTCTGCGTGCCACCTGTGGTATGTGGGCCATAGGTTTGCCATCACGGGGATAGCTAATATACTGTTTGACAACCATGGCTAGCCAAATGCCATGATAGAGAAGCTAGAAAGTATTATTATCTCATTGTTCTTGGCAACTGAAGCTAAGCTCTCTTGTCCTATTAATACCAATGTCTGTTGAGCTTTAAACCTAAGAATGTGGATTTGAACTGAATTTATATGTTCCACTTCAAGTTCAGAACTACAAAAAGAATGATTGTAGCCAGGAAATAACGGCATAGAAAGGAAATACTGTAGTTAATGGTGTTGTGTAGTGACCACCACAAAAAAAATTCAGGTTGATCCCATGGTGACCTGCTTTATGAGTGTCATGATTTACAACTTGTTGGGCAACTTTCACTATGTTCACAAGTTGAGGACTACCTATGCATACTTCTGTTTACTTATAAAACAAAGAACTTTTCCCTATTTTGTGGAAAATTTTTATTGATATACGAGACAACGAGGCAATCCAACTCAGTATGACTTTAAGACTCAGCTGGTAATTATGTGCTGCAAAATGCACCATGTACAGGTAGTTCTTGACTTGCGACAGTTCATTTAGTGACCATTCAAAGTTACACTGGCACTGAAAAAAGTGACATGATCAGTTGCCACATTTACGACCATAGTAGCATCCTCATGGCCTTATGATCAAAATTCAGAACGCTTGGCCGTTGATTCATATTTATGACCATTGCAGTGTCCCAGGGTCATGTGATTCTCCTTTTGCCACCTTCTGACAAGCAAAGTCAATGGGGAAGACAGGTTCACTTAACAACAGTTTGACTAATTTAACTACTACAGTGATTCACTGAATGACTGTGGCAAGAAGGGTCATAAAGTGAGACAAATTCACTTAACAAACATTTTACTTAACAACAGAAATTTTGGGCTCAGTTGTGGTCATAAGTCAAGGTATTCAGGGCCAGGAGATATACTGCAGCAGGACTGAATTTTTAGGTCAATATTGTAGATTTTCTAAAAGCAGAGTGAAGAGAACTTTTCCTTTGTTTTTTTCCTTAGTTATTGATGATGTTATAAAACCGGGTGCTTCCATCGCACTAAATTACATTTTAAAATTATTTTTGGGTCAGGATGATTTATGATCCCATTTATAATGATTATGCATTGAAAAAGACAAGCCAAGAAAGAGAGTTTGTTTATCTGTAAGTAGATGTTCATGTACAAAGGCCCTCTACATGAATAGCCAATGTAAATTCAGACTTTGTTGGACATTGATACAGTATGATAGCTTTGTAGAAAAATAAGTCAGTGTCATTATTGAATCATAGAATCATAAGGCTGGAAGGGACCTTGGAGATCTTCTAGTCTAACCCTCTGCTTAAGGCAGGAACCTTATACCATCCTGGTCAAATGGTTCTCCAGTCTATTTTATTTTAGTCTTTTGTTATATATTGTTTAGCAAGCAAAACAGCACAGGCAACAAATAACAAAGGAATTAGAAATAAAACTTCCTTTGAAGGTCTTTCTCAATGTCTATATTTCAACTTTTCTAACATATATGCCCAACATATCTCAAGAATAACTCAAGAATCTCAGAATAAGGGCTTCACATTTTTTTAAAAAAGTAGGGATGATGTCAATTAAAAAAACTTTTTAACACAGATTCTGGAATTTTTTTCCCCCTGCTGAATCTTCTTTCATCTAAACCCTGTTTTCAAATTTCATTGTATTTGTAGAATTCAATGACAATAAAGGTATTCTATTCTATTCTATTCTATTCTATTCTATTCTATTCTATTCTATTCTGTTCTATTCTACTCTATTCTATGGAAAATTGTAGGCAGAAATAAGTTTAAGAAAGGCATTAGAAGATCTCCCTATCATCTTTCATGGTTTATTACTTTCCCTATCCAACGTACAGTGATTTCCATACATAATTGTCACCATATGTATTGCGTACCATGGATGTTGCATACTATGTTCAGTATATTATATGTTGCAAGCAGCTGTCCTGTTTTATTATACTGCATCAAAGTAACCCCAGAAATATTCATCCAGATAGTGAGATGAAAGTAACAGATTGCACGTCTGAATTTCAAATGAGAATTCTCTGAAAGTATCATTTCTGTGGCCTCAGGGGTGTACTTGGCTACACAGTTATTCTCTGCCATGCTACGTGGAGAAGTGATCGAAACTTTTTTATCCATGGGACTTAATTAAAGTTGGAAGCAAATCTCCTGAGACATCATTAAAATGTGGAGTTTTCAGGGACAGAGTTATGTGCCAAAGAATATCAAAGGGTGCTACAGGTTTTCTAGATGGGAGAGAAGGAGCCCAGCCAAGAGACATTTGAGGTACTAAGTTAAGCCTACTTTTGAATTACTGTGCAAATAAAAATATATACTGCTTGGTGATCATGGGATATAGACATGTGTGCATGCACGCACATACACAAGGCAGTGCTAATTGTGTACAGAACTGCAACAAAATGGATTCAGTGTAAAGAACTTCAGAAAGGCTGAATATTGCACATCAGGACATAGAGGTAATATTTTTGCAGCAGTTGCAAGCTCCAACATAACTCAACTACTCATAATGTGTGAATATACTTCAAGATATTGTTCTAATAATGTATTTATAGTAGACATTCCCTTGATTGTTCTGGGTTCTTTGATTGTTTTTTTAAATGTTGTGTAAAGCACCCTGAGTCATGCTATTTGAACTGGTTGATCTTAAAAATCTTGTTAGTCATCATCATCAACTTCTTCTTATGTATTCTTATCCTACCTTTGAACCATTTAGTTGCTCCATATTCCATTCTAACTATTGCTTTCTCATCATCTTATAAAAGACTCAATAGGTGAATGAGGTTGCCTGGAAACCTCAGTTTAAAGGGGTTTCCTCAATTTTCAAATATTATTTTTTTACATCCTGGACAGTTCATTCCTACAGTCACCATACTTATCTATATCTCCAGAGCGAATATATTCAGCAGCTGGAATAGGAGAAGATCACTTCTGTTAAACGAATACATGTGAATATAGAAATATCTCAGTGTAATCTAGGGACGCTAAGTCGCTGAGCTTGTTGATCAGAAAGGTTGGCAGTTCAGCAGTTCAAATCCCTAGCAGGGTGTAACAGAGTGAGCTCCCGTTACTTGTCCTAACTTCTTCCAACCTAGCAGTTCAAAAGCATGTAAAACTGCAAGTAGAAAAATAGGGACCACTTTGATGAGAAGGTGACAGCGTTCCATGCTCCTTCGGCGTTTAGTCATGCCAGCAACATGACCACAGAGACGTCTTCGGACAGCGCTAGCTCTTCGGCTTTGTAATGGAGATGAGCACATACACACACACCCCAGAGCTGGAAACGACTAGCACATATGTGTGAGGGCAACCTTTACCTTTAAGTGTAATCTAATCACATCTGACACGTGGTACAAGGGGATATATAATCTTTTACTGAATATGGATCATATATTGTAATAATGTTATGCACCTGTCTTAATTTTATTTACTCTGAAATAATGCATGCTTACATATGAGTATTACAATTTTTAGACTTTATCCATATGGATAGCAGAATCCAGGGTGTTGAAACACAACATTTGGAGGCACAATCTCCCCCTCAAAAAAACCACCCCAATTTGGTTAGGTTCAGAAATTCCAGAGGAGGTCTGCATGATACCATATCTTTCCATCTTGCTTTTCTAAAGTCTTGATTCATGTTGGTGCATGGAACCCAAAGACACCTTTAACTTTTGAAGAGGAGCCTCAACCATCACCCTTAATGCCAGTCCTACCATAAATGTCATCAGGCAGTGTCCAAGGAACAAGTAGAACTAGAAGGACACGCACAAAGAAAATAACAGCTGTTTGGTACAGGAAGGCATTGCAGTTCTGAACGTTCAGCCCTTGAAAGGAAAGCTTTAATTAAATAGTTGCCTTGAGGTAAGAGGGGCAGCCTATAAATTTTATAAATAAATAAATAGTTATGGTCAGCACAAGGAAATTATAGGCAGTGCTGAATAAAAACAAGAGGATAAGAACGAGAAGAATGAAATCTATTTCCAATATGCATATTTCATTCTTGAAATGCGTGCGCACACACACACACACAAACACACACTATTAGTGTATGAGAGAGTTGAGTGCTGTTTGGAAACTGAAACAGTATTTGCTGTGTGAGCAATTCATATCATACCTCCATATCCTTCCTCACATGTGAAAATGATTCATCTTACAGCAATCACCCAAAGCGCCCTATGAACAGCCTGATAAATGGCGACTACAGGTGAATAGAAGCCGTGATAATCTTCTAAAGTGTAGGCCAAAGCAATCACCATCGACATGGAGATCAGGGCACAATAGAACCTGCAGGAAGATGAGGAGAATGTACATTTGTGCTCACTTTTGTTCTTCCCTAACACTTTGCAATACCTTCGTTTCAAAGGAAAGTTGAGCCATTCTCTGCTTACAACTGTCCTCCATTTTGGAAAGTTTCTTCTGCCTTCCATTTTGTCAGCCTCTTTGCTTCCCACTCTCTACTCTACAGATTGTTTACCTTTTATACGTCAACTCATAAAATATTTCTATGGTCTTTTTAGAGTTGCCAACAGAAAGGGAGGGAGGAGCAGTGCAGCAGCTTGCAAAACCGAAACTGCACTCCATAAATGTTTTCAAAGATAGTAATTAGGTGACCGAAATTTCTGCTGTGCAAAATACTAACTGGAGAGCATGATTGATGACTCTTGACTATGGATGTGTCCCATTGGAGAATATGAATTATGATACATGCAGGGGGTGGAGGGAAAACCAGGGTCAAGGGTGACAATGAATGATGCGTCTCAGAGTCAGCTATACCCAGGCAATGCTGGACCTTTTAACTCCCAATAAATCCTTTTGAAATTTTGGAAGTTTGGCTTGAGACCTACGATTTAAATGGGGTTAAGTGCTGGAATCCTGACATTATACAGAGTCTTCCTTTTCGATGTCACTCCTATAAATGGTCCAGAAATTACCACTGAATTTAAAATTTTAATGTGACAAGAGGGAGACATTCTCAGATATGTGGGGAATAATCATACAAGTACAATATTAATTTATTTTTAATTTAAATTAGATATAATACATTTTGCTATCCATGTGGTCAAGATAAGAAGAGGGTCGACACTTTTGAACTTTGGCATTGGGGAAGATTCCTGAGACCACCATGGACAGCCAAGAAAACAAAGAAACGTATCATAGAACAAATGAACTCAGAATTCTCACAGAAGAGCAACAAACGTCTTGGAAAAATTGCATGCTGTGATGTATATAGTTCAGAATGGTGCAAGCCATGGTGTTTGGGGAAGAAAACAAATACTGGTAGTCCTCGACTTATGACCACAATTGAGCCCCCAATTTATGTGGCTAAGTGAGACATTTGTTAAGTGAGTTTTGCCCCATTTTACAACTTTTCTTGGCACGTTTGTTAGGTGAATCACTGCAGTTGTTAAGTTAGTAATGAGGTGTCAACTCATAAAACATTTTGTATACGTGTTTTATAGTTGTCAACAGAAAGAAGGGGGGGTTCAAAGAGGAGGCAGCAGTGTGGAATCGAAAGTACATTCCATTCATATTTTCTTCAAAGACTGATAAGATGGCTGAAGCTTCTGCCACACAAAAATCTAATTGGAGAGCATGATTGATGACTCTTGGCTATGGATGTGCTTTGTTGGATGATAAACCCAGAGAGGTGGTGGTGGGGGAAAGCAGGATCAAGGGTGACAGTGAATTATGTATCTCAGAGTCGGCTACACCCATGTAAATGCCAGACGTAGAATGATAACTTCGAATAAATCCTTTTTAGTTTTAGGAGTGTGGCTCAAGGCTCATGATTTAATTGGTGTAACTGCCGGAATGCTGACATGAGGTTGTTAAGTGAATCGGGCTTCCCCATTCTCAGAAAATCACAAAATGGGATCACGTAACCCCAAGACACTGCAACTGTCATAAATGTGAATCAGTTTTCAAGCACCCCAATATAAATCACGTGATCATGGTGATGCTGCAATGGTTGTAAGTGTGAATAATGGTCATGATGTACTTTTTTCAGTGCCCTTGTAACTTTGAAGTCTCTAAATGAACTGTTATAAGCCGAGGACTATCTGTAGATCATTGAACAAAATCAACCTAGAGTTCTTACTCAAGGCACAAATGACCAGGCTCAAATTATGCTAATTTGGACACGTTATGTGATACCTGGTTCTCTGGAGAAAGTTCTGATGTTGGAAAAGATGGAAGGAAAAAGAATATCGTAATAAAAACTACAGATCTTCAAATACTTCTTAGATCTTAGTTTTTATTACCATCCTTTCTCCTGACAGCTCTGCACTCCCCATATCGATCTAGGTTACTTTTCTTTTCAAATTCCTCCCTAATTCATAATGTGCTTTCAACGCATCTTTATGAGATCAAGAATACTTCGCCCAAGGTAAAGATCCACATATCATTTTAAATGACTCCAATATCGGGAATCAAAGGTGCTCTCTTACTAGCCAAAATAAAGTCCTCCAGGCATCTTTAATTAGTAGTTCATGCCAGTAAACTTCTACACAGCTGACTCATCCTTCCTTTGTTTCGTACCGAAGTGAGATAGCCCCAAGAGAACTGCTTGGCTTGTAGAAGTACAAGGAGCATTCGAGGAAAAGAAAAATAATTGGAAATGATTCCGTGAAAAGAGTCAATGCTTAGAAGGCAAGGAATGCTGTTTGACCATTGCCTGGTGGAATAATGGAAAGATGAGAAAAGACAATGGAAAGGATTAGCCTAGAATATATCTTGTAGGAAAACGTTCTGTATATTTTATTGCAGATAGCACTTGTTGTTCTTAGTTTTCCCATATTGGAAGGAGGCTACCATAGGAGAATTTCTCTTTCTCCCAGACTGCACGGTGAACCAGAAGGAAGCCATGATCTACAATATTTGTACATGGCCTTGGCAACACGATGGGGATGTGGGAACAGGAAGAAGGAAGACCGTCTCATTTTATCTCATTTCTACATTCTGGATAGAGAGGACCATTGGTTTGAAAGAGGAGTAAAAGAGGCCATTTATGTTAACATTAAGTAGCCCGCTCTCAACAGAGAGAGAGGGACAAGATACCTCCTATTTTCTGTCTACAACGCAGTCCTTCAGCAGCTCCAAGAAGATTCCACCCTCCATTTGCACTATTCAGGTGACCTGAGGGCATAAATATACCCCCAATTAGTCTCAAGAGCTCTCAGGGAGAGTGCTTATAACCAGATGACTGCAAAGCAATATGAACCTTCAACACCCGCTCTGATCCTTTCAGAACTAATCCTTCCATTACCTCAGCCATCCTGTCACAACTGATGAAGCTTTTTGGATGACAAGAGAAACATCAAGGAAAAAGCAGTCCAGTTGCCTTTGGAAAAAGCACCTGTGAGAACTTCTCATTTTGTTAATACATCTGGAAGATCCTAATTGATCCTATCAATTAGTTGTGACTGTAGATAAGCAAATACAGAATGAATCAAAATTTATCCAGAGGTGTGACACTTATTATCCCAACACTTCAAATTTCTGAGACAGAGAACTCATGACAGGCTTTCATTCAAATAATTCCTTCCTCAATAAACAGGCTGAAAACTGAAGTTTTAATTTACAGTTTGAAATTCATTCTTTTCCTCAGTAACAATAGTCGTCTGCCAGCCAGAGGTGGTATTCAGCAGTTCTGACCAGTTCTGGAGAACCGGTAGCGGAAATTTTGAGTAGTTTGGAATAACACCTCTGACTGGCCCTGCCCCCATCTATTCTCTGCCTCCCAAGTCCCAGCTGATCAGCTGGGTCCTCTTTGGTTGCCCTGTGCAGGAGAATGGAGCTGGAAAGCAGGTTAGTAGGGTGGGGAGAGAATGGGGATTTTACAGTATCTTTCCCCTGGAGTGGGGTGGGAATGGAGATTTTACAGTATCCTTTCCCTGCCATGCCCACCAAGCCACACCATGCCCACCAAGCCACGCCCACAGAACAGGTAGTAAAAAAAAATTGAATCCCACCACTGCTGCCAGCAATAGTTGTCCTATTGGGTTCTAGGGAATTCAGTTTCACTCAGGCCACTTTATTTATTTATATGTGTAATTTGCAATCCAATTTCAAACTGTCCTGCTCATTCCTCTCTAATCTGGTCCACTCTAGACTTGCATTTGATTTCAGGAATAGAGCCATGCCAGTGAAATCAGTGTAAATCCATTTTTAATTGTTTTGTTAAGCAGATCTTTTTATTACCTTGGTTCTTGGTTCTTAGGATTGATGGTTGGTGGTGATTCAGAAACAGTCCAAGAAAGACGCCAACTAGAAACGGACCATATCGGCAGTAAGGTTTTGAGTAATACTCAAGAAAATACATCACAGTGGACATTTACCTGAAAGCAAAAAATTATTTTGGTGAAATTTGAATGGACAAAAAAGCTTGTTTATGAATCAGAGCTTGTTTGATCAATGACTGTTGAAATTGTTTGAACATAAATAACAATAAACATATTTAATTAATATTATTGATGTTAATTCACATGGCAAATTCAACAATAGTGTTGCGAATAGAAAGATTTGACACGGTATACTTTTAGAGATTTTGAATGAAATAAAATACAATAAAACCGCCTCTTTATCTGCTGTGCAACATTTTGTCTTTTAAAAAGGTAACTAAGAGAAAAGGATCTCAGCCAACTGTGAATTAACTGGAAGAAATCTTCATGCGTGCTATTTCTCCTCTAGAGATGCCAGTTTTTGTTTTAAACAAAACTGAAGGATTAGTTCAGACTGATCAGCTAACTTTCCTAGAAAACTTTCTTTCTTAGCAAGGATCAAAGGCTGTGTATAAGACTGTCCTGAATATTTTTTCCTTTCTTTTTCTTAGAAACTATCCAAGCATTTCTTGGTTCTCAGATCTTAATTTTAATCATTACTAATGATAGTGAATGTTTGGTTGTTGCTTCTTCTAAGATTAAATAAACCCTTTGGAAGAGGGTAGATAACTTAAACTAATTGCCTCATCCCTGAGTCAATTTCATCTCCCTACAAAGTTTTAGTATTCTTGCAAATAACATCCAACTGTGTTAAAGAATAATGATTTTGCAAACAGTTCCATATTCTTCGATTGGAGATGTAGGACTTTTGGGTCTCCAAATCTTACTTTAGACTTTAGAGTAAGATTGGGGCACCTTAGTTGGGACGAGTTCAAGTCAATTGTCTTCCAAATTACTACTTCAGCTTCAACCACAACAATACAAGAGCACACAACCGATACAAACTCAATGTTAGCCTCTCAAACTTGTTTGCAGAAAGTACGACTTCAGCAACAGAGCGGTCAATGCCTGAAATGCACTACCTGACTCTGTTGTTACATCCTCAAACTCCCACTCCTTTAACCTCAAACTATCCACTATTGACCTCACCCCATTCCTAAGAGGTCTGTAAGGGGCATGCATAAGTGCACCATCGGGCCTCCCATCCCTGTCCTATTGTCCCCATTTATTTGTACCTATTTCCTGTATTCTTACTCATGTTTATACTTATACCTATTATCTTGTAAGCGATTGACAAATCAAATCAAATAAATAAATAAATTCCTAATTGGGCTCTGCATTTAATCTTGGAAGTCATGAATGCCTTAGTTTAGAAGTGAGAGTTAGAGAGAGAGAGGAAACAAGAGGACTTGTGCCCTGTATTATTTTGAAATATTTCAATTTTTGCTCTAATGATATTCAGTCCTAACCAAACTTCTGACTTTTTATAATGTTAACTTTTTTTCCCAAGTTCATGAATGTCTTTTAACCCCAGCCTGTAGCAGCTCTTTCTTTATTCTCCATGTCCTTATTTCTTCCTACCAACTTTCTTCTTTTCCTCTTTCCTCTTTTCCTTCCTTTCAAAAATATTCCAGGAAAGATTCAACTCAGGTTCACAAACAGATTTTGGATTCTCCTCAGTCTGTCAGTAAGTGAGCAGCTATGAAGGAAACCATTTTAAAGCTCCTTACCTCATATCATGTGGGTTTGCTACAGGAAGCTGGTAGAAGAATGAAAGCAGAGCTGTAACTGTAAACGTAGCCGGGAAGAGAAAAATTGCTAAGATGACAAGCCAGCATTTCCTTCTGCCAAAATAGAAAGAAACAGAAGCAATACATGGAAATGTTTCATCCATGGACCTAGGGACCTAGTTTCATGCTTTTTGAATAAGTGGTTCTTAATCCAGAGAAACAGGATTATTTATTTTTTCTGCTGTGAATAGAATGAGGGTGTACACTTGTTTTGCAATGCAGAGAATATGGACCCAAATGAGGCCTGGTGAACGAAATGTTCATTTGTACCAAAGGTGGTTTTCCAAAAGGCAACTAGATTTTCTTGATCTCCACTAAGAAAGTCCAGTTGCCTTTTGGAAAAACCACCTTTGGGACAACCATGACCTGGATAATTGAGAATCACCATAGATCAGCGATGTCAAACTCATGGCGTCACAGCAGCATCACGTGACATATGATACTTTTCCCGCCTTCGTTGAACTGGGAATGGGCATGACCTGAGTGTGATAGGTGCCATAGGTTCACCATCACGGTTCTAGTAGCTTGCCCTGTTGATGGGGATGGTTTTAGAGGTTGTTTGGTTGGGCTGTTAGCTTTTTTGACAGTTTCTTGATTGGGTTATTGTTACTTTGAGGGGCTGTCATTTTCCCCCAGATATTTCTAAAGAACAAGACAACCCATATATTTATATATTTATATTTACATTTATTTCAGTATTATGGACAATGACAGGTTCTCACAAGATATTCACCTGCTGGAAAGGAAGACTAGCAGGGGTGTTATGAAATAAAACTGGAAATCATTTGCAAGGTATCATATCCATCCATTACACTGAAAAGCACATAGAAAATGTACATTTTAAAAATAGGCAGCGATATAATAAAGACAGACTATATGATGCACAAAGGACATTTTTGTTTCTATATTTTAAGTTGCTCTATGGTACTTTTGTTGATTTTCCAGGATTATGGTGAGAATCAAGGGATATCCTTACAGCTATTCAGTTTTTAATTTTTAGAAGAAAGATTGCTAGGTCCAAAGTCTCCCTAGAAGGGTCAAACTATTATTTAGCAGTCCTTTCCCTTAATATAGGGATGTCCAACCTTGGCAACTTTAAAATTTCTGGACTTCAATTCCCAGAATTCTCCAGCCAACATGGGGAATTCCGGGAGCTGAAGTCCACAGGTCTTAAAGTTGCTAAGGTTGGACACCCCTGGTTTAACAGATGATTTTATTCTTTGTTTAAACTTTTCTTGCAAAGGGTAAGCAATATTTCTTAATACTGTGGTTTAAAGTACAGATTGATCCACCCAATTTTTCTTCAGCCTGACACATTAAAAATCTTTCTCTGTGTACATAATCAACATTTAATAGATTTATTAGAAAAAACATCCCCACAGTTAATTTCTAAAGCACATTTCACTATGCATCTTGAGGCATTAGACCCAATGGACACATTCAGGGCTAATTCTATGGCCTAGATTTTACATTATATAAAATATGTAGTCATCTGTTCAGCTGTTGACCATCCTATATGTATGAGTGTTGTGCCAGTGGCTGATGAGTCACTCACAATTACTTTGTGATGGTGTTAGACTTCCGGAAGAAGAGAGAGCAACCCGCCCCACTTAAATCGAGGGGGGCTGTGTGGAGAGAGTTTCTTCCTTTAAATTCCTGGGAGTATACCTCAGCCAAGATCTCACCTGGAAAATCAACACAACCCAGGTGGCCAGAAAGGCCCAACAGAGATTCATTTCCTCAGGATCTTGCAAAAGAATAAAGTGGAAC
>NW_020769310.1:7313498-7371171 GCF_900518735.1 Pseudonaja textilis | reverse complement strand
AGTGAGTGGACCTGAGTGAGAACTCCTTGAGTCCTCAGGACATAACAGCTGGGAATGGTTGAGGTCAATAGAAGAAGGAAATGGCAGAGAATGAGGTGGCTGGATGCAGTCACCTACTGAAGCAGTAGGCATGAGTTTAAATGGACTCCGGAAGATGGTAGAGGACAGGAAGGCCTGGAGGAACGTTGTCCATGGAATCACAATGGATTGGACACAGCTTCGCCACTAACAACAACAACAAGAACATGGTTGTGTGCAGGGATGGGATGCTACTGGTTCTGCTCGGCTCTACAGAACCGGTAGCTCTGAAGAGCAGCAGACACTAAACTGGTTCTGTGTTTGCTGCTGTTTGGCCCACCTGGGCTCTTACCTGTCCTTTATTTCCTGCTTTTTCAACCTCAGATGCTTTGCACGGCACAGCCGAGGTTGAAAAAGCAGGAAAAAAGAGGCTTTTCAAATGTTGTGCACCTGCGCGTTGCGCTTTTCAGCTCTCTGTACGGCACAGCTTAGGGTTTTTTTTTTACACGCGCACACAGCGCAAAACATAGTCACCGAACCGGTAGTAACACTGGTTGAATCCCACCCCTGGTTGTGTGATCAAAATACAAGTGCTTGATAACTGACTCATGACAGTTGCAGTCTTCCAGGGTCATGTGATAATCTTTTGTGACCTTCTAACAAGCAAAGCCAATGGGGAAGCCAGATACACTTAACAATTGTGTTACTAACTTAACAATTGCAGTGATTCCCTTAACAACTGTGGCAAAAAGGTTGTAAAATGGGGCAAAACTGTCTCACTTAGCAACAAGAAATTTGGAGCTCGATTGAGGTCGTAAGTCGAGGACTACCTGTACTTAAATTCCAAGCTATCCTGAAAATTCTTGCTAAGAATAAAATCCCACCCGACAATCCTGTGTTTCTATTTTAAGGGATGGCTTTCATCCAGAGGTGTAATAAATGAAAAAGAGATAAGGCATAAGCTACTGCCTAACAGATAGACTGCAACCTCATCTGGATGTTCCACAAAATTATACTGATAAACTCTGTTGATATGTGAAAGGATCTGCTGGAGCAGGGGGGGTCAAACTCAATTTCATTGAGGGCCACATCAGGGTTGTGTTTGATCTTGGGGAGCCAGGGTGGGTGTGTCCAGCTTGATGTCACTTGATGTCACAAAAAAGCCAACGCAATCCTAAGTTGCATTAACAGAGGGATACAATCGAGATCAAGTGATGCACCAATACCACTCTATAAAAGCCTTAGTAAAACCACACCTAGAGTACTGCATCCAGTTTTGGTCACCACACTATAAAAAACATGTTGAGACTCTAGTTCAGCAGTCGCCAGAAAATTTTGGTGGGCCGCAGATAAATCTCCCCCCAGAGCACCTCCCCCCAAAAGCAATTAATCCAGGCTGCACAGAAAAACAAGGCTGTGCTGCCCACATGGCCCGCAGGAACCCTCCCTGCCCACTCACTCCTTACCTAGCAAACTTACCTGCTAAATTGCTATTTTTCCATTTTCCGACCATCATCTCTTCTGCTGTGCCGGGAGATTTAGATTAGCTAGAAAGCAGGAAATAGTTGGATTTCTTCCTCTCTATGTAGTCTTTAGATCTTCGGCTCTACTTTTAAGCACAGCCGAACCTCCCTTCGGACTGAAGGTTCTATTATTCCATGCAGACTCACGGCAAGCAAATTTGAGAGACTGAGCTAGCTGATGGCAGATAGATAGATCACTGAATGATTCGGTGAGCAACTCAATCTGCCTGCTTTGCCTGATTTTGGGTAAAAGTTGCTCTTTTTTATATAAAAAATTCAATATTTACATACATGGTATGCTGTGAGTTAATTTTGTGAGTTTGCTTGCTAGCAAATTTTATGTGACAGACTGAGCTAGCCGATGGCAGATAGATAGATCACTGAATGAATGTGTGATTCTGTGAGCAACTCAATCTGCCTGCCTGCTTTGCCTGACTTTAAGTAAAAGTTGATTTTTTTGAATAAAAAATTCAATATTTATATAAATATTTATAGTATTTACATACAAGCAATACCCAGCCAGTCACATGACCACCAAGCCACACCCACAAATTAGGCCACACCCACAGAACCAGTTAGTGGTCCCTGGGATTTAAACATTGTGAATTTGGTGGTCCCTGAGGTCCAAAAGGTTGGTGACCCCTGCTCTTGAAAAGGTACAGAGAAGAGTAACCAGGATGATGAGGGGACTGGAGACTAAAACATATGAAGAACAGTTACAGGAACTGGGCATGGCTGGTCTAATGAAGAGAAGCACCAGGGGAGACACAATAGCAGTCTTCCAATATTTGAGGGGCTGCCACAGAGAGGAAGGGGTCAAGCTATTTTCCAAAGCATCTGTAGGCCAGACAAAGAATAATGGATGGAAACTGAACAAGGAGAGATTCAACCTGAAAATAAGGAGAAATGTTTTGACAGTGAGAACAATCAACCAATGGAACAGCTTGCCCTTGGAAGTTGTGGGAGCGCCATCACTTGAGACTTTCAAGAAGAGACTAGATTGCCATTTGTCAGTAATGGTGTAGGTAGGGTCTCCCACTTGGGTGGAGGAT
Organism: Pseudonaja textilis; assembly: GCF_900518735.1. Next base: position 7,368,578 of record NW_020769310.1, on the reverse strand, counting down.
AGGACTAGATGACCTATAAGGTCCCTTCCAACTCTGATTATCTGTTGTCTGTTACAGCTCTGATTTCAACCATGACTGCCTCTTGCACCCCTCTGACAATGAAAATGGAGTGCGCAGCCTCCACGGGCCTCCGTTTTTGCTGGCAGAGGGCTACAGGAAGCTGTTGCGGCCAAAAACAGAGCCCGGGGGTGGTGGTCTTGTGCAGTGGTGCGTTTCAAATATTTTTACCACCAATTCTGTGGGCGTGGTTTGGTGGTTGCGCTTTGCATGCGCATGCACCAAATGCCCACTTTGCGCAAGCGCAGAAGCTTTCTGACTCGCCTCCTGCAAGCCTGCGCTCTCCCTGTCACTTCAGCAGCTGCTGTGCAAAGCAGCTGCACTTCAAAAGCAGGGAATGAAGGTTAGTATGAGAGCCAAGGCAGGAAGGTGGGCCAAACAGCAGAGTGTTGGAGAGAACCGGTTTGATCTCTGCTGCTCATTGGCACTACCAGCTTGGCAGTACCAGGACAAACCAATAGAATGCCAACACTGGTCTTGTGCAGCCTCCCTGAGCTCCATTTTCAATGGCAGGGGCACTGTGGGCCAGTCCTTTGCTGTTTCCAGGCCAGACCCACAGGCCAGATCTAAGCACCCAGTGGACCAGATCCAGCCCCATCGGGCCTTGAGTTTGACACCCCTGTGCTGGAGGCACTTAAGACCATTAACCAACAAATCAGCCGATCAACTACAATCCAGAATATTAACTGTGAAATAAAACAGCAATTAAGTAGCTCAGGGTTTAAATGAGGGGTACTTGGTGCTCTCTGAGCTTGGTGTGTCATCACTAGCACTGATGATGTTACCTAGTTTGGGTAATGAAACATCTGCAAGAAAACCACCAAGCTCAGAGAGCACCAAGGACCCCTCAAAACAGCAGTTGATTTAATGTAAGTATATAAACATTGCTGGGCAAACTCTAGCTCCAAGGCCCATCTAGTCTGCAAATCTCTTTTTGTGGTCAGGATTGTTAGATACTGAGGACACCGTTTTCTGCCATTTTAGCTGAGAATCAGATGAAAACAAAACTGTATATAGAAAGTATATAGTTAGTTTAGGAATGAGAGCTGCCCCCTTAAGGGAATGCTTCATGGGAAACTTAATTAATGCCTCTTGGGAGATGTAGTCCATGTCACGTGGGTACATCTGTAATCCTGATTGGTCACTGAATTGACCTCTGGTTGGGCTGAGGGAGTTTTGGGGCATTCTTATCTGGACCCCAGCATCATGCTGGAGACTTCCTTTGGTATAACGCTGTGGGATGAAAATAACCATCTTTTCACTTTCAAGTCCCAGGAAATACTTTCATGTTTCCAAAGTTCCTGGGACAAACAGTCCAACACTACAAAGGCTTCCATGCAAAGTTCATTTATTGGATTTTATTAGACATCCTCAAATATAACTCACAGTTATGCTGAGATTCATCTAATGTCCAATCTTTGCCTCAATAGTCGCCTCAATAATGTGAAAAGATGGTTATTTTCATTCCATAGCATTATACCAAAGGAAGAAATACTATAGGTCTTAAAGCAGCAATGTCCCAAGCCCAGCTTCACCTGTACATGATGTAGCCCAGACATTTCATAGCCCTGAGCATCTCCCTTGAATATTTATGAACAGCCCTTGGTTACTAAAATTTTTGCTTCCTAGCACTGGGATATTGAATTTCCCTTAAATGAGAACTAGATTTGCTTTGGCATCTCCAGTTCGTACCTAAATTCTGCCATGCCGTCATTTGGCTTGTATGTCCAGAAATTACCCACAAAAGACTTAATGATCTAAGACCATTTAGAGCCAAGGAGACATCCTGAGAAGCCTGGGTTGTCCAAATAGCTGGAAGATTTTTTTGCAGGGAAAAACACTCCATAATGCAATCCAAGGTACCTAAAATACCAAAACACCAAATATTAATCGTAGCACAGGTTGTATTCATGCCTCAGCAATGTACGAAATCATGAATAAACTTAAACATGCCAGTGTAAATATAATAAAGTATCAACATTCAGAACAAAATTATACTTTGTAGAATATCCTTAGGTGCTTCAAGTTGATCAATATTTCAAGTAGATCAATGTTTTTGAACCTTGGCAACTTTAAGATGGGTAAACTTTAACTCCCAAAATTCCCCAGCTGGGAGTTAAAGTTCATCCTTCTTAAAAGTTGTCAAGATTGAAAAACACTGATGTAGCGTCATAACGAACTTCAACTTTTAGTCACAAAAAAGCTATTTTGCAGAGCTGCTCTTTCAGGTACGATGCTCCCAACCCACTAAGAGCTTTAAAGATAAGTTTAACTGTAAGAGAGTAAGATCACTAAATACATCTTAAATACTGAAATTGGAGCAAGAAAATGTGGCTATTCCAGAAATATTCTGACAGCTGAATCGTGCATCAACTGAAGATATGGAATTGTCTCCAAGGGCAATATCGTGTGTAACATGCTGCAGTAATCCAGCTAGGAAATTATCAACATATGGCCAGACTACTACCGCTATTATTACTACTACCGGTACTACTGTCATATTCTATGGCTAAAGCTTGCAGTAAGGGTTGGAGGTCAATGACCTTGAGTAAGACACGTAGGAAACAAGATAGAGGGAATCAACCCAGAGGGCACAGTCCATAAAGTTGGAAGATTTATGGTCCTTAAATCATACTTTACATTTTGTCATTTTTATTCCAGAGTATGAAAAAAGCTAGCTACTCATAACATGGAGACAATGAGCTTAAGTATGATTATCTTTTTGGAGCCTTAATATCTTATGCACATTGGTCATCATTTTAAACAATACATTAAGACACCTACTTTGTTTTGGACCACCTACCAGTGGCAATGTCCCTGATATGGATTCGTGGCTCTTTGTTTCCTCTGTTTGTGATGTACCTGTAAGTTTTTGCATTGATGATGTGCTGCCATAATTTGCATCTGAAGGCTGTTTTGTTGTTCTTAGCTTTCCTCCAGAGATCAGCACCGTAAAGAGTTCCAGCAACTGGCAGAATGATGAATAAAACACTAATAAACCTAGGGAAAACAGAAGTTCATTACTGCAGGAGTCTTGGTGCTTTGAGGCAATGTTTGGGATATAATTTTTGACACACATGTACACCTGGACACCCAGTACTTACAAGCAAACCCCTATGAATGCATCAATGGTAGAAAGGTATTTGGCACCTCTAGCCAGCAAGCTAAGTGAAATTGTTGAGCTGAGAGCAAAGAGGGACGGGAAAGGCAACAAAGAAGGAGGTGGACTTGAATTTAAATATATCTGTCAAGAAAGAACAACAGTAATAATTTCAGATCAGGAGAAGAGAGCATATTGTGTTTAAAATTTTTCATTGCTTCTGAAAGGACAGTCATGGAAAAATTTGCTTTCTTGGGGTACAAAGAGTACTTGTGTCTCATACAGGGAGGTTGTTTTTTTTTATTGCATTTCTGTTTGAAAAGTGGAAAACTCATGAGTCTTTAATTTTTTTAAAGAATCACTCTCTTTTTCCTCCTGTTTTTAATCACCTGTTTCAGGGAGAGGAAAAAGTGAACTAGCCTGCCACCCACCAGTTTTGCTTTGTCACAAACTCCCAACCCAGGGGCATCCATTGAGTATATGAGGGTGGGTGTAAAAGAATCAGGATGGCAATTACAAGTTCTACCTGACCCACCCAGTTGTGGGATTCAATTTTTTTACTACCGGTCCTGTGGGCGTGGCTTGGTGGGGGTGGCAGGGGAAGGATACTGTAAAATTTCTATTCCCTCCCCACCCCAGTAACCTGCTTTCCAGCTCCGTTCTCCTGTGCAGGGCAACAGAAGAAGACCCAGCCAATCAGCTGGGACTTGGAGGCAGAGAATAGATGGGGGCGGGGCCAGTCAGAGGTGGGATTTGCCAGTTCTCCAAACTACTCACACTTTCTGCTACTGGTTCTCCAGAACTGGTCAGAACCTGCTGAATACCACTTCTGGATCCAACCCTTCCTTATGTGTGTCTGGATACATGAGGGGGATTGCCTATTCCCCTGTCCAGTCATTGCTGCCTCAAGGGAACAGTGCTCTTCTGTCATTCTCAGCTGAGGGAGCTTGTATTGCCTGAGAGACACTTCCATCATCATGTGGCCAGCATGAAACTATGGAATGCAGCAAGCTTTCTTGACCAAGTGGTACCTATTTATCTACTCACATTTTTCATGCTTTCAAACTGTTAGGTTGGCAGGAGCGGAAGTGAGTAACGGGAGCTCACCCCGCCGTGCAGTGCACGGGTCTCGAACCTGGGCTGTCAGCTTTCCAACTGACAAGTTCAAGATTCACTGAGCAATTGCGCTTCCCCAGGGGGCATATCCATTTAATAAATAACTTATAAAATAATAAATATTATATATGAGATCTGCGTAAAATAGGGATGGCAACCATATTGATTTTTTTAATTATTATTATTTTGCTTTCCTTGGACTCTTTCTATTTTCCTTGGCATAAGACCGTTTTTTCAACTAAATTTAGTTTCAAATTTAAACACACAAGTAATGACCAAGCACATCAAAAATAGCATACTTGTAGGAGATGACCGGGCTGAGCCCGAGGGAGGAGTCAAACTCATCATCAGTCATGAGTCCCTGCACATGGTCCACAAGAGATGTAAGTCCACCCCACCTTGAATTCCTTTCTTAAGATTTCACGTGACCACTAGTAATTCAGAATCTTGTAGAGAGCTTAACCTTGCAATAAATCATTATACTCATTTAGAATAGAATAGAATAGAATAGAATAGAATAGAATAGAATAGAATAGAATAGAATAGAGTTGGAACAGAGGTCTTTTAGTCCAACCTCCTGCTTAGGCAGGAAACTAAAGGTGGTATTCAGCAGGTTCTGACCAGTTCTGGAGAACCGGTAGCGGAAATTTTGAGTAGTTCGGAGAATCAGCAAATACCACCTCTGACTGGCCCCGCCCCCATCTATTTGCTGCCTCCTGAGTCCCAGCTGATTGGCTGGGTCTTCTTTGGTTGCCTTACACAGGAGAACGGAGCTGGAAAGCAGGTTAGTGGGGTGGGGAGGAAAAGGGGATTTTGCAGTAACCTTGCCCTGCCACGCCCACCAAGCCATGCCCACCAAGCCACGCCCACAGAACCGGTAGTAAAAAAAATTGAATCCCACCACTGCAGGAAATCCTACACTACTTCAGACAAATGATCATGCAATCTCTTCTGAAAAACTTCCAGTGTTGGAGCATCCACAACTTCTGGAGGCAAGTCGTTCCACTGATTAAATGTTCTAAATTGACAGGAAATTTCTCATTAGTTCTAGATTGCTTCTCTCCTTGATTAGTTTCCGTCCATTGCTTCTTATCCTACCCTCAGGTGCTTCGGAGAACAGCTTGACTCCCTCTTCTTTGAGGCAACCCCTGAGATATTGGAAGTCTGCTATCATGTCACCCCTGGTCTTCCTTTTCATCAGACTAGACATACCCAGTTCCTGCATATGAACTGCCTGAATCTCCCAATTTTCCTGGAGCTTGACAGTATTGACTACAAACAGTCCTCAATTAATGACCACAACTGAGCCCTAAATTTATGTTGTTAAGTGAGACATTTGTTTTAAGTGAGTTTTGCCCCATTTTACCATAGTTGTTAAGTGAATCCCTGAAATTGCAAGGTTAGTAACTCAGTTCTTAAGTGAATTTGGCTTCCCCATTGCCTTTGTTTGTCAGAAGGCCACAAAAGGGGATCATATGACCTTGGGACAGAACAGCGGTCATAAATATGAACCAATTGCCAAGCATCATCTCAATTTTGGTCACGTGACCACAGGGATGCTGCCAAGGTTGGAACTATGGAAAGCGGTCATACTGTAAGTCACTTTATTCGTACTATTGTAACTTTGGATGGTGCCTAAACGAACTCTCGTAAGTCAAGGATTACCTGTATACAAAACTTACAACATGAAGAACTGAAGAAAGGGCAAGATTGGATGATATCAGTGCAATAATACAAAGCATAAGATGAAATAGAAAAGGAATAAAATGAAAAGTATAATAAAAAGAAAGAAACTGTATTCAAGACTGCGTTGCTATTGAAACCACTACAAGTAGAAACTTAGCAACCCTAATTGTTGCTGTTGTGGTTCACCGGCAGCCTGTGCTGATGGCAGCGGAATCGGACATTGGGGAAGATCGGGGACCAGTCTGGGAGTCTGGGGAGGACTCAGATGAGGGTCCTGTGTCTGAAGCAGAGATGTGGCCAGGACCACCTGGGAGTAGGGTGCTGACTCCAGAGCTTCTGGAGTCAGGCAGCAGGGAGGCCGAGGAACAAGGGGACCCTGTTTCCAGTGCACGTGTGCGCAGAGCTATTAGAAACTAAAGCTAAACAAACCAAGTACCCTGCCTGTCACAGTTGATAGCATAGAATCATTCATGCACTCAATAGAAAAACACTTAAGATTTAAATAAAATTGTGTTGAAATATATATGGCAAGGTAAGAAAGCGAGAATAAAGTTAAGACTTTTGCAAGATGCCAGAATAAGAGGAGGATTTGGTTTGCCTAATTGGGAGTTGTATTACCAAGCTACAAATTTGATGTGGGTTAAGGAATGGATAACATTAAGAAATACTAGATTGTTGATGTTAGAAGGATATGATCTGTTGTTGGGGTGGCATGCTTTTCTATGGTATAAAGGAACCAAAACACAGGGGTATTTTAGAAGACATTATATACGGGAGTCTCTGTGGTTAAACTGGGAGAAGACTAAAACACAATGTTATTTGAAAATTCCAGTCTGGTTATCGACTATTGAAGCATTTTCTTATCCCATAATATATAAAAAGGAACAAACAGTTAGATATGGTGAAATATTGAATGAAAAGGGTGAACTTAAATTTATGCAAAAATTAGAGGAACAAGGTATAAAGATGAACTGGTTTTCATATGCGCAAATACATTCAAGGTATGATAAAGACTCTAAAACAGAAGGTTTCTATGATAAACTGACTGATTTAGATAAGATTTTGACAGGTACTGATGAAAAGGTGATTAAAAAATTGTATGGATATTTATTAGAAATTAAACTAGAAGAAGAACAAGTTAAAGAAACTATGATTGCTTGGGGGAAGAATTTTGGATATGGGATTGATCTAGAGAAATGGCAAAAATTGTGGTCTCAAAATTATAAAATGACAATGTCAACAGCATATAGAGAAAATTTGTATAAGATGTTTTACAGGTGGCATTTCCCCCCCGACAAGAATAGCAAGAATGTTCAAGAACAAATCTGAAAAATGTTGGAAATGTCATCAGACACCTGGCTCAAATTACCATATGTGGTGGACTTGTGTGGACGCTAAAAAATATTGGACTAAAATCCACACATGGTTGGAAAAAATGACAAAAAAGCATATAGACTTGAAACCAGAGATATTTTTATTGGGAATTTTACCTGAAATATATAGTAAAGAATTGAAATACCTGATTGTAAATGTATTAACAGCAGCTAGGATTGTATTTGCTAAAAACTGGAAAAATGAGAAAATACCATTACAGGAGGAAATCATTAAGAAAATATTGGAATGGGCTGAAATGAGTAGATCGACATTTGAAATCAGAGAACAAGATGATAAACAATTTTATAAAATTTGGGATCTTTTCTATCAATGGTTAGATAATAAAGTACAATAATGAAATATGTAGATATCTAGAAAATAATAAATATATAAATATGTACTTCTTTCTTATTATAACTACAAAATGATTTTAGGATAGATTTGGGATGATAATATGAACTGTTATACAATAAATTAAGTAAATTATGGTTATCTTGTAAAACATGAATGAATAAAAGTATAGTCAAATGATTGATCAATAATGATACTAAGGTATTTAGTTTTTGATTGACAATATGAGATTATATGTAATGTAATTGTAATTGAAGACTATGAAATGGAAGCACAAAACAATTTGTAAACCAACCGGCACACTGTATGTACACCTATGGAAGACAGCTTGATGTTTTTATGTTTTGTTTGTTTATGTTTGTTTTTAAAAACCAATAAAATTTTCTATATAAAAAAAAACCACAAGAGCAAACAATAGATACAAACTCAAGGTTAATCACACCAAACTCGATTGTAGGAAATACGACTTCAGCAACAGAGTGATCAACGTCTGGAATACTCTACCTGACTCTGTGGTTTCTTCCCCGAACCACAAAAACCTTAACCTTAGACTGTCTACTATTGACCTCACCCCTTTCCTAAGAGGTCTGTAGGACATGTGCATAAGCGCACCAACGTGCCTATCGTCCCTGTCCTATTGTTTCTTTTATTTTTTCCTTATATGTATCCATGTATTCATAACTATGTTTTTACTTATACCTATTATCTTGTAAGCGATTGACAAATCTAAATAAATAAATATAAATAAATAAAAGACACAGCCTTTAGTGCACAATGCCAAGCCCCTTGTCCAATGGGTCTTAATTGTAAATAAGCTATCAGTTAGTAATAAATGAACAGAGTATATTTTCAGAATGAATAAAAGCTGCACTATGAGCAAATAAAGAAATTCATATTTTCCCCAATGACTTATTAATCGTTTTTACTGTTCTTTTTTTTAATGTTCTTTTTCTTTTTTTCAGAAAAATACAATTCAAAAATTAGGAAAATACGATTCAAAAATTAGGAAAGGAGGAGAGAGTTTAGAGATTGAGTAAACTAACTTAATTTTTTATTTAGTAAATACACCCAGAACTGAAGTTTTGCAAGTTTGCAAGAACAATTAGTAGTAGTAGGCTAGTATAGGTAGTACTCAACTCATGACCACAATTGAGCCCAAACTTTATGTTGCTAGGTGAGACAGTTGTTAAGTGAGTTTTGACCCATTTTATAACCTTTCCTACCACGGTTGGTAAGTGAATCACTGCAGTTGTTCAACTAGTAGTACGGTTGTTAAGTGAATCTGTTTTCCACATTGAGTTTGCTTGTCAGAAGGTCACAAAAAGGTGATTACATAACCCCGGGACGCTGCAACCGTCATAAATGTGAGTCAATTGTCAAGCATCTGAATGTAAATCACATGACCATGGGGATACTGCAATTAATCATAAGTGTGAAAAGTGGTCATAAGCCACTTTCTTCAATGCCATTGTAACTCCAAATGGTCACTATGTGAATTGTTGTAAGTCAAAGACTACCTGTAGTAAGTTACCATTCATGTATATCAGTGGTGGGATTCAAAAATTTTTACTACCGGTTCTGTGGGCATGGTTTGGTGGTTGTGGAATGACTTGGTGGGCATGGCAAGGGAAGGTTACTGCAAAATCCTCTTTTCCTCCCCACCCCACTAACCTGCTTTCCAGCTCCATTCTCCTGTGCAGGGCAACCAAAGAAGGCCCAGCCAATCAGCTGGGACTCGGGAGGCAGAGAATAGATGGAGGCGGGCCCAGTCAGAGGTGGTATTCCAAACTATTCAAAATTTCCACTCCGGTTCTCCAGAACTGGTTATAACTTGCTGAATACTACCTCTGATGTATGTGTAGAAAGCACAGAATAAGCATGGTACATAGCACAGAGTATGAGCACAGAATAGTCCTTCCAGAATTATTTTCTCATCTGAAAGATTTATATATTCTAAGGGCCAAAATAAAGATAATCCATTTACCCAGGGTGGCTAATGCTGTAATTTCTTCTTCTTGGCAGGAATCAGGAATACAGATTCCACTATAGTAGTCAATTCTGCCCTAGGAGTATAATAGTATATAATCCCATTATTAATATAATCCCATTATTGAAAGATCTCATAAAAACAGGTAAATGAAATGGATACTCAAAATGCATTGACTTCAACGGGGCCCAATGAGAAATCCTATGTTTATAAGTCTATTGAAGGAGCCATCGGATCAGTGCAAGGGGGTGAGACTGTGGAGAGAAAAATGTGTCTCTAGTTAGAGCAACAGACAAGAGACCATATACTATAGGTCAGCGGCATCCAACTCGGTTTCATTGAGGGAGGCATCAGGGTTGTGTTTGGCCTTGGGGGGCTGGGGTAGGCGTGTTCAGGGTGGACATGGCCAGCTCGATGTCACTCATGTTGGGGGGGGGGAGTCTGTGGAGGCCCAAGAGCTGTGCTAGCGAAAATGGGTTCCCGAGCTCCATTTTTGGTTGCGACGGCCTTCTTCAACTCTCTGCCAGTGAAAACAGAGCTCGGGAGGGCTGTGGCAGAGGCGCTGTGGGCCAGTCCTTTGCTGGTTCCAGGATGGCCCCGTGGGCCAGATCTAAGCACCCCATGGGCTGTATCCAGCCCCCAGGCCTTGAGTTTGACACCCCTGCTGTAGGTAGTCCTTAACTTATGATCACAATAGCAACTGGATTATTTGTTGATAAAGTGGTGCAGTCACTAAGTGAAGCACCACATGCCCATACCCAGTGTTACACTTTTTTCCCCATAGTTGTTAAGCAAGACTTTACATGACCATGATTTGTGTCCTTCTCTGCCGGCTTTGTCAATGATTTTCTTTGCCAGAAGACATCTGGGAAGGTCAAAAATGATGATCATGTGACTGTAAGACATAGTAACCATTGTAAATGCGATAATGGCTGCCAAGCATCTAAATCATGATTGTATAACTATAGACCAATCTCATTGTGTTGCATCACATGCAAAGTCATGGAATCAATCATTAACCAATGCATTACCCTCCACCTAGAGTCAAACAACCTACTCTCCAATAAACAATTTGGTTTCAGAGAAAAATTGTCCTGCAATTTGCAATTTCTACACTGCAAAAACGTATGGACTGCACTACTTGACCAGGGTAAAGCAGTAGATGTAATTTACATAGACTTCTGCAAAGCCCTTGACTCAGTCGTACATGACAAACTACTGTTAAAATTAAACTCTTACGCCATTTCCAGATCCCTTCTTAAGTGGATTCCTGTCTTCCTGTCAAACAGACAACAAATAGTAAAAATAGGGAGTGCTATATCAAACCCTGCTCCAGTTAACAGTGGTGTCCCCCAAGGCAGCATTCTAGGACCCATACTCTTTTCACGCTATATAAATGACCTTTGTGATCATCTTATAAGCAACTGTGTCCTCTTTGCTGATGATGTAAAATATAAATTATTTGTATCTATTTCATGTATTTATACTTATGTTTAGTCTTGTATCTATTATATTGTAAGTGACTGACAAATCAAATAAATAAATAAATAAAATAAATATAACCACAGGGTTGCTACAACAGTCATAAGTGTGAGGCCTGTTTGTAAGTTACTTTTTTCGGTGCTGTCGTAATTTTGAATTTTGTAAAGGAATGTTTGTAAACTGAGAACTATCTCCATTGCTTGCTTCCTAAAGCTAAGAAAGAATGATGATCCAATGATCACCCAACTGACTTGATGCCTAAGGCGGGGCTAGAACTCATGATCTCTATGTTTCCAACTTGGTAGAGAGTTTGCACTAGCATGATCAATATGGCATACTTTTTATTAGCTGTTCAGGCCAAACTGCGTACTCACTTGTTACAACTGAAGTTTGCAATATTGTCCACGGAATTTTCCAGAAGGAGCCTCTGCAGAAATGCACTCAGTGTAAGATCCCAACCTGTCCACATTTCCATTTAGGAAGTTGCTGCTGTATTTCCCAACTGAATCATACACTGTGATATCAAAGCAAGGATATTGAATTATAGAATATCTCCACCCACAAACTGACTTAAGCAGAAAAGATTAACTTTTATATTCTAAGTGAGGGCTGTCAAACTCTCGGCCCATAGGCTGGATGTGTCACGTGCTGGCCACACTCACACCCGGTTTAGCAAAGGGGGGGAAGTCCCAATACATCATGTGATGCTGCTGTGACAACGTGAGTTTGACACCCCTGTTCTAAGTGGTTGCTTCTTCCTCCAAATAATCTGAGATAGAAGGCCATTACCGAGCACCAATATAGGAATAGTTGGGCCGTCTTGTCTGTGGAAATTCTCAGACAACCACTTCACAGTTACCCCAAAGGTGCTTTTTCACTTCTCATCCAAAAGCTTTTTCAGTTCTGAACTGAAAAAAAGTGCTTTTGCAAAAGGCAACTGGACTTCATTTTTCCTTGAAGATTTTAGCTTCTTATCCAAGAAGCTTCTTCAGTTGATAACTGAAGAGCTTCTTGGATGAGAAGCGAAACCTCAAGGAAAAATTAAGTCCAGTTGAAAAAGCGCCTTTCAGTTGGGCCCTCTCATAAACATCCAGCAACTGCATACAAATTTGTAATCAAATCACTGAATCTTTTATTGTACTATCTTTCCAACTTTGAACAGTAGATGTGGTTTCAACCTTGGTGCTTCATAAATGCAGTAGTCTTAATTTGGGGACATGTTCCCACTTTTTGGAATGAAAATTCAAAAGTATGTCCACATTGTTAAACCATATCTATGTTTCTAACACCATATTAGCAAGCATATAGATTTTGAACTAGAATAGGGCAATAGTAGGACAAGCTCACAATCATATGAGTCTCTTTATTGCAATATTAATGCAATATCAGGGATTTTCAATTCAATTGTATAGAATGTGAAGGACGTGTGTTTGTTTTATTTTTATAGATATAATGTACACTGAAGATGGCATTTAATTTCGTTGTACGAGGTACAATGACAATAAACTAAACTTACAATGCAGTAATACTCACAGCTAATCTTTCAAAATTCTTCTCTGAGGTGTCCAGTAAACATGAAAATGAATCTTTAATTTGTCTCATCTTAGAATGTTTAATAATATACTGACATTAAGACCCTTACATACTGATTGCTAGTATATAATTTAGTCCAGCTCTAATTATTGCAAATAAACACCTCATTTATTAAAAATACTGTAACATTAGAATAATGCAAAATCCGTTACAAAACTGATAAAAATTTATCACTAAGAAGGGCAAAACAATCTTCATAGTGTAACAAAGACCTGAGAGAAATGCTCTTCACATCATGGTAATTCAAAATTAATTTGGGTGTATGAGAAATCTCAATTATTCCAAGTAACCTCAATTATTTGAAGCAACCTTTTTGGTATTTTTCAATCTTTTATCTTGTCACAAGCTAACATCTTGACAGGGATGTTTCTCCAAAGATTTGCCAGATATTCCACTGGTGAGAACCTTGAAAAGCTGAGAATAATATTTCTGTCCTCTGTCTGCAGAAAGGAAGTTTGTAATACCTCATTGGTTGCCTGGTGAGAAACTCTAACCTTAAAATTAATTGTAAGACACTGGAACAGTTTTGTTCTGTACGTAGTGGATACATTTTTCAAGCTGAAAAATGTAAACTTATTATCACTTCTACTTACTTTTGATTGCATATGGTTTGGGTTTTTCTGCATTCAGGTCAGACAGGAATTCAGTGACATCTTCCCAACATTCACGAGTTACATTTCTTGCAGGAGAAGTTGAAATCAGGAAAGAAAACAGGAAGAGTTTGAGGAGGTAGGTCACTATTTGTCCACTCTTCATGTTTAGGTCCTTCTGCCTTTTGGATGTGTGGCAATTGGTACTTAAGGACTGTATTGTAACCGCTCGCTTTGGGGGCAGAAAGACAACCTAATCTCCACAAGATAATTAGAAATGCTCACTGCTCTTTGAAAACACGAGGAGCACAATGGAAATTGCACCAGCGTGAAGAAGCCTAATTCTGCGCCAGGATTGTCTTGCCCATTTTCCCTTGAACCACCTGCTGCCATTCGTTCCAGAGATCAAGCTGCTTGTTGTTTGCCCTGTTGATGGTGTTCCCATCACAGCTTTGTATACGTGTGCTCCTTCTGAGAGTTGGATTATGGAAAATGTTGTTCTATCACAGGGGTGTCAAACTCGATTTCATCGAGGGCTGCATTAGGGTTGTGTTTGACCTTGGAGGCAGAGGTGGTATTCAGCAGGTTCTGACCAGTTCTGGAGAATCGGTAGTAGAAATTTTGAGTAGTTTGGACAACCAGCAAATCCCACCTCTGACTGGCCCTGCCCCCATCTATTCCCTGCCTCCCAAGTCCCAGCTGATTGGCAGGGTCTTCTTTGGTGGCCCTGCACAGGAGAACAGAGCTGGAAAGCAGGTTAGTGGGGTGGGGAGGGAATGGGATTTTGTAGTAACCTTCCCCTGCCATGCCCACCAAGCCACTCCTCCCAAGCCACGCTCATCAGAACCAGTAATAAAATTTTTGAATCCCACCACTGCCCGGGGGTGTGTGCACGGCCAGGGTGGGCATGGCCAGCTCGACATCACTCATGTTGGGGGCGCCTGTGGTGGCCCGAACGCTCTGCCTACGAAAACAGGGTCCCGAGCTCCATTTCTGGCTGCAACAGCCTCCTGCAACCCTCCCAATCTGTGTTTTCGCTGGCAGAGGCACTGCATGCCAGGCCTTGGCTGTTTCCAGGGTGGCCCCACAGGCCAGATCTAAGCACCCCGCAGGCCGGATCTGACCCCCGGGGCCTTGAGTTTGACACCCGTCCTCTTTGGATATTCTAGGATAGTTGTGTGCAACTGAGTTCTTTTGCGCTTCAATGTTCTAACAGCCAAATTATAAATGAGACCAAGTGCTATCAATACAAGCAGAAGCAGAAGAGATAGTCCAGGGCTGATGGAAGAACATGTTTGCTAGAGCTTCAACGGAAAGAATTAAAGACTTTCAGACCATTGTTTTTAAATTACTTCAAATTATAGACTGACCATAAATTCCTAAGTACTTTAGAAAAACAGATGAACCACCACTCAGGATTTGAATATTTGTACTTTTATTGTTTATTTCACTTCTTTATATTATTTAGATGTTTTGTTCCTTTGGAAATCTCTGTTTTCAAGGCTAATGGCAAAATGAACAGGATTTCCATTTCGGTTAATGCCAACATTATGAAATAGTCTCAAGGTCAGCTTGGAAAAGGAAGCTTCTTAGCTCATTCAGTTTTCTTGCCTTGCAAGTGGCCATCTTAAGAACTCTGCATCCTTGGAGGGGAAAGGAAGCAAACGTGTTTAAAGCCCTTTTCCCCAGCTGAGTATCTTTCAGATATCTTGGAACACAATCCTCATAGCAGGGGTGGGATTTAATGTAACAATAGGTTCTGTGGGCGTGGCTTAATTGGTGGGTGTGGTTTGGTGGTCATGTGACTGGGTGGACGTGGCTTGGTGGTCATGTTTATTGGCTGGGTGTGGCCAACTCAATATCATTCGCATCGTGGCACGAATCTCCTCGCCTGACCTCTCGTGACTGTGGGGATGCTGCAACAGTCATAAGTGTGAAAAATGATCATAAGTGCCATTGTAACTTTGAATGGTCACTCCACACAAGCAAAGTACCAGTAAAGGAAGGGAAAAAAAACTCCAGAGACGTTCCTGAGACAGGAAGTCTAATCCTGCCAAGAATGTAATTAGGGTTAACGGAGAGGCAGTTTCTGTAAGCAACACCAGAATGTTTCCTTCCTGCCTTCTTTACAGGATTAGGCCAGTAATTTCTTCTTACAACCGGTTCTCCGAACTGCTTAGAATGTTAATAACTGGTTCTAGCGAATAGGTGTGAACTGGTAGAATCCCACCCCTGCCTCATAGCTATGTTTTCTGGTCATTTTGGGATTTTTAGTCCCCAAGACTACAGGAGAAGAATTTAAGGATGCTGATATTAAGAGCCAAGAAAAGACACATAGGGAAGTGGCTCCAGTACTAAATAGAAATTGCAATGAGTGTGAGAGAACCAGAAGAAATAGGAGAAGCATCAGTCAAAGAGAAGGCAAGTCTCACATTTCTCTCAGGGTTAAAAGCAAATACACAAATGTCTGCAAGGCAGGATCAGCTGGAAATTCCTCTTCAAGCTATTATTAATTTTAAGGTAGATTTACTCCATTTTTGTTGTTGTTATAAAATGCCACTTCCACTCCAGGTAGCTTATGTGAACTCTACAAGCATGAGGTTAGGACACTGGGCTAATGATTTGCAGCCTCGCATTCGAGTCCCAGTTTCTGCTAGGATGGGGTGAGCTCCTGTCACACGCTCCAGCTCCTGCAGACCCAGCAGTTTGAAAGCAGGTGACCACGAGTAGATAAATGTGTACCATGTCAGGGTTCCAAGTAATACACCCATAGCACCCGAGGCAGGTAGACTCCTCAAAGTATAGTTTTATTGGATATATCATATTGGCATAGTTCTGATGAAAACCAACTCTGAAGGTTCCCGTGGTTTTCACCTAATTCAAAGTTTTCCCCCTTCTCCAAACAATCAGACACGTGGTTCAATCAGGGTATTGTCCGGTCACTTGGTAACATCACTCCTCCTCACTCTGACCATGTGTTAGAATGTCCTTGGTTCCCAGGGGAAAATATTTTAATTTGGCTACAAAACCCCAGCTATCTCTCTTCCCCCCTACCTATCCCCCAGCTCCAGCGTGGCAACACTGGAGCCTCAAAATGGCTTCAGTCAGGTCAGTTTCAGCATTGACATACCACTTCGGTAGGTAATTTAATAGGGATGTGAAAAGAGCCCCTAACTAGAGGTGTTCCAGGCAACAAGGATATCACCATTTAACCTTTCAACCTGGAAGCACTTTGGTGCTCCCAATGCTACAAGCTAAAATAACTGTGGTGTCTTGGTATTAAAGACAATTCCACAGAAATATGAAAGACTGTGTATACCATTTGTATGGTAAAAGTTAAATGACCAACATAAGGAATAAAAGCCTTTCAAAAATAAACCTAAATGACAGCTTTCTTTTTTTTATTAGCCTGGATTTGGCATTTTTACCCACCTATCAAAGAGGGACGTGGTGGCTTAGTGGCTAAGACGCTGAGCTTGTTGTTCAGAAAGGTCGGCTGTTTGGCGGTTCGAATCCCTAGCATCGCGTAACAGGGTGAGCTCCCGTTACTTGTCCCAGCTTCTGCCAACCTAGCAGTTTGAAAGCATTTTAAAATGCAAGTAGAAAAATAAGGACCACTTTGGTGGGAAGGTAACAGCGTTCCATGCGCCTTCGGCATTTAGTCATGCCGGCCACATGACCACGGAGACGTCTTCGGACAGTGCTGGCTCTTTGGCTTTGCAATGGAGATGAGCAGTGCCCCCTAGAGCTGGAAACGACTAGCACGTATGTGCGAGGGGAACCTTTACCTCTTACCTTATCGAATTCTTATTTCTGACTGTAATAAGATGCTATATGGGACTTAACAATATAGCCTTAAACAAAGACCAAGAACAAATTATCAAGTATAGTTACTAATAACAATTACAGGTAGCCCTCGACTTACAACAGTTCATTTAGCGATCGTTCAAAGTTACAAAGACACCGAAAAAGTGACTTATGAGTATTCGTAGCATCCCGGTGATCATGTGACCAAAATTCAGAAGCTTGGCAACTGGTTTATGACAGTTGCAGTGTCCCAGGGTTATATGTGATCCCCCTTTGCGATCTTCTGACAAGCAGTCAATCTGGGAAGCCAGATTCACTTAACAACAGAGTGACTAACTTAATCAGCTGCAGTGATTCAACAGTGGCAAAAAAGGTCATAAAATGGGGCAAAAAAACCCTCAGCTAACAAACGTCTCGCTTTACAACAAAAATTTGGGGCTCAATTGTGGTCGTAAGTCAAGGACTACCTGCATAGCATCATCATTTCAGATGGCTCCAAAAACAACGCCAAAAAGGGGTTAAGAGATTCTCAGCTCTAGATCTTTTCTTCAGATCTGTAATTGGCATGATACAACTTTAGTAATGTGTGAAAAAAGCCAGCGGGAGCCTACAGTAGCGTTAAACTGCATCTCCAGCTCCAGCTAAGGACTATTTTGAGACAACTACATTGCAATACGTTTGTTTCCTAAAATTGCCTGTGTGGTGATTCCAAATGCTTTGGCATTTGACCTTGCAAGCAGAACAAGGCCATGCAATTACACAGAAAATGACAACTGAACAAAAAAATAATAATCCTGTAATAAAAAGGTAACTTTATTAATTCACACTGTACAAAAAAAACCACCCCATCATTACCGCATGGCAACAACTCATTAGTTATGTTGAAAAGTGCACATCAACAAACATGAGGCTTTGAGAGGTACACAGGGTTCTTTGTTTTCCCCCTTAAAAAAGGCAGTGATCAGCTTTTATACATCACTGACAGAAGAGTAACAGGAGTCTGCAAACTTTACTGCAGCTTTTTGAGAATCCAGAAGCTCTTCAGATCCACCCAACCCTTGGTGAATACAAATGGAGGAAGTTACAATGAGCATTTAATGGTTATCAGAGAAATCAAGAGCGATTAAAGTCAAAAGCTGGAAGTTCTACCAAATATCCAGAACTGCTTTCCTCAATCCCCAAACCCACACGGAGACTCATAGGTTGGGGAAAATTCATCTCGGAGGACGTTCTTTACTCCTGCCTGTTTAAAGTCGTCCAACAGTTCATCAATAAATAACAGTTTTTCATAATTCTTTAGGGGCAAAGCAAAAATTTAAAAGCCCCACATTTATTTACATCCAAAATGTGTTTTAATACAATAACTATGGACAAAATGGGTGTTGTTCAAGAGTGTCAAACACCTTCCCTTGACTTTTTTTTTTTTAAAAAAAGAGAACATTTACTATGCCAAAGTCATGCAAGTATCTTTCTCTCTGAGCTATACATATTTACATACATTACATACGTTAGCTAGAATATTTGTTTTTGCGTTTTTAAAAAAAGTACAAAATTGGTAAAGGGAATACAGATGTGGAAAAAGCAAAAACACAAAGCAAAAAACAAAGCAACGAAACAAAACGAAGACTTTTTTTTTTTGAGAACAAAAAGTACCTTTCCTGTCCTTTTCGAAATTCTTCTCCAGCAATAATGGGTGCGACCTGAAATGTTGTTTCCTCCCCCCCCCTCCCCTACAAAAATAAAAGCACCAGAAGAGGGTGGAGAAGGTTTGGAGGAATTTTAAGAATGAAATGATTCTAAATTAATACGTTCCTGACAGAAGAATACCGGTAAACAAACTACACAGTGCGGAAGTGATGATCTGCAACCTCAAAAACTTCACAATTTTTTTTAAAAAACTCTTCAGTTTCTTTCAACAGCTTTGGTGTAAATGGTAATACTGACATGGACACACCCACAAGCACCTTAAATACTTAAATCCTTTCGCAATTGAGAGACAGCTTCAGCAAAACCCTGTCTGGATACCTGATCTCTGAAAGCATCCTGGCAGACTCACCACCTGTTCTTCTTCTTATTTTTAATATGTTTTGCAGTTACCTGAAACCAATTTTGGTCACCACAATATAAAAAAGATGTTAAGGTTTTCAGAAGGAAAGAGCGCAAAGAAGAGCCACAAAACAATCGGTGGGGCGGAAGGCTAAAACATAGAAAGAACAGTTGCAGGAATTGGGTCTGTCTAAACTTAGTGAAAAGAACTAGTGTTCCGATATTTGAGGGGCTACCACAAAAAAGAGGGGCTCAGCCTATTATCCAAAGCACCAGAAGGCAAGAAAAAAAAAAGCAATGGATAGAAATTGAACAAATTGAACAAAGAGAGAAGCAATCTAGAACTAAGGGGAAATTTCCCTACAGCGAGAACAATAAACCAACGGGACAACTTGCCTTCAGAAGTTGTAGGTGCTCCAAGACTGGAGGCTTTTAAGAAGGTACTGGACAAGCATTTGTCTAAAATAGTATAGGGTCTCCTGCTTGAGCAGGGGGGTTGGACTAGAAGACCTCCAAGGTCCCTTCCAACTCTTATTATTCTGTCATCTCTACTGAGTGGACCTGATTCAGAACTGATTTCTCTTCTGATTTCTGATTCAGCCTGATTTCTAAAGGGCCTTAATGTGAACCATATAGGGCTCCAGATCATTGTTCCAGCTACCTTCGTTTTATACCTGTCGGTTATTTGTAGCCTCATAACCAACAGAATCGCAATCCAGAAGTGGGACTGCGAGCCAGTTCGATCTAGTGGTTAAGGCACCAGGCTCAGGAGTTTGTGAGCGGTAGTCTCGTGTTAAGCATAAAAGCCAGCTGGGTGGTTTTTCTTAGCCTATGATGTCAGGTTTGAGTGACAAGCTGGTCAGTCAATTTCTGTCGCAACCATTTACAACCATTGTAAACTAAACTAGACTCTGTGGGAAAACACTAGGAAGAAAAAGAATCCTGAATAGTGACCTCAATTGGTCTAAACACTGTAGTCCACCACACACTGTACTGAATTCCTGCATGGGAACTGTCTAAAAGGCAAGTTATACTTGGAGTCTGGGCAACTGAATGGAGCGAACGGAGTGTTTAATGGCCGGATGCCCTTCCTGTTGCCAATGCCGAGTTATATTCTGCAGATATATTCTCATTGTGCCCAGAGAGAAAAAACTATCTGCCTCTACCTAGGATTGAACTCACAGCCTCCTATTTGTGAAGCGGGAATGCATCCCATGAGATCTGGAGCACGAATTGGTAAAGGATCGGATGTGAATCCAAGGGATAGAATTCCAATCAGCTTTTATAGTAATGACGGAAGATCTGAGAAATCCCAGATTCAAATGTAACCTTGACTCCAAATTCCTGGGTCCGTAGACAAGATGCTGGCTCTGACTCAATGCTCCCCACCTCAGTGGGATAACAGGAATAATTGTTCTTATCTCTAACAGGAATGCAAGAAATATCGAGATAATATATACGAAGCATTTGGAATAATCTAAAGCACTTTTATAACTCCTATTATTATCTGGAATCTTAATCTATATGATGTATATATAACTGTACATTGGAATGTCTTTAAAAAAAGAATTTATATCATCTTTCCAAATTCAGAGGCCACCAGATGGCTAGAATTATTTATCATTATTTATATAACAGCTTTTACATTTCAAGTGCTTTGTGGTTCTTACTTCTCTTTCTACGACGCAATACGATGCCTGCATCACACAATCCTATGACTAACGTTTATTTAAGGTATATCTTGAAAAATTCATTATTCTAAAATAGCAAACCTTTCATCCATCACCTGGGCTGCAATCATACAACTTCTTTCAGACTTTAGCAATTCTTTCAATGTGCATAAATCTCAGCCTCGCTCACATATAATAGGAGACTCCGTTGAGATACCCAAAAGGTCTTGAATGACCTTCTTTGCAATTAGTGCCATGCTGAAAATTTCTACTGCATTTCCCCCCCGCTGTTCTCATTAAATTCGATGAAAAACAAACAAACAAGGATTCTTATCGTCACCTTGGTCAAAATAGTTGGGCGAGCTTCTCTGCCATCCTTCTGCAACTGTTCCTATAAGTGTCTTAAGCTGCCTTGCTTCCTACACTTGCCGCAATAAAAGCCAAGGGAAGACATCCACGGCCCAGTACCGGCATCACAAAACGATCCGCGGCCCGGTACTGGCATCAGCACGCATGGCAAGGTGAGCCGAGCGACCGGCCAGCCAGCCTTCCCCCGCTTCTCCCTGCCACCTTCAACTCCTCCTTTGTACCTGTGTCGATGGGCTTTGGGACGGCCGCTCAGCTCGCCTTGCCTTGGGTGCTGAAAGAATCCTCGCGCCTTAGTTTTGTTCGAAGCCACCCCGCCCCCCCTTTGATGAAACTAAGGCGCGAGGATTCCTTCAGGACCCACATGCCACTTTCCAACCGGAAAAGCTCACCGGAAGCACTTTCTCATCAAAACAAGATGGCGGCGCCCAGCAAACCGGCGGCCCAGTAGAAAATGTTCCACGGACCGGTACCGGTCCGGTGGTTGGGGACCCCTGATCTAGAGGACATGGTCCCAACAGGTCAGAAGATTGGAGAAAAGATATCAGGGCAGTTTCTTCCACTTTGCAATATGAATGCAAGCTCAAAAACACCACCAAAAGACATGATAAACCAATCTAAGAATAAAGCAGAGATACTGCTGTGGGGGGAATAACACTAAATTCAGGAAACTGGAAGATATTTTCAGCCGGGGTTAGTTTTATCCAAACAGTTAACCTCCTTGGAAACAGCTACCCGAAATTACTCTAAATTCAAAGCAAGGTAGCAATAACTTCAATGCCTCCAAGGGATCGGAAGCAAGGCAGAAGGTTGTGTGAGGTTCAAACACTCTGAATAGCCTGGAATTATCTAAACACATTTGTGTGCAGCCTGGTTCTGAATGGGCCAAAGCCCAGTACTGGGCCGCAGCTGGGGACCCCTGCTTTACAGGATAAATATTGGCCAAATATTGGCCATGAAGAGCAGGCCGCATGACTCCGATTTTATTAGCCGAATTCTAGGAAATCTGAAAATCATGCTCAGGCCCATGGTCCCTCTGACATTCAGCACTTCTTAGGAGAGAAGGAAACTTGCTTAGAATTACAACACATTTTATCTTGTTTAGTGATCTTGCAGCTGTGATGAGTTAACTCTGACAAAGAATGGTGTGTGTGTGTGTGTGTGTGTGTGTCAGAGGTGGTATTCAGCAGGTTCTGACCAGTTCTGGAGAACCGGTAATGGAAATTTTAAGTAGTATGGAGAACCGTGCTAACCTTCCCCCAGGAGTGGGGAGGGAACGGAGATTTTACAGTATCCTTCCCCTGCCATGCCTACCAAGCCATGCCCATAGAACCGATAGTAAAAAAATTTTTGAATCCCACCACTGGTGTGTGTGTGTGTATGTGTGTGTGTGTATACATATATATATGAATAAGGAATATTTTTCATCAA
The DNA here is from genome assembly GCF_900518735.1 of Pseudonaja textilis. The sequence continues at coordinate 7,345,922 of NW_020769310.1, read as the reverse complement.
TATGGTGTCCAATTAATAGTGCATATTTGAATAAGCAATTAAATTAAATCTTTATGTGATGGTCCAAAAATCAGTAGCATTGCCTGCAGATGATCTCCAATCCGAATCTCTATGCAAGATCCAATCTGGGTCAATCAACGGGACCAGAGTTTTAGTTTTCCAAATTTTGGACTTGTGCTGGAGCCCATCAGGAAACTTCTCTCAATTTGGTTGAATTGCTTATTCAAATATGCACTCATAATGTGTGCTTTGAGCTATTCTATGCATTGTATTTATGTGGTGGTGCCTTCCTATTGGTTGATTGGTGCGTTTGATGGCCGGTGATTGGCTGTTTATTTCCTTGCGTTCAAATCTCTATGATTCAATTCGTATCTATGATTAAAACTGCTGCTCAAGACTGACTTGGCACACGGCCTTCTTTTATCTCTCAACTGTAACTTGATTGACTTAGATACCACACATCTAAAATAATTAAGCTTATTCTGCATCTTATATACCGTAACAGACAAAAGACAAACTTAAAATACTGAAAAGCATCTTCAAATGGCCTTCAAGAGGTCCTGCAACATTCAATGAGGTACTCAATGAGTAGAGACAAACAATGATTAAAATGACACATAGCAAAGTCCTCCAAGACTTTTCTTTTCTGCCACCACCACTGGGAGTGGGGGGAACCCATTGCTTTGACTCAAATCCTTTTCATTCCAATGGAGCTCCTGCAAAGTAGATTTACCCTCATGGGCTGAATACTGTACTCAGAATTTTCTCTATATAGAGAGAAATTCTCAAGTTGAGTAGATTTCCCCCCCCAACACACCTGAAATATTTAAGCAAGAGATCCTATCAAATGATTCTTAATCCTCCTAGTCATAAGAACCAGCGGGTCCAACTACAACTGCTCCTTGAGTTGCAACAAAAAAAAACCTATTTGCTTTTTAAAAACCCTTCTCTTCCAATACTGCTGAGACACACAATTCTTCTGACTTTTCTTTCAGAAACATGTGAGCTGCTTTTCAGCACAATGCTGGCAACATTGAACAATTCTGGTTAAATGGAATCCAAGGATATGTATCCCATGGTTGCCTTTTCCCAGGTTAACATGACCTAGTTTTCTGGAGGGGTAATGCTGGTCGGGAAGGAACGATATCATTGGGGTTCTTCTTCCCAGAGAGGACGAGAGAGAAATATGGGGGAATTTTTCCAAAGCTACTCAGGCAATCTCAGAAAAAGGATCACATCTGAAACAGCTTAATAAATCTAAAGTATTGCTCCAACTTTTAAGAATTCTGCTTCGAAACAATCCATTGGTTAGAAAAGACGTAAGCAAGAGAGACGAACAAAACAGGGGAGAAAAAAATCCCACTAAATACAAATACAAACATGTAACAAAGACTATGAAATTACTTTGTTTAAATATATACAAACTCTTTTAGACTCAAATACTGCTTTCTTTTTTTTAATGCTGTCTTTCAGGGGAGTGAATGACGAATGACTGCTTATTAATCTCTATCGCGATATGAGGTGAGGAAGATAAATTGAAATATAGAATAGAGTGGAATCTATTGCAACAGCCTGGGAGAGAATTGTTAAATTTACGGTATGGTAAATCTTTTTATATTCCCCCAAAGAAAAAGTCAACTCCATTCTGAAGTAGAAAGGCTGATTTCTTTTTTTTTTTCTTTTTCCCCCTCCAACTTTTGGAAGATGCTTATGGGATGGAAGAAAGGAGCAGGGTCATTTTTCAGCTGAACTCATTCTTTTGGATTTAATAAAAGCCATGCCGTGTGTCCTCATGTGGGTGTTTAAGGCAGCTTCCGTTTCAAAGGTCTTTGCACACACTTTGCATTTCCTGTCAGAGGTGGATCGATCCGTGGATTCCTCCTCAGGGCCGGCCTTGTTCTCCTGCTGGCTGTCTTCTCCAGAGCCATTCTGTTTCGAAACAGGCTGAGGTTCCTTCAGCTTATGGACAATGAAGAGATGCCTAGACAAAGAGACATGGGACGTGTAACAAAGACCGCATTCCCTGCACTGATAGGAGGAGCCATCAGATTTGTGCTGGGGAATATGTTCGTGGAACTGAAGCAGGTTCTCGGTGGTGAAGCCACAGACGGCGCATTTGTGAACTTTAAAAACATTGATTTTCAACTTCTTCAGCGGCTGGGTGATGGCCCCTCGAGGGGGCCTGAATTCCAACACGGGCTCCTCTAATTTACGCTTTGGACTGGGAACCTGAAGAAGTTGAGAACAACATTAAACATGCCCATTAAAGAAATAAAGTACAACACGGCCGGATAGTTTCATACAGAGTTCTTGTCAGTGAAATGAAATTTGAGACAGAAGTTCAATCCGCAGTGTAATATGTATAGAATGTATCTTCCTAGGTCAGGGGTCAGCAACCTGCGGCTCCGGAGCCGCATGTGGCCTTCTGCTGCGGCTCTCTGTTGCCAGTCGACTCCACAATTGATAGGGCTTTGGGTTAGGACAGGTAGAGGAAAAAGGACACTGTGCTAGGAGGAAACTCTATGGTGGGGGAACTACCATAGAGTCTGGTCGGCTCCAGAATTGAATGGGGGGCTTCTGGTTAGGACTTCTGTGGCTCTTTGAGTGTTTAAGGTTGCCGACCCCTGTCTTAGGTTATGGGTGACTTTAAGAAGGAAGTCATAGTGGATTAAGAGGATAGGAATTTCACCAATTATTAGACACAATAATGTCTATTTCTATCTTTTCAAGATAACCCTTCACAAGGGTAATAAACCCATGGTACCAGACAAACAGCAGGCTGAGGCTCTGGACCCCACTTATAAATACCTAAAATAGGGAGGGACAACATTTTTCTCAGTCCATGAGTCTGCTAGATCAGGACAAAAACAAACAGAAGGGGCCAGGCATAAATCTACATTTGATTTAATTTTAATTAGATACAGTTCATATGATTATTCCCCTATGGACTTATTTTTATTTTTTTTTGCTATTCCCAAAGATGAAAATTCAGTGGCAACGTTTTGAAAGCATTCTTTGGGCTGTACCAAAAAGCTTTGAGGTTAAGGTATACGCTTCAGGTTGTAGAGAGATGGAAACTACATGGACATTGATGGACCTACAGGGCAACCTTTTAAAACCTCAGGTGTCTGTACCTGCGGAGTAGACTTGAGAGACATCTGTTTCTAGCAAAGCCGGTTCTCAAAGCACAGCTTGCCTCTGGCCCATTTCCAGAAAAATGGAAAAGAGGCAAATGTTCCATCATGCAGATATTTAACAGCTATATCTCATATAGTAGCTCGATACCCATGCTTTGCTATGAAAATATATGGTCGGGCTTAGTTTTTGGGGAGGAAGATAAGGGGGAAAAAAAATCTGCCTCTGCCTACCAGCCTCCATCGGTATTCATCTGGCTAGAGTCCTGTCAGTGTGTGAGAGAATTAAGGGCTGTTTGAAAACTGAAACAGTATTTGCTGTATGAGCAAGAAGACAGTAAGGAGCCTGGGCGTGGCTTAGCTCAACTGTTCTGTACTAAAGCTGCTTGGTGCTGTGAAACTAAAACTGAAACTCCTCTGCTTGTGTTTTGCATTTGGAACGTATTTCTTTTCAGGGGGGAGTAGAACTCCTTGGCATCAGAGCATGTTAATAATAATATACGAAATACTAATACTCTGATGGTCATTTTGAAATCATTTCTTAGGGAGCACCGTGCCAAATTTCAATTTTGTAGGCTTTACGGTTCTGGAGATTTTGGGATGATGCACAAGTGGTATTTCGCTTTTATACATATATAGATATAGATATACTGAATAAGAACCCCTTCCCACCTGCAGATTATATGATTTCAACCTGCTTTTTAGCCTTCTGAATAATCTGAAAAAGCCATAAAGTCCCAAGGGCCAGTTCTGGGCTTGGTATATTGTGCTTACAGAGGAGAACCAAGGAGTGCACTGCTATGACCAATGTTTTGATTATTGACTTCCTGTGGATGCTGCTGGAAAGGAGGAAAAAAAAAATGATATATGCTTCTATAGAAATATGACCCACAACAATGAAAAACGTGATAGCTCACCTTGGGGTCTTCCTTGATTGAACTTTCTCCCATGTTCGTTGATTCTGCCATTTCTTTCACGTCGGGTTCCTTAATCCCGTGCATCAGCTGAATATGTTTTTCTAGCATTAATCTCTTAGTAAAAGTTCTTCTGGAATCCGGGCAGTGCCTGAAGAAAATGTAGAGCAGGCTATGAACGGATAGCTTCAAACGAGCAGTATTACCCAATACCTAGCCAAGATGCGTGAAAGATGAAAGCTCTCCTTCTCCATAACTTTGAAGTAAGCCTGGTAGATAAAGATCTGATAGACTCACTGGGGGTAGCATCATATGAATGACAGGCACAATGATTATTCAAAGGCTTTGCCAATCTGACGGTCTATGGAAACTCTTTTAACCGTTGCCTGGCCTGTTACTATGTGGTACTGCTGAATATTCTGTCTGCTTTACGTGAACGAAAACTTTCAAAAGCAGAACTTACGAGCAGGTGTAAACTTTCCTGATGCCTTTGTGCTTGATACGATTGTGACGGCAAAGGCTGTGCGATGAGCTGAATGATTTGTCACACTGTCGACAAGGATGTTTCTTCATTTGCTTTAAACGAAAGGAAATAAAACATTGAAGAAGGAGCAGATAACCTTTAAACGTCAACAGAGGGATTCAGACTGCAGCTTTAAGGAGAGCATTCTGAACCCCAGGGACTCTTGGAACCAATTTAGCAGCGCCAGGCTGACACAGCTGCAAAGCAGTCCATTCATGTGCAGATTTAAGTTCTGCAAACTTGACATAAAACTTATGAAAGAAACAGCAGTGAAAAGTTAGTCAGATCTGTGTCCAGTCCCACCATGTCCACTAGAGGGAGACACACGCAGATAATTTTTGAAGATCATAATAACGTCTCCCTTACCTATAATAACCTACAGATAGTCCTCAATTTACATCACGTAACCAGCTGAATTTACGACGGACCTCCCCAGGGCTACTTAAGACCCAAATTCAAAATCCTGATGGCCACCTCCAAGGTCACATGATAGCATGTGGGGCACTCAGCAACTGGCTCACTTTTATAGTTGTTTGTAGTGTCCTGCAGTCACATGTTTACAATTGAGGAATGCTTTTGATAGAAACCGGTATTTACTTCTGGTTTCTGGCAAACAAACTGTCCATTGCAGACAATGGATTCAGTGAAGAACTACTGCATTTGCTTAACAACTGCAGGTTACTTTGTTTAATGACAGGGGTGACCCACTGCCCAATTTCCAACTGCTTCCCCAGGCCCAACGAAGTCAGGGAGGTGCAACATTAATAGAGACCAAATGTCAAAAAGAAGAGGAATGAACACAGAAACTCAAACCCCAGTTGTTAAATATGGGCCAAAATCATCTTTTGCCCATTCTTTGCAGTCAGATCTTCTGCCAGAGTGGTTTGTCCCAGATTCCTGTTACCAATTCTCGAAGACTTATAGTTTAGTTTAGTTTATTGGCATTGCACCTCGTACATTGAAATCAAACACCATCTTCAGTACACATCATGACCATGAAAATAAACACAAACACACATCCTTCACCCTCCACACATTGAACCGAACCCCCCAGACACTGCACCAACACTGCGCTATACAGCAGAATTTAAAAGAGCTACTGCCCTGGGATAGAAGCTGTTTTTCAGCCTATTTGTCCTTGTTTTTATTATCCTGCACCGTCTGCCAAATGGTAATAGTTCAAAAAAAAAAAGAGTTCCCAGGATGAGATGGATCTTTGAGAATGTGTTGAACTTATAGGCACAGGGCTTTACATTCAAAGGCCAAAAGACACTTCTGAACACAAACGAATGATGCTTATGCAACACTTTTCTCTGTAACTGTAACTGGGTGAAAAAGGAAACTGGGAACCAGAAAATGTGCTGCTGTAGACTTCTGCCATACGGCTTATTTCAATACTTCTTTATTTTACAGTCTTCCCGTAGAGTCAGTTTCCGGATCTGTGTGGCCAAAACAGTATACGTGACACCCGTCAAGTCCTAACATATAGTAGGGGATCAAGTAAGCCATGGGAAGTCTGGAAGTAAGTGATTTAATGTTGATTGGAGGACTCAATCAAGTACAATCCTGTGGTAACATGCATAATTTAAGTAGGTGCTGAACGATACTATCTGGGTCTCCGTGGGGAGCTCAAAGCACCTTTCTAAAATCAAATCTGAAACCCTACACATACAGTATAGACCTTCCTTCTCCAGAATAAATATACATGAGGCAAGTAGGGGTTGAGGGATTGCCTAATTAACTACGGGGACTGGAGCATCTAAACAACTGCTGTTACAACCACTTTCACCAACCTGATACTAGTAGAAGGTACTTAATTTTTTAAACCCAGATATCTGGTGTGTGCCCTGAAGAGTTCTTCTCCTAAACTTGGATGATCTAAGGTCATTTGATTTAACTGAGTCCATCCAGCCAACGCCTTCTTTCTCCCAAGCTCAGGATCCTAATTCATGAAAATACTTTTTATATATATATATATATATGTTGGAAGTTAAAACCCACACTCTCCTAGGAAAATGAAATATTTTAGGATAAAGTAAAAAGGCAGAATATTTCCCCTAAAAAGAGTAGAAACTCAGAAGCAGAAACTCACCTCAGAAGCAGAAGCTCACACCCACCTTTGTTAATGGGTGGGCCATTGAAGAATGTCTTCAAAGAAAATGTCTATGGAGATTTCTCAGTCACCCAGGCCATGGTTGTCCTCAAGGGGCTTATTTTCAAGAGGCAACTGGACCTTCTGCTTTTTCTTTGAAGACGCTTCGCTTCTCATCCAAGGAGCTTCTCCAGCTCTGACTAGATGGTGGGGAATGGAAGGATTTATACTCCTTGCAGACAGCCGGTCATTTGCATTCTTTTAGCAGGTCGTTAAGGTCACCTGGAGGGTTATCTATGTCATCAGAGCCACCTGAGTGCTGCGAATGCGTGTGGAGCCCCAGGCAGAGCTGAAGAAGCTTCGTGGAGGAGAAGCGAAACGTCTTCAAAGAAAAACCAGAAAGCCCAGTTGCCTCTTGAGAAAGACACAAGGGACACAAAGCCTCACACACCATATCTTCTACATCCAGAGGGGTGCAGTAGTTAAGGTGCCGGAGTATAATGTAGAGACAGAGATCCAGGTTCCTATCACCCTCAATCGCAGAAACTCAATGGAGGCCGGTTCCCTCTGCCTGCTCAGTCAGCCTACGTCCAAGATGGTTTTTGTCAGAAATGGAGGATATGGACCATATATGTTGCTTGAGTTTGTGGAGGAAGATGGATTTGCTTGCTAGCAAATCAACAAAAAACATGCATCTTCAGCCATCTATCTTCAAATGTGCAACCCTTTTTCACCCACAGCTTTGGAAAGAAACTAAACCAGCATTTTATTATACTAGGTTGCTTCAACCAATTTTCCTGGGAAGTAGCTGGACAACAATTCCGATAATACCTTGGCCTGATCGGCCACGGTATACTACCTGAGGATGATGAGTCTAACATATGCGGAGCTTGAGGAAGGTTGCATTGCAGCCTGTCTCACCTAGCAACTCAGGTCTGGCAGAGGCTGGCTTTTGTTACTGCTAACTTCATGGAGCCAATTTCGTTTTCACAAGATTTCCCACAGGTTCATCGGCTGATTTCTTCCTCCCATATCTCCTCCTCAACCTTCTCAGACAGCAAAACTGGAATTATTTTTATTAGGTTTACTCCTGCCTAGGGGTTTGCATGGATTATCAGACACAGAAAGTTATGAGTCAGCTCCCCCACACCCCGCTAACTCAGGGGAAAGGGGAAAATAATGTGCTACTCTCATTCAGCGTTTGAATCATACATCTTCCAAATGTATTTGAACTATACCTGGCCTTTCTACCACCTCCTGTGCCCTTCTTCCGGCCCTCAGCAAATATTCCCTAATCCTTAGCCACGCTTAGTCCACCCTAGCCTGGATAATGGAGATGTGCAGTTGGATTTCCTAGATGCAAAGGAACCTGCCTTTTAAATTCTTTCTAGTGTCAGCTGGAAACTACTCAGCCCGGGTTCAAGACCTGAGCACCATGCAGCAGAGCGAGCGACTGTTCCTTGCCCCAACTCCTAGCCTTTGGCGTATAGCAGGGGCGTGAAACTCGGTTTCATTGAGGGCCGCATCAGGGTTATATTTGACCTCAGGGGGCCAGGGATTGGCATGGCCAGCTCAACGGCACTTATGTCAGGGGCACCTGTAGCGCTCTGCCAGGGAAAACGGGCTCCCGAGCTCCATTTGCAGCTGGGACGGTTTCCTGCAACCCACTGCCAGTGAAAACGGAACTTAGGAAGCCCCTCCTGAGCTCCATTTTCACTGGCAGAGGCACCGCCGGCCAGTCCTTTGCTGTTTCCAGGGCTCCATGGGCCAGATCTGGCCCCTGGGCAGGGATGGGCCTCAAAGATTTTAGCAAAGGGTTCTCTGCCCAATGGCTGGGTGGGCGTGGCCATGGTGGGCGTGGCCTAGTGGGCCTCCTGCACTGTGGTGGTGGGGCGTTTTTGCCCTCCCCCCGGGCTCCGGAGGCTCTCTGGAAGCCGGAAACAAGCCCATTTCTGGGCTCCTTCCAGGAGGCCCGTTTTTCACCCTCCCCGAACCTCCATGTGGTCCCTGCACTTACCTGCATCCAAAATGGGCCACGTGGGGACTTCTGGGAGGGGAGGGGTCGGTGGGGCCAGCCAGGAGTGGGATTTGGGGGTTGTCTGAACTGCACAGAATCTTAGCTAGGGGCTCTCCCCTGCCCCCAGGCTTTGAGTTTGACACCCCTGGCGTATAACCATGCTGGCCTCATGACCACAGAAAATGTCTCCAGACAATGTTGGTTCCCCCAGCCCAAAAACAGGGGTGAGCACTGCATCCTAGAATCAAACACAACCGGAAAGGGAAAGCTTTACATTTTACTTGCATTCTCAATGACTAATATTTGATGTCAACAAGTACAGCAGGTTTACTTCATTAATAGAACAGTAGCTAGTTTTAATCACCGACTGCCCTCTGGGTGTCGTTTTAACTATCATCATTCTTTTTCTTTGTCATTTTTAACGTTTAAATTAATTTGTAAATGGCTTAGAGCCACATGGCATATACATTTTAATAATAATGCAAAAAATATAAGCCTTTTCTCACAGATCCAGATGGCCCTAACTTTTCTGTAAGGCTGTGAAGGCCCAGTTTTCTTTCAAGTGTTAGGGCCAGGATATTATTGAACCCAATATGCTGCACATTTGGTGTGGTGTATTCTACAGGTGCCAGGATTATTGCATTAATGATAATTTTCAATTGTATCTTGTTTTTCTTTTATGTTGGATCTATCTGTCTGTCTCTCTGTTTTTGTGCTGCTTGCTAGCCCCCTAAAGTTATTTGTTTAAGATGGGTGACCATAGGAATAAAAATGTATATAATTATTTTTTCCTGGTGTTTTTCCCATAAGTCCCAACATCATGCAACCAGCTTTCATGCCTGGTAGCATCCTGGTTTTTAGCCTGGGTCTTAGCCATTAGACCAAATGGGCTTTCCATAACAAATATTCATTCATTCATTCATTCATTCATTCATTCATTCATTCATTCATTCATTCATTCATATTTCTTAACCTCTCATCTCCTGGGATAATAAAAATAAATAAATAAATAAACACATCGCTACAAAATCCCACTTGATATGCTGGAGAGATATTCTGTAATTCAATATAATTTAATGTACTGGAACTTGTAGTCTCAGATTCTTAAAAATTGTCAAAGGCAGGTTAACTGCAGACTTATTTTGGAAGCTAAGTTATTGCTTGTGCGTTGCGCTAATAAGGAATACAAGAGAAAAATGCACAAGCAAACTTGTTTTTAACGAACAATCGATTTCATTTACTGAATGGTAGATTTTTATGCTTTCTTCAATACTGCCAAAAGAGTAATCTTCCTAAGGCAGGGCTGTCAAACTCGCGGTCCGCAGGCCTGATGCATCATGCACTGGCCACGCCCACATATGGTTTAGCGAAGGGGGGGAAAGTCCCGATACGTCACATGACAACGCGAGTTTGACACCCCTGTTCTAAGGTGTTAGCAACACGCAGGTGTAATCAATACATTTCACAGACAATTCAATTCAGAAAAGAGAGAGCTACTAAGAATAAAATATAATTCACTAACCAACTTAAAAAAGCAGCTTGACTCTAACGTTCATACTGGATGTGGTCATGCATCATGGACACCCCTTAGCCACCCACACACCAGTCAACAGACTCACTGCGTTGCATGCTGGCATCAAACAACACAAGATGCCTGGATCTATCACGCAGCAGTCATTTTTTTTTCCTTTTAGTTCTTACAACTGCTACAAAGGAAGTTGTACTTGCCTCTTCGCTTCCTGTCTTTTCATGCTTTTTTCCCACCAAAGAGATTTTAAAATCCAACGATATGATTGTGGTCAGCACTGCTCAGACATATTCAGAGAGGTTCCCCCCCCACCCTGCTCCAACCTGGCTAAAGGGAGAGGGTGAAACAGAAGAGACGGGTGGGAGTCCGTCCCCCCCCCCCCCCCCCCCCAAAAAACCAGTTTTGCTGGGCTCTTGTAATCTCAGGGAATGAAAAGAGCCAAATAGTATTCAGATATGTCACTTCCTTCATATGTACAGTAGTTGATTGGAAGGAATGTTTCGTCAAAACAAGGTCAAAGATTTGGGGTTAAATCTAATCCTTACGATTTATATTGACTGTTTCCTAGTATGATTTGATTGCTTATTGTACCCTATGACTATTGTTAAGTGTTGTACCTTATGATTCTTGACAAATATATCTTTTCTTTTATGTACACTGAGAGCACCAAGACAAATTCCTTGTGTGTCTAATCACACTTATGCCAATAAAAGAACTCTGTTCTATTCTATTCTATTCTAATTCTAATTCTAATTCTAATTCTAATTCTACCCTACCCTCCCTTACCCTGTCGGGATTAGGCAAACCGTTCATCTGTGCAGACTGGAGATTTTTCATGACACATGTATCCTGCCCCACAACTCTGTTAAGCATGTCATGAACTACAGGTAGTCCTCAATTTACAATCACAATTGAGCCCCAAATTTCTGTTGCTAAGTGAGACTAAGTGAGTTTGTCCCTTTTTACAACCTTTCTGGCTAGGGTTGTGAAGTGAATCATTGTAGTTAAGGCAGACCATGACTTCCAGAGATCTGTTTAGTGATGGTTCAAAGTTACAAAGGAAAAAGTGACTTATGACTGTTTTTCATACTTATGACCATTGCAGCATCCCCATGATCCAAATTTGGATGCTTGACAATTGACTCGTATTTATGACGCCTGCAGTGTCCCGGGGTCAGGTGATTCCCCTTTTGTGACCTTCTGACAAGCAAAGTCAATCGCAGAAGCCACATTTCACTTAACAACCCGTGTTATTAACTTAACAACCTCAGTGATTCACTTTTAACGACTGTGGCAAGAAAAATTGTAAAACGGGACAAAACTCACTTTGACAAGTCTTTCTTAATAAGATAAATTTTGGGCTCATCTGTGGGTCGTAAGTCGAGGACTTGCCTGTAATGCAATTGTTAAGGGAATCTGGCTTCCCCATTGACTTGGCTTGTCAGAAGGGGATCACGTGACCCACGGGGCAATGCAGCCATCATAAATACAGGCCAAACGTTGATCATCTCACCATGGGGACGCTGCAACAGTCATAAGTGTGAAAAATGATCATAATGTTGTGGTTCGCCAGCAGCCTGTGCAGACAGCAGCGGAATCAGACTGTGGGGAATAACGGGGAATGGTCCAGGATTCTGGGGAAGACTCGGACAAGGGTTCTGGATCCGATGCAGAGATGGGGACAAGACCATCTGGGAGTTGTATGCTGACTCCGGAGCCTCCGGAGTCTGGCAGCAGTGAGGCAGAGGAACCAGGGGAGCCCGTTCCTGGTGTGCGTATGCACAGAGCTGCTAGAAGGCAAGCACAGCTGAGACAAAAGGGGCGACTCAGGAGTAAGGCTGGGAGGTGATTGCCCCTCCCCTAAGGTATAAAGGACAGACAAAGGTGAAGAAACCTTTGCAGGAAGCAAAGTCGTTCACTCTGTTCGGATTAAACCTTGAAATTCTGTGTGGACTTTGTACTTTGGTTGGTTTTTTTAATAGTTCATTTGGCACTTTAGTTGTTGGCAGCAATTCAAAGGAGAGAAAGGTGGGTGCTTATCTCGAGGGACTGTTTGGGACTCATTACGGGCTGGGAATGAACATAATTCCCATCGTTGAAATAAAACAAGAGTTGTTTTAACTAAGCATGTGCTTAATTACAGTCTCAGGAAGCCTTGGTCAGAACACATAAGCCTTCAAACGGTCACTAAAGAAAACTTGTAAATCGAGGACTATCTGTGGCACTCAAATGTGGTAGGATGCCAGAGTGACAATTTACTAGCACTGATGATGTTACCTAGTTTGGGTAACAAAACGTCTGCAAGAAAATAAAGGAAGCTCAGCGAGCACCTCAACAACTTACTTTTCCGTGTTCTTTTCTCATGTGGGATATATACACATCTCTCTGAGTAAACAGCCGATCACATTCCCAGCATGTCCAGCCAGGATTAGACCCCTTTTTGGGCTCTGCCTTCTTCACAGAAGTGGGGGAATTCTTCTCTGCTTTTTCTGTCCCATTGATGGATTTCGAGTCGTCTTTGTTGTGGCTGACTGAGTTCTGGATGGTGGGCTTTGTGCTCAATGGCAAATTGATACCGAGGTTCGGTGGGCCTTCAACGCTTTTCAACGTCCCATGCATGGACTGTGGAAGGAAGAAAGGGAAGGCCATTAGACTGTATCTGTTGTTTAAAGGGAATGGAATATTCAAGGTTCAAGTGAGCTTTTTAAAAAATATTATTATTTGACTCCAAAGAATAACAGTGTACACAGCAAACGAGATAACTATTCTGGGTTTTGTATCACAAATCACTAGTTGAAAACTTCCCAAGCGTTTAGGACTTTGTGAGGTATCGGCGGATTATGCAAGCAGATCCCAGTAAGGTGGCCTTCTGCAGCTTACCAATGGTGATTTTGTCAGTGCCAATTGTTTTAAGTGATTATTGTTATTATTATTACTATTGGTTAATCTTTAGTGAGATTCACAGCCTTTGGGGCTGGCTGGTAGCTCAACAGCTCGAGTCGTAACCAGGGACCTAGGAACTGTTAAGGTAGTGTCGGAGGATATAAGCTGTTCCAAGTAGGGTGGTTTTTTTGTAAAATCAGGGTATTCAAGTCTGATAAATTCAGAATTTCCATTATTATTACTGTTATTGGCTCGTGTGCAAATAGTTGGGCATTCTATCAATCTCATGTGACAATCAAACACATGAGACTTTGTGTGAGAAAACTGAAATCTTAAGACAAGATTTTGATGCCTTTGCAGAAGGTCTTCTAATATCACAGTATAGGATCATCAAAATCGTGACACTAAATTGTCTCTGAGGTGTCTGAATTTTTGAAGTTGAAAGCATTCAGAGTTTGAAAAAAAAAATCACAAATTTTAGTGCTGTTCTGGAACAGTGAATTAGTTGACATAGTAATGAAGAGGAAACCTCATCCTTTTTATCTAAATCAGGGGTGTCAAAACTCAAGGCTTGGGGGCTGCATTCGGCCCCCGGGGTGCTTAGATGTGGCCTGCGGGATCGCTCTAGAAACAGCAAAGGAATGGCCCGCGGTGCCTCTGCCAGTGAAAACGGAGTTCAGAAGGGCTCTGTTTTCACTGGCAGAGGGTGAAAAGGGAGCTCAGGGTAAAGCGCTTGGGCCACCACAGACGCCCCTGACACGAGTGACATCAAGCTAGCCACGCTCACCCCGGCCCCCGAGGTCAAACACAACCCTGATGCACCCTGGGCTGTTTTCACTGGCAGAGGGCGGCAAGAGCCTGTTGCGGCTGAAAACAGAGCTCAGGAGCCCGTTTTCGCTGGCAAAGTGCTTGGGCCACCAGACGCCCCTGACATGAGTGACGTCAAGTTGGCCATGCCTACCCTGACCCTCGAGGTCAAATACAACCATGATGCGGCCCTCAATGAAATCGACACCCCTGATCTAAATGCACTGCTAAATTCAGCTGTTTGCTAAGTACTTCCTGCCTTCTGACATCTACTCTTGATGACTTCCCTATTAATTATCACCCCTTATTGTTTTATGCAATAGGACTGCTGCTTCCAAGTAAAATTAGATAACTTGTACCTTGATATGATCCATCATGAGTTGTTTCTGTGCATACAAAAGCGAGCAGTCCGGGCACTTGAAGACAGATACTTTCTGGTTTTCAATGTGCTGGTCAAAGTGACGATACAGCAACGGCTGCAGGGTAAACACTGTGTCGCACATGGAACATTTGTATATTATTCTAAAAACCAAAGAGAGTTGAAGACGTAATGACTGCCCACTGCAGTCCTTTAGTCCATAGCATGACTAAACGAAAGTGTTACTTGCAACAACAACGCTAACAACAAAAGACACATTCAACATGGTATATTCTTTGCCCCAAAATCAATGTATTACAATTTATTCAGATGCTTTTGGAATATTTGGACATGACTGAAATGGTCTCACTGTGCTTGTTGCATGAGGATTCATATTGACAGAAATTTACTTGGCCTCCAGATTTGGAGAAGTACATGGAGGAAGAATGGAAGTGTTCTGATCCAGCTCCCAAAACACAACAAACCCTCTGATGTGAACTCAAAAGATTCCTTTATTAGGAATGCTTGCAGCCTGGGCAAAAGGTTTCTTTCGCAGGCTAACAAGTCACTCCGGCTGGAAGAGGAATAGTTGTCTACCACAACTTTTCATCTCTGCCCACCCGCCTTTTATCCCCAGAGCTAGGGTGGGGCTTCACTAGCATTGGTGACTCTTCTGTTCCAAGACCGGCCCATAGATTTCCACTGTTCTCCTCTCCTCTGCCTATTGCGCATTCGTGCGTCAGGCACTGGACCCAACTGTTCCTCCTCTTCTTCATCAACCACCTCCAGACCTGGGGGCTGTTGACTCTCCATCTGAGGGCTGATGGATGGCCCAGGCTCTGTCTCTCTGTCTCTCTCTCTCTCTCTGCCAGCTCCATTCCTTCTTCCCCTCGGAGCTCCCAGGTTTCCCTGATGCTGACCCTGACTCGCACGCCTCCTCCTCCTCTGATTCGGCTGCTGGAGGGGTTGTCCTGCCTCAATATGGACCCTAACTTCTGTATGTTAGCAATAGCATTTTAGGCGTATATACTGCCTCACAGCACTTTACAGCACTCGCTGGGAGGTTCACAACGTAGAAGCATTATTTGCATATTGTCCCCAACAATCTGGGTCCTCATTTTACCAATCTAGGAAGGATGGAAAGCTGAATCAACATTGAGCCCATCAGGATCGAACTCAAGATTGTCTGCAATAATGCACTTTAACCACTGTGCTATCGGGGCTCCATTTCAGCTCCATAGATATACATCTGTATCTCAGACAGACATTCCTTATGGGTCGTTCAACTCATATACAAAGGTCAGGAACACATCCAGAAGGACACAGTGATATTGGTCATGGGGCTGAGGAGTGTGACCCATTCCCTGCATTATAAATTCATTCTAAAGAAGTTTCCATGACATTTAAAGAGCCTCAGTGTGGCTTGCCAGAGGCAACAAAGCACAAATTGTTTTGCTATTAATCAGGAGGTGTCATCAGCCATTTACAATTTAAGGCACACAAACATTTTGCCTGAAATGACATCTGAAGCAGGCGTTGTTCCTCAGGCAAAATACTTCTGCAAGGTCAAGAGCTATCAAAAGTGTTGTGAGGGCACCAGCAAACATTTTTAGGTTTCTTTTCCAAGCCTTTTTTTTTTAATGAAAACGTCAGGGGTCCCCAAACCCCGGACTACTAACACAGTAGTGGTAGTAAAAGGAAACAAGATGATGGCTCCCACTATGTGACTGGAGACAGTAGCCCTGTTTTTAATGTGTATAAAAATGGCCGGCTGGAGAATTCTGGGAGTTGAAGTCCACAAGTCTTAAAAGTTCCATTCCCCACTATCCTGTCAGAGCTGAAGAAGCTTCTTGGGATGAGAAGCAAAACGTCTTCAAAAGAAAAAAAACCAGAAAGTCCAGTTGCCTCCTGAAAAGTCACCTTTGGGAAGTCTTAAAGTTGGACACCCCTACTCTAAAGAATGTCAATTGCCTCCAGGCACAACAGTTTCCTGTTCTTCGGTTCGGTTGTTGCCACCTGTGTAATTCAGGATTATCTTTCTCTCTGGTCCAGTGATTTGGCCATAACAGGATTTCCCTCTTTCTGCCTACTCTCCAATTACAACCGCAGCTAATAGCTCAGCCAGGGATGGGGAGTGGGGAAGAAGAGTAAACACTCCATTAACTGATTCAGCAGGATACAAAATGGTTCATTGGAAGTTAACTCCTGCACAAAACATTATGGTGGAAACATAACCCAATATGTCAGAGCCAAATGTCAATTTTAAAAGGCCATCCATACACAACTGAAAAGGAAGTAACAATTCCGATTTAACAGAAATTCTCTCAAAATAATCATACTTATATGCATTGCCCTGAACCAGAATCGAAGAACGCTGCAACTCCCCACAATTAGTTATTTTTTTCCATCCAAAATAATTGTCTTCTTCCCATTTGTAGCATCTAAATGGAAGGGCAAAAACCTTTAAATTCAGAATTCAATTTTTTTTAGCTTGAGGTGGATTGCTCTAACCTTGCAAGAGCTAATTTTCACCCTGAAATATGTTATACACATTTTATGCATCTGATATCACAATTGCATTGTCTAAAGCAGTGGCCCCCAACCTTTTTTGTACCACGGCCCGGTACCGGCATCACAAAATGATCCGCGGACCGGTACCGGCATCAGCACGCATGACCAAGGCAAAGTGAGCTGAGCGACCGGCCAGCCAGCCGTCCCCCGCTTCTCCCCGCCACCTTCAACTCCTTCCTTGTACCTTTTTTGTGCTTTTCGGGCTCTTTCTTAATCTCCTCCTGAGTAACGCGAGACTCCACCGCCATCGGGACAGCTCTTCATTCGAAGCCGCCTCCTCCCTTTCAACAAAACTAAGGTGCGAGGATTCCTTCAGCACCCAAATGCCATTTTCCAACAACCGACGACTGACAAGCTCACTCAGAAGCACTTTCTCAAGCACCGTCGAAACAAGATGGCGGCGCCCAAGCTCACCAGCAGCCCGGTACAAAATGATCCACGGACCGGTACCGGTCCGGTGGTTGGGGACCACTGGTCTAAAGGGAACAGCACATGTCCTTCAGCTCTAACAATACAAATTACAGATTTTCTTCCACTTAGTAACCATCCATCCTTCCTTTCACCCATCTCCTCCCACTCATGACTGTATGACTGTAACTTTGTTGCTTGTATCCTTACAATTTATATTAGCAGTTTCCTAGTATGATTTGTTCCCTTATAATTATTAAGTGTTGTACCTTCTGATTCTTGACTCTTGACGAATGTATCTTTTATGTATACTGAGAGCATTTGCACCAAGACAAATTCCTTGTGTGTCCAATCATACTTGGCCAATAAAGAATTCTATTCTATTCTATTCTATTCTATTCTATTCTATTCTATTCTATTCTATTCTATTCTATTCTATTCTATTCTATTCCATTCCATTCCATTTCATTCACTAAGTTCATTTAGTAACCATTTTTAAAAGTGTCTTATCACCGTTTTTCACAGTGAAAACATTGCACATGCAGCATCCGCATGATCACATGATTAAAATTCAGACACTTGCCAACTGATTCATATTTATGACTGTTGCTGTGTCCCCCAAGGTCATATGATCTCTTTTTGCCACCTTCTGACAATGGGGAAAAACAGATTCACTTAACAACCATGTTACTAACTTATAAACTGCAGCGATTTACTTAACAACACTGGCAAGAAAGGTCATCAAATGGAGCAAAACTCACTTAATAACTGTCTCACTTAGCCAGAGAAATTTCCGGTTCAATTATGGTCGTAAGTCGAGGACTACCTATGTTAAGTGCTTTTGCCTTTTCCTGCTTCTCCAATGGCCTGTGGGTGGGGTGGGGGGTTGGGGTTGGAAGCCTTACCATTATATGCAGGGTATACTTCTTACGAGAATAAGCACACAGTTCGTCATTTGAACATCAATAATTTCTGGAATTTGACAAGAAGGACACTCACTTGGGCTCTCCTATTTTGATTCCAGGATGTTGTGTATAGGCATGGGAATGGGTGCTGGGTGCTGATTTGAATGCCATTGGGCAAATAGGACACTTGTAGAAGACTTCACAGTGAGAACCTTGAATATGGGACTTGAGTGCAGCCACGTCAGAATACACCACATTGCAATGGACACATCTGCAAGAAAGATAGAGGTGTTAGAGCCTTGCTGGATGTTATTGGCCAGGGTTCCCCCCCACCCCCCTCCAGGACAGAGGTTATAAATGATATTGCAAACTTTGTCTACCCAGATTTCTAACTGGGCACATTAAACAGAAACAGAAAAGAAAGCATGAATTCCTCAATAAAGATTGGAATATATTCTTCTTGTAGATAAAAAGAAAGCAATGAACAGAGCAAAAACCAAAGGTGTTTTTTTCAAGAGGTAACTGGCCTTTGTTTTTCCTTGGAGACGTTTCGCTTCTCATCCAAGAAGCTTCTTTACTTCTTCACAACTGAAGAAACTTTTTGGATGAGAAGCAGGGGTGAGACGCTACCGGTTCTTTAGAACCGGTAGCTCTGAAGAGCAGCAGGCACTGAACCGGTTCTGTGTTTGATACTGTTTGGCCGACTTGCCCGCCTGGGCTCTTACCTGTCCTTTATTTCCTGCTTTTTCAACCTCAGCTGCCTTGCGTGGAAGTTGAAAAAGCAGGGAAAAAGTGGGTTTTCAAACGCTGCACACCCAGACGGAGCGCTTTTCAGCTGTCTGGGAGGCACAGCTCATGGTTTTTTTTACACGTGCACGCTGCACGTAGTCACCAAATTGGTAGTAACACCAGTTGAATTGCACCCCGATGAGAAGCGAAACATCAAGGCAAAACAAAGAAAGTCCAGTTGCTTCTTGGAAAAGCATCTTTGGGATAACCATGACTTGGATAACTGAGAAATCTCCAAAGACTCCAAAGGGAGAATTTTTCCTTCCTAAAATAATAAGCCACCATGAAACACAGATCTGAGTACAGAGACATCCTGGAAATGAAAGAAATTCACAAGAAATAATAATTTTTAAAAGATCTACAACTGTCTTTCCAGCAGTACAAAAGAAGAGACAGCCAAGGCATCTGCTCCTTTGGCAGCTGTATGACACGGGAAAACTTCCCTAACATTCTTTGCGCAGGAGGTCAAGACACAGCTGGGGGAGCGCGAACAGCGACAGCAGTAAGGAAAAATTCACATCTCAGGCCTCTGAGGACATGCGCTCTGTTGGTTTTCAATATTGCTATTTGGCTTTATATCTGACAGCAGGGCACAGCTAATAAAAATGATTACAACTTAATAAATACAATCTTGAAAAATAAATACAGAATAATTTAAAAGGGGGAGAGAAAAAAAGATAAGACAGTACATCTTTCCTTCTGTATCAGGAAACAGCTTTTCAAATTTATGATATTAAACTGTGGCTTAGATTTTTTTTTTTTAATTTAGGGTATGGTAAAATAAAGTGTGTGTGTGTGTGTGTATAAATTTAAATACATAAATTTAAATATATTAAATTAAGATAAAACCATAATAAACATCATTATAATATAGAGCCATATAATTGCAATGGGATAAATGTTGCAATTGGCTTAGATATAAACTATGAAAAATGTGTTCTCAGGGTGACAATAGAAGAACCGTGGTGGCGCAGTGGTTAGAGTGCAGTACTGCAGGCTACTTTTGCTAACTGCCTACAATTTGGTAGTTCAAATCTCACCAGGCTCAAGGTTGACTCAGCCTTCCATCCTTCCCAGGTGGGTAAAATGAGGACCCAGATTGTCGGGGGCAATAGGCTGACTCTGTAAACCACTTAACGAAGCTGTAGGGCACTGTAAAGCGGTATATAAGTCTAAGTGCTATTGCTATCACATATTTTATGAGCTCTAAGTGATGATCAAGCAAAATTAGCTTTCATCGAAGACATTTTGAACCAAACTTTCTTGATCCATATTACACATGGGAAGTTGTTGAACTCCATCCTGTGTAAAGTGAGGAAGTGAAAGCACACCAATATCTTCAAATTTGGCAACTTTTAAGATATGTGGACTTCAATTCCTGCCAGCATGCCCACCTCTCTTAAAGTTATGTTTGAAAAACACTGCTCTACACTCTGGAATACTTTGCCCTCTAAGATGCAGGTGGCCCTATTTTTATTGCCTTGAAGATGGAATTGAGCGCCAAAATTTTCCATAGAGCATTTGGGCATTGACTTGGGATACATTAGCTCAGTTGAAGCATTGTGGTGCTTTACCATCATTTGCAATCGTCACCTTAAATCTTAAGCAGTGTGTAAGATTTGGTATAAATTGTATCTTTGTGTAAGTGTAGAGGACATAGGGCAGAGGTGTCAAGCTTGCAACAATACATTGTCGTCACGTGACATATCGCAACTTTCCCCTCCTTCACTAGACCGGAGGTGGGCGTGGCCAGCACGTGACGCATCCAGCGAGGTTCACACCACTGGCATAGAGAATGGCCCTGAAGAACAGAAGGAAGTCTGAGGCTGTGATCAGATAAGCAACCCTTGAGGCCGTTCCAAGAAACTAACTTAAGTAAACACCCCACCCAAAAATATAAATCGCTATTTAACAAGCAAAAATGAAAGTTATAAGTGCAGATAGTCCTTGACTTACAACCACAATTGAGCCCAACATTTCTGTTCGGTGAAGACATTTGTTGAGTGACTTTTGCCCCATTTGATGACCATTTTTTGCCACCGTTGTTAAGTGAATCACTGCAGTTGATAAGTTACTAACCTGGTTGTTAAGTGAAATCTGGCTTCCCCATTGACTTTGCTCGTCAGAAGGTCGCAAAAGGGGATCACATGATCCCAGGACGTTGCAACGGTCATAAATATGACCAAACATTCAAATTTTGATCCTATGATCATGGGGATCATGCTGCAAAGGCCGTAACTCTGAAAAAAAACAGTTGTAGGTCACCTTTTTTCAATGCGGTTCCAACTTTGAACGCTCACTAAATGAACGGTTGTAAGTCAAGGACTACCTGTGCAACTTGATCCTCTGGGAGAGACAGCAGTTAGTTTGATTTGGAGGTTACAAAATATTTTATGATGAGAAGAATTTCCCCTTCATCAGCAAGATAAGAGAGGATCAAGACTGTGACAAAAGAGAGGAATTCTTCCTTTCCGGTCCCAATGGTGTGTGATTTTTGTATATATTCGAATAGTTTTAAATCCCCATTCTCGTCATACTAACCGGAATCCAACTCTTCTTGTATAATGCAGGCA
Organism: Pseudonaja textilis; assembly: GCF_900518735.1. The sequence goes on along the minus strand of NW_020769310.1, from coordinate 7,324,420 downwards.
ATTCTTTGTGACATGAGTTTGGAAGTGGACTGATCTGCAAATGGCCCCACATTCAGGACATGTATATGGAGATTTATGCTGATGTATCCTCTGATGTGATGCAAAACTGCACAAATTTGGAAGCAACATCTGGCAGATACTGCAGGTCTTCTACAGAATTGAAAAAATTGCGACAATCAGCATAGGCACAAATACTCCACAGTACAGAGTGGGTTACGACCTACCACAAACCTTTGAAATAAACATTGTTCACATTATGAAATACCAGCATTCAAGATAATAACAATAAAATGGCCATTAGCTACAATTGTTTGCAACGGACTTGAGTCTTTTGTCCTTTTACACATCCGGATTGAGAACAACTTGTACACTACAATGTAAGGTACAAGTATTTATTCACTTGTCTTCATTTCTTACAATTTTCCATTGCTACCATCTTCACTCTTCCATTAAGATGAAATTAGATAGTAAGTTCCTAGGAACAGATTCCCCTTCTTCTGTTTATATTGCCTCTCTTTGATTGCAACCAATAAAGTGGTATCTGCCGCTTTTGAGGGTTTGGTTCCACTGCTGAATTGCTCTTACTGTCAAGAATTTTTTTTTTCTAACATTCAAGCAGAACCTGCCTTCTTCTAAGGTAAACCCATTATTCTGCATCCCACGCTGTGGAACTGCAGAAAACCTTTCTTGAATTTCTTCTGAGCGACCTTCTTTCAGACATTTGAACAGTCCCGCGATAGTTATCTTTTCTTGATACAAAGACTACACAGTTTCTTGAATCTCTCTTCACAGGATTTACTCTCTGGTCTCCTGATCATCCTGAGATTCCCAAAGCTATTCAAGTTTGTCAGAAATCTTCTCGAAGTCTGGTGTTTACCAAAGCAGAACAGAGGAGAATGACTATTCTTCAAGTTTTCTAATAATGCGGCCTCACCTACATTTGCTTTTTTAGCAGCAGTATCGTATTATAGAGAGCAGGGGTCTCCAACCTTGGCAACTTGTGGACTTCAACTCTCAGAATTGTCAGCTTTGCTGTCTGAGGAATTCTGGGACTTGAAGTCCACAAGTCTTAAAGTTGCCAAAGTTGGAGACCCCTGAAATAAAGGGCTGTGAGGATAACCTTGGGAGACAGGAGGCGGAGGAGCTCCAACCTAGAACAGGGCTTTCCAAACTTGGCAACTGTAACACTTGTGGACTTCAACTCCCACAACTTCTTAGTCAGCATGGCTGGCTGAAGAGTCCTGGGAGTTCAAGTTCACAAGACTTAAAGTTGCCGAGTTTGGAGTCCCCTGTTAGACAAGAGTCAGACAAGAGATATATATATGGGGTTGCCAACCTTTTGGACATCAGGGACTACCAAACTCATACTTTCAAATCCAGAGGACCACTAATATGATTTTTTAAAAAAAGATAATATATTTAATATAAAATTTTTATTTTTTAATAATAAATATAAATGTACTATTTAAAATTAATTTTAATATATAAATATATATAAATAAATGTAATTTTTTAAATATAAAAATGCTTATTTAATTATAACAATATATATATATATATAGCAAGAAAGGCAGAGCATCCCCCCCCCTCAAATCTGGTCTCCTGTCATTTCATATCTCCCCCCAAGTCAGAGGAAACCTCTCCCTCCTTTGCCAGGTGTGGCTGCCTGGAGTTGGGGGGACGGAAGGAGGGCTGGGCTGGAAGCCTCCCCCACCCCATGTCTTTAACACCTGGCTTGCTTCTCCACTACTGCCTCCTCTCCTCTTCCAGCACCTCCTTCTCCGGGTAGGGCGATTACGAACTAACTGAGCAGCTACACGGACACCCCAGCTGCTCTCTTTCCCCTAGTAAGACTTGGTGTGTGGAGAAAGGAGCTGGCAGCTGCTACTCGGTGGTCCCGCAGGCGAGGCGAAGTCACCCTGATCCCCGTTAAGACATACCAGTCACAAACCCAGAGTCCAAGCCGAACGGGGTCACGGCGGGCGTGGCCGTGCATGGTTCAGCACAGTGGGCAACCTCCACTCTGGGGTGACGAGCCACGTGCTGAAGACCAGATGGCTGTCGGGAAGGTGGGGCAACAGGGGTGATACTGGGGCAGATGGACTCATACGCGTGGGAGATCATGGCCTAGGCCTGGCCTGAGAGGGGGTGGGGGTGAGAGGAGAGGGTCCTCTGAATTGGTGTCACCTCCTGCCTCTTGCATCCGTGCATTGAGGAGGTTGAGTGGCTGCCAGTGATGCCCTCAAGGGAAGATGTTGCAAGGGCGAGTCTCGCCCCTCCCCAGAAGCTTCTCTTCCTTATCGACAGAAATGCTCATGTGCAAAGTGCTCACCGCCCCTCTGGCCCTCGACAAGCCTCCTCTTTCCCGCTGAGCATGTGAGCGCTTCTGGCAAGGAAGAGAAGCTCCTGAAGGCAGGGGCATGGGAGATCGCGGCATTGGAGCTCTTCCCAGGTGTTTCCTGGCCTGTGAATGGAGGGTGCGATCTCCTGCGTCCCCCCCACCTTCTTTTCCTTGACAGAAGCACTCACGCGCAAAGCACTCACTGCCCCTCTGGCCCCCAACAAGCCACCTCCTTCCCGCTAAGCGTGTGAGCGCTTCTGGTGAGGAGGAAGGGGGGGGCGAGCCTCCCCCTCGCCTCCCTCTCTGCTTCCTGCGGCTCAGGAGGTCCACACTCTTCCCGCTGCTACTCGGCCTTCTCGATGCACTGAGGCAGCAGCCATGACACAGGAAGCTGCAGGATTGCCCCACCTCCCCGCCTCAGCATGCTGCGGCCCACTAAAATTTTCTCACGGCCCACCAGTGGACTGCAGTCCACCGGTTGGCGACAGCTGGTGTAGAAGGAAAAAAAATAGACTTCCTTAACTCTAACCTTACCTTGTAAAGCTAAACAATTCTGAAAAATGATCAAGACTAGAATGAAACTAATGCTAAAGCCTTAATTCCCATTTCAACTTGCCATCTTTTTTTTGTTGAACTTTACTAAACCATCTAAGTATACTGAATTAGTATGTTTCATACTGAATTTCCAGTATGGAAAGATTATTTGATTTCCTCCTTAGAAGGATGGTTAACAAAGTTGTGGGAATAAAAGTGAAGGACTAGAATAACTTCACACCTTAAAAATAAAGCTGACCTAGAATTCAATTCAAAATAGAAATCATTTCTGGAGTGTAACTTAATACATGGATTTGTACCTCATCCAAAATGTGGGGTTCTCTATATACACAGTCTGTATTTTAGCTTCATCAGATATTTAAATGAGAATAAAGTCTCAATATCAATCCATCTTATTATAGCTTATTTCAGTCTGTGACTTATATTATACTGACCACAGTTCTTTATATTTATTTTCAGCACAAAGCTTACCCTTCTCTGAAAGTTTCTTAATTTTTTAAAATGGATATAATATATTCAACTATTCAAAGATAATTAATGATATATTGGAAAACTGAAACCTCCATAATATGGTTAGATCCCTTGCTTACTATATTTAATCTCTTATTCTTTTCAGAGCTCTTTTACTTCTGTTTGTTTATAAGGTAAAGGTAAAAGTTCCCCCTCGCACATACGTGCTAGTCATTTCTGGCTCTAGAAGGCGGTGCTCATCTCCATTACAAAGCCGAAGAGCCAGCGTTGTCCGAAGACGTTTCCGTGGTCATGTGACCAGCATGACTAAACACCAAAGGCCCACAGAATGTTGTTACCTTCCCACCAAAGTTGTCCCTATTTTTCTACTTGCATGTTTACATGCTTTCAAACTGCTAGGTTAGCGGAAGCTGAGGCAAGTGACGGGAGCTCACTCCATTATGCAACACAAGGAATTCAAACTGCTGGCCTTTCTGATCGACAAGCTCAGCGTCTTACCCACTAAGCCACTGTGTCCCCCTTTGTTTATCTCTAAAAAAAGGGGGGAATCTGATAATCTAAACCGGGGTCCCCAATCCCTGGGCCGATGCTGGGCTGCAGCCCGTTTGGAGCCAGGCCATGGAAGTGGTGGGCGAGAGCACACACACACACAGCTGCATTTGTACAAGCAATGTGTGTGTGCACGCATAAAGCCATCTCCCCCCCCCCACCCCCCCCCCCCCCCCCCCCCCCCCCGCTCCACTGCTCTCGTCAATCTGCCAAGCCAGAAGGTTGGGGATCACTGATCTAAACCGTATTGGTATCCTTTGCATTAATAAAATCAATTTGTTTCAAGTCTCCCTGCTGTCTAGATGGGAAGTGGGATTTGAATTCTACATTTTAATGAAGATCCTTGTATTTTAAGAAGAAAAGTACATGAAAATCTTGTTGGTATTCCTTTTATTGCCCTCCAGGCCAACATGCAATATTAGTAGACCAATGGTTTATGATTAGGACAGAGGCTATAAGTCAACACAGTATGAACAGCCAATTTGACTGAAGGCTTAAAGGGTTAGACTAATTTGAAGTCCAGATTCAAGATCATCCTCAGCCATTGAAGTAATTTCAGCCAGTCAATTATTTCTTGTCTGTTAGCTTCTCTCTCTTTCAGCTCCAATCTTCTCAGCATTCAACCATTTGAATTTACTACAGTCTAGATAGGATACAGACCATCCCAATCTTTTTTTTAATAAATAAACTGTGTGGACTTGAACTACTTTAAGCATCTGGCGTGGCCCCTTTTATTTTACATCCTTCCAGAGGAAAAATATATGATGTGTGAGTAAACTAGCCTATCACAAGAGACTGCAGCTCACAAAAGCTTATGCCTTTTAATATAATTTATAAAAAAGGAGTTCTCTGATTTTTGACCATCAAAGAGAGGCACACAGTAGAGACTCTGTGATGATTTAAATCAGTATTCTCAATCTGCTGCATCTTCTGCCAGGGCTCAAATAATGTTTGAGACAGAAGAGAATATATGTAGCTCAGGGTTGAGCTGTGGAATTTTTGTTGCTGTCTGGCCTTGTTTGCTTGCAGATGTTTCATTATGCAATTAAATATCCTCAGTGGTTGTGTGTGTGTTGCTCCCTATCTATATAAAATAGTTGCCCTGCCAGTGTTGGTGGGGTGTGGTTTTTCTCCTTGGTACCCTTCATTATAGTCTTGTTTTCTGCTTGACTGTCTACCCTGCTTATCTGGGTGTTGGTTCATGGAATTCTGGTCTTTTATTCCATGTCTTTTTCTTTTGTAGCTTTTTAAAATTGTTTCTTTTGATTGGTGTGTAAAACCAAAGGGAAAATGGTAGTTTGACTGACAGGTCAAACTACCATTATAAAAAGGGAACCAACCCCACATTCTCTACCACTGATGATATTACTTAGTCAGGTCATGAAATATTGCAAGCCAACATCCAAACTCAGAAAGCACCAAGGACTCCACAGTCTCATTCCCATCTTGACAGAAATTAAAAAAAAACTGCTTTTCTTCTCAAAAATCAAGATCATGCTCAGCCCAATGAAAAATACTGCATTCTGGTATAACAATTACATTTTCCAATAAGACACCCACAGAAGAAACTTGCCACAAGAAGCATCAACTCGGGGAAGCTATAATTCTATGCCCATATTGGAGATCAACAACGGTTTCAAAGGCATACCAGTAACTGATTACAATACTGCCGGAAGAAAAACTCACAACTTAGGAGGTCAACACAAAGAAAACCTTAGGCTATGGGTCCTGACAGAATAACAGAGTTCGAAGGGATCTTGGAGGACTTCTATTCCACCCCCATAGATGGAAATATTTCATTGCAACCAGAGGGAAACCAGGATTGATGAAAGTAGAGGCTATTGATCATTTAATGACAAAATAAGATGCATACTGTGCCCTTCTTCAACTTGCTTCTATGGCTAAAGATGCAGCAGAATAAAATTCTCAGCCAAATGAGAAGAAGAAGCATATTTGTTGTTGTTGTTATTGTACCAGTATAACTGTCATTATTTTATCTATTTAAAATGTTTCTGGGTCATTTTTTTAGAGCGGTCCCCAACTGATGTACCAAACCAACTGATAAAATGCCTATTAGATTCCCCCCCCCCCCCCCCCCAAAAACAAACGATAATGGCATGATTCTATATCATCTTTAAAAGAAAGAAAGGTGTTGGTGTAGCACAGACAGTCTACATTGCTGGACTGCACTACACAGAACCAAATGGGACAATCTTGCCCAGAAGGAGAGTATAAAATAACTAACAGATGGGAGATCTCTGGGCAATAATAAAAACTACCCAGAACAGAAATGCTAGTTTACAGATTATGGGTGTCTATATTTCAAAAGCGGTTCTTTCCGTTTGGGTTTGCCATCGTTACTCAATTTTAGAAGGTTCAGAAATTATGACGCAGTTGGGGTGGACGTCATGCACATTTTCCTAATTTCCCATTCGTTTTCCATCTTAGACCAGAACTGTTAACATGCCTTAGCTACCTAGGCTAGTTGGCTTCTAAGACAACTTTTATTAACAGTGAAAAGGCATTTAGTAGTTTCTACCTTGATCTTTTTCATAACCAAACCAAAAAGAGTTTGTAAAACTTTTCTAGCTGGGCAAAACACTCCATGCCGCCATTTCTGCAGTGGAGGCAGGTTAGGGCAAGATGGTGACTGTGCAAGATGGTGGCTGGAGTATCACAATGCTAGCCCTACCTCCTTTTAACATGCATTCAATGCCAATGCACACAAAAAGGGGTGACAGTTGCACCATGAAGATCCATATCACCTTGCAGATTTTATCTGCAAAATTTTGGGGGGAGAAAAAAGGATTGTTGTCTCATATCCTTCTTAACAAATCAACTCTCCAGACTTGAGAACTTTATTTAGGAAGTTCTAACAACAAAAAGGAGAATGAATATTACCCAGGCTGTCTTTAGTTGCTTAATGGCTAGGTTGGTAAGGAAAATTTTTTCATTGAGCTAGGGTGGACTAATAACATGTGAACATCAAAACCCAGAGAGCCGTGGCCAGGAAAGTTAATTTTAATCCAAAGCTGCCCCAGATTTGATTGGGGTCAGTCATGTTGTCCAAGCCGTAACCCAATAATTTTTAAATCCCAACTAAATCACTTCTTAAAGATGGAAAGTAGTTTTAAAAAGCAAAGTTTCATTACACAACTCACTGGCAAAGTCCTGGCAGCCACAAAATTGTTTGTTGTAACACTGAACACCTGGTGTCACTGTCCCCTGCTTAGGCAATGGGGCAGGAGCTAATGATAGCATGGAGTTTGCCAGCTTTCTTGTCAGGGAAGGTCTTAGGAGATACTAAGTTCATTCTGGACTGAGCGGAGGTGTATTTATCAAAGTTGATCCAACCCATGTGGCTAAATGCTACCAGAATTAGTACCAAGTAGCTCTGACTCAGGTAGTGATTGACTGCATGAAATGTACTGCGCAAAAGAGGCCACTCTTCACACAGCAATCCAGAAGAGGAGAATGAATGTCATCCATCTCTCACACACACTTTTTGTACCCATCACTGCCTCAGAAGAGGACAGCAAGACCAGGGAACAGCAGCAGACCAGGAAGCCTGAAGAGCCAAATCCATAAATCCATACTACCTGATCACTCTGGGACAGCACATAAGATAGCAGGAACAGTGGGAATGGTTACAAATACAGGGAAGGCAGCCATCTTTGATTGGATACACAGGGAAGGTGGTCATCTTTGATTTGATATACTGAGTTCACTGCATGAAGGTCTCCATTTCTGGGAGCAGGTCCTTGATCCATTAGGGCTGGCCCTTCCTAAAAAAAAAAATTCTCGGATTGTTATGCCACTGGGGGCTCTCCCCAAGGTGATACACACATTTAATTACATTACTTTCACCTTTAGACTCCTCCTCCTCTCCCAAATCTCCAGGAGAAACAAGTTGTGGAGTTGTGAGAACATAACATAGATGTATCACTTCTGTCTTCTCCTCGCAGCTCCCCACAAGCACATCAGGTGTCCTGTAAAGCATCTGTTTGAGTTGAGATGACAGTTGTCCCTTCTGCAGGAATCTGCTTATATCCACCACTTGTGTTTTGTATCCTGATCAGCGTTGCTTTCTTTAGTTACTGGAAAGGAGCCAATATATTTTGAGTCTAATTTCTTGGAAGGTCTCACAGAATTTAAACTTTTTGAAGAAAGTCACATTAAATCTCCTCCTGCAATTCTAGTCTTCTCACGTCTGTTCAACTGCTGCTTTTTTTGTACATATCTTTGCCAGTTTGATCTGTTTCTTAAAGAGGCTTTGGAATTCTTGCTTCTCATCGAAGAAATCTGTGGTGTGAGGAACAGCACTTTCTTGTCTGGATGTTGGTATAACAAACAGGTAGAATTCATGTGTTGCCTGGAACAAAGACACACCAATAGAGTGTGCAGCATTATTGTAAGCAGTCCAGTTGTCTTGTTGGTAAGAAATGTGGCATTTTAAATATTGCTCCAACGGCTTTTTAGCTTTCCTGTTGAAAGCCAGAAGGGTAGATGAAAAATGAATTTTAATATTTAACAATTGCAAGAGGCCCTTCCCAAAATTGGAAGTAAATTGATTACCGCTATTAGTTATAACATAATTGACTAATCCTCTATATCTAAAGACATTCAAAAAAAATGAGCTATTTTGGGGCCATTAGGAGACCTTTGCAAGAAATGAAATGGTCCAATTTGGTAAATAAATCCATTACTCTCAGTATGGTAATATAACTCTGCACCAGGGGAAGATCAGTGAAGAAATCTAGAAAAACAATATTCCTTGGGGGTTTAGAGTTGAAACAATCCTGCTGACTTACCAGGGCTTGGCTTTCCTCTTTGACATACATGACCAAAGGAAACCTAACCCCTTATATCTCCATGGATGCAGAACCACCAAAATTCTCTGAGGGCTCTTTGTTGGGTTTTGAATATCCCTATGTTTGTTGCTGTGGCACAGGTACTTCCTCCTTTGGAGGAAGAGGCACACAGTATACAAATGTCCATTGAGCAATACCTGCCCTTTTGCCATTGTGAAAAAGTGAAACAGTACCTTGTTAGGTTTCCTTGAATTCATTTACCTGGGCTCTGGAGTATGCATCCTGCTTCTGCTATACCTTAATGCAATCAGAGATCAACAGCTTGCCTTACTGCTCCCAACCTTTTGTGTTGATCTGCCTTAGGGTGAAACTCAAAATTGCTTGGTTGCAGGATTGTTGCTGGTGTGTGTGTGAGAGAGAGGGAAGCGGGGAGGGGGAGGGAGTTTAAGGACATTCATCTTCTGGCTTGTATGAGAAGCTTGTTGTGAGAGCCTGGGACATATGAGATGTAAATGTCAAATTGAGAGAAAGCTTCAAGGAGTGAGGGCTGGTGAAGTTTCCCTGAGATGCTGTCTGGGATCAAACTGGGCACTTGTTGTCTTGGTGATCCATTGCTTTACAAGTTCTGCATCTTATTAGTAACAGAGAACAGATAATCAGAGTTAGAAGGGACCTTGTAGGTCATCTAGTCCAACCCCCAGCCCAACACCATTTCTGAGACCCTACACCATTTCTGACAATTGGCAGCCTAATCTCTTCTTGAAAGCGTCCAGTGATGATGCTCCCACAACTTCCAAGGACAACTTCTGTTCCATGGGTTGATTGTTCTCACTGTCAGAAAGTTTCTCCTTATTTCCAGGTTAAATCTCTCCTTGTTCAGTTTCCATCCATTATTCCATCCATTAGTGTGGCTGGCATTTTTACTGGACACGATCTGGCAATGTGTCCAGGGGTCTCACTATAAAAACATAGTCCTTGTTCTTTTCTTCTTTCTTTTTCTTCTATCCCAATGTATTCTGAAGTCACTGGGAGGAATGACCCAATGGGGGAAGATAGACTGTAGGTTCTTTCCTCCTTCCTGTTTCTCCTCTGCCTCAACCCCTTCAGTTGGGCATCCATAATTATACCACATTGAAAGAGCTCTTCCAGGATATTTGTGGTACTTTGTCTCATCAGTGTCATCTCTCTGGTCATCAGAGCTCAGTTGTTGCATCCTACATTCTCCCATGAGCTGTTCAGAGCATCCAGTAGTGGGAGGTGCTTCAGTCTCTGCATTGTCTAGGCTGGGCTTAATTTGTGGAACGCTCCTCCTCCTCCACGGGACTCCTCCCCAGCGTTCCCCAGTTTCGGCTCAGCCTCGTTGTGGATAGGCAGTGCTTTTTGTTCTTCCTTGGCCGAAACAGGAGTATTACTCAGCAGGTTTGGATATAGTCCAGTTCGTTTTTTTTTCAGGCTTTTAGCCTCCAAATCACTTTACAATCTCCCAACGTTAGCTCTCTCCATCTGGTCGTCAGAGATCATTTACATTTTCGGGCAGCGCTGTTTCGCACCCGAAGCAGTGGGCGACTTCGGCATTGCTCTGAGCCCCCCGCATCTGCTTGTTCTACCCTCCACCATTGTGATTCCGCATTGCCTTTCTTTATATTGGCAATAGCGGCGTGGGCATTTTTACTCTCATCCGAGTCGTATCGTTGAGTTTTCCCCTCAGAACGCTGTCTTGGTGCGGAAAGCAGTAAGAATTCTTTCCATCCCTTCCCCCGCCGTTCCTTTTAGCCACAAGGAGAAGCCATCGGAGGCATTTCCCCACGCGGTGGGAGTTTGTTGCTGGGAAGCGTGCGCGCGCCAAAAATAACGGCCATTATTTTTGCCTTTACTTAAAAAACAAAACTGTGTGGCGGCGCTATTTGTAACTCGAGCTGTGTGAGGTAGTTTTCCTTCCCGATCAGAGGTTTTTCCTTCTGATAACCTAAGGAATTATTACACCTCATTTTCTTATTAGATTCGAAGCCACCCGTGTATTATTGTTGGCTTAACCCTCACAGCCTTACCCAGCAGCACAACAGCGAGCACCCAGGCCCGTGTCCGCCTGTGCAGGGAAGCTGTCGAAGGCCTCTCTTTATTATCTTGGCCTTTCAGGCATTCTTTATTTGGCTGTTTGCATATTCACTCTATCAAGCTGTTTCTATATATATATA